>CM034155.1:116419657-117019657 GCA_019776745.2 Taxus chinensis | reverse complement strand
GAGAAACAAGTGATGCGTAATGAGGAGGAGGAAGAAGCTGGTAATAACAATGAACCACCTCCTGAGGACAACCCCAATTTGGGTGTTGATAATAACAATGCTAATGTACTTGTCCAACCAGAAAACAAAAAGGCAAGGTTGGCAGCTAAACTCACTAATGATATAAAATGGATAAGTCCACCTAAGTTTGATGGAACCACATTAGGTGATGGAGCTAAGAACTGGCTCAGCGAGATTGAGAAGTAATTTGCAATAAGGAACTTCTCTGAAGAGACCAAATCTATTTGGGGAGCATATCAGCTTTCCCATGAAGCATCTTCATGGCGGGACAATCGAAAGGATGAGCTGAACATTGATGAAACTAACATCACTTGGGATTAATTTAAAGGTTATTTTAGGCAACGATGGCCGCCACAACTTTATTATGATTAGAAAATGACTAAATTTCAGAACTTAGCTCAAGGGAAGCTAACTGTAACTGAGTATTGGGAACAGTTATGAAACGACTCAAGTATGTACCTCAGTATCAAACTGATGAGAAGTTCAAAATACGGAAATTCATCATGGGTTTGAATCCCATCATTGGGGGAGAGGTTGATGTTCACATCCCAACCACTATGGAAGGGGTTGTTGAAAAAGCCATAAGGCAAGAACATATATTAAAGGCTATTTCTACTCACAAGGAAGAAGTGCAAAAGAAGGTTCCAAACTCTTCTTCAACTTCTCTTGCACCTAAGAAAGGGACCATGGAAAAAGTTTGGTAACAAAAATAAGTTCCCAACTTATAATAATAAGAAAACAACAATGAATAATCTTGCTAGAAATACATAGAACAATTTTGCAAGAATAATAATTACGGGTGAAAACCCTATGAAGGTCATAATGATAACTTTAAGGATGGAAATAATTTTGAGGCTAAAAAGGGATTGGTAGGAGGCTGTTATAACTGTGGCAAAGATCATTATGAAAATCAATGTCCTTTGAAGAAGGATGATCATAATCAGTAGCACAAGATACATGCTGTAGTAGCTGACAAGCAAGCTGAAAAGCAAGTTACACCTATTGAAGTTCCTGGTAAGTTATTTGGCATACCTGTAACTATTTTATTTGATACAAGAGCTACTGAATGTTTTATTTCTAGTAAACTTTCTTCAAAACTTAAAAGAAGAGATAGAAAAATGGATAAATCAAGGACTATACACTATGGTAATAATTTTTTTCATACAGTTAGTATGTGTCTTTTTGGGGCCGTCCTTGACTTACCTAGCTTTTCCACAGAAGTTGATCTCTATGTAGCACCTTTTGGATCTTATGATATAGTCATATGTGTAAATTGGTTAGCAGATCATAAAGAAAAGGTAGACTATTTTAAAAAACATATTAGCTGTTTAGATGATCTGCATAAAACAACAGAGATTCAAGGTGTAAAACGAGAAATTTCAGTTAGGAAATTGTCAGCTATGCAACTTAAAAAGGCCAAAAATAAAGGTTGTACCTTATATGCAGTAAAGATTTTTGAATATGTGGAAGAAAACAATGATTTCATGGAACATTATCCACTGTTACAGAACTTCGGTGACGTGTTTCCGGAAGAATTACCAGGACTACCACCTAAAAGGGAGTTTGACTTCATGATTGAAATCAAACCAGGTACTGAACCTATTTCTAAAGCACCTTATCGAATGACTACCATAGAATTAGTTGAGCTTAAAGCTCAGTTACAAGAATTTTTTTCTAAGGGTTTGATTAGACCAAGTTTTTCACCTTGGGGAGCACCAGTGATCTTTATGAAAAAGAAGGATGGAACACTCAGATTGTGCATTGATTATAGGATGTTAAACAAAACAACAATCAAGAATAGATACCCACTTCCTAGAATTGATGATGTATTTGATCAAATGCACGGAGCATCACTATATTCTAAGATAGACCTTCAGTCTAGATATCACCAACTACGAATTAAGGAAGAGGACATTCATAAAACAACTTTTAGGACAAGGTATGGACATTATGAATTCATGGTTTTACCCTTTGGATTAACGAATGCACCTGTAGCTTTTATGAACTTAATGAATAATATCTTTCAAGAATACTTGGACAAGTTTGTGCTTGTATTCTTGGATGACATTCTCATATATTCTAAAAGTGTGGAGGAGCACCATGAACACTTGAAAATAGTTTTGGAAATTTTGAGGAAAAAGACGATTATATGGTAAGCTGTCCAAATGTTCTTTCTATGACACAGAAGTTCACTATTTGGGTCATGTTATAAGTAAAGATGGAATTGTTGTGGATCCTTCTAAAATTATAGCTATAGTCGAGTGGCCTGCACCTAAGAATGTACATGAAGTTAGAAGCTTCATGGGTCTTACAGGTTATTATAGAAAATTTGTTAAGGATTTTTCTAAGGTGGTTGCACTAATAACTTCATTGCAGAAGAAGGATAAGAAATTTGTCTGGGATGATAAATGTGAATCTGCATTTAAAAATTTAAAAATTCAGTTGACTTCAGCACCTATTTTAGCTGTACCTGATCCAAATGGAGACTTCACGGTTGTAACGGATGCATCTGGGGAGGGTCTTGGAGGTATTTTGTTACAAAATGATCATGTCATAGCTTATGAAAGTAGAAAACTTAAGTTACATGAGTTGAATTATGCTCCACATGATTTAGAGCTTGCTGCCATAGTTCATGCACTTCAAGTTTGGAGGCATTATCTACTTGGTAAACCATTTGAGTTGAAAACTGATCATCTTGGACTGAAGTACATTTTCACTCAGCCAAATCTGAATGTAAGATAATAAAGGTGGTTAGAGTTTTGTCTCAATATGATTTTAATATAAGCTACATTAAAGGAAAATAGAATAGAGTAGCTGATGCTCTAAGTCGTAGGAAACACATTTATGCTCTTATAACATTAAGAACTCAATTTAAGGATGAAGTAAAAAGTGCTATGGAATCTGATTCATACTTTCAGCAAGTAAAAATAGCGCTTGCTACAGATCCAAAAGATGAAAGGTATAAAGGTTTTCACTTTGATAATGAAGGAATCTTACATTATGAAAATAGAGTATACATACCTTTACTTAATGATTTGAGAAAGAAATTTTTGACAAAGTTTCACAACTCACCTTTTTCTGGACACCCTGACATTACGAAAATGCTTGCTGATATAAAACAACAATATTTCTGGAAGGGAATGAAAAAGGATGTTATAGATTTCATGTACTCATTGCCTAGAATGTCAACAAGTAAAAGCAAAACATATGCATCCAACTGGTTTGCTATATCCTCATAGCATACCGTAGTACAAATGGCAGGTAATAAGTATGGATTTTGTACAAGGATTGCCTATGTCAAGAAATAAACATGATGTTATTTTGGTAGTAGTTGAAAAACTAATGAAAGTAGCTCATTTTATTGTTGGAAATCTAAAGGATGATTCTCCTATTTTGGCTAAAATATTTGTACATGAAATTTTCAGATTACATGGAGTACCTGAATTAATCATATCTGATAGAGACCCTAGAATGATGTCAAGGTTTTGGAAAACACTTAACGCAAATCTTGGCACTAAATTGAATTTTAGTTCTGTGTATCATCTGGAAATGAATGGACAAACTGAAAGAGTAAATCAAGTTTTAGAAGATATGTTACCGAATGTATTGCATGGATCAGCAGTATAAGTGGGAGGAGTATCTTCCACTAGTTGAGTTTGCATATAATAATACATATCATGCTTCTCTTAAGATGGCACCTTTTGAGGAACTTTATGGGAGAAAATGGAGAACCCCTGTTAGTTGGGATAGCATTGAGGATAGAGAAGTAATTGGACCTGAAATCCTTATGGAAATGGAACAAGTAAGTTAAAATGATTCGTGAACACTTGAAAGAAGTAGCAGATAGACAAAAGAGTTATGCTGATTTAAAGCGGGTTGACAGGAAATTTGAACTTGGTGAGAAGGTTTTTCTTCATGTTAAACTAAAAAAGAGTTCTATAAATTTTGGCAAGGCTGCCAAGTTATCACCTCGTTATGTGGGACCTTTTGAAATAGTTGAAGTAATAAATCCTGTAGCTTATCGATTAGCACTACCACCTGCTCTGTCACGAATGCATGATGTTTTCCATATTTCTTTGCTTAAGAAATACGTTTCAGATTTATCACATGTGTTAAATTGGAATTCCTTGTAGGTCCAAGACCTCAAGAATAATTTTGGTTAAACCCACTTAAGTGCTGGAAACTCGCTAGTTGCATTTAAGAAATCGTGAAATAAGACAATGTAAGGTCCAGTGGGACAAGTTTAACAAAGAAAGTGCAACTTGGGAAAATATGGAAGATATGAAAACTACTTTTCCCTTTCATTTTGAACAGAAATAAATCTGCTGACTGATAAAAATTTATGATTTTATCTTTCCATGAGATTAAGTAAGCCAGTTTTGGGTAAACGTTTATTCAATTTGAGCAAACAACTATATAATACTGATTTCTAGAACTAAAAAGTTTAAAATAGTTGATTTTGAATAAGAGAAGTGAATGAATTGACTGTCCTTAATGTAATTAAAGGATGTAATCACTGGGATGATGATTCTTTTAGGAGGGAAGCATGTAACACCCTAAACCATTGTTATTTTCCTCCTTTGCATTCAAGTGTTGATATGTGATTTTCCTTATATGGATATGTTCTTTTGATTATGGGAAATCATGCTTGATATGGTTAAAGTCTTTTCTGCTCTTAAAGAACTTAGATAGAACTAGAATGTTTCCTGGATTCATTTTTTTATCTCTCATAGATGAGTGCAATTTGATTTTAGAAAAAAATTATAACTTATCTATCTTTATGACTCATCCTTGGATCAATTACAGTGATCCAAGGAATGTTTTAAATCTATTCACGATGAACAATCAATAAATTGACATTCTATGAATTATTAAGTTTTGGAATGAACTTAGAAGTTATAAGTTCTTTAATTCTCCTCAATGAAAATATTTTCATTATGTGGAAAGTTTCATTGGATTTCTAGGAATCGACCCCGGCAGGTCATTACAGTTGTAATTGGGTTTTCAGCCATTTATGGCATTAGATAGAATTGGGACCCTAAGCTAGGTAAGATATATAGGTAATCCTATCTAAGCTATGGTACTTGATACAATTTCTGAACCTAACCTAACTCGGTGCAAACAAAATCTTGGAAAGGTTGCTAGATAATAATCTAACCTAGAACCTAATACTACAAGGTTATGGGTGATCTAACCTAGTTCCTAAACTATGTATTTTTGATATACACCTAAGGGTTTATCTAACCTAATTGCTAAGGACATATACTAAGGTTAGTGGTTAGTGTTACATCCTAAGGTATAAATTTTAAATTACCTAAGATCTAACCTAAGCCATTAATCTACCCTAAGTTAGTGGTTATGAATTGGAACCTAAGGGGGGGGGGGTCGCATACATATTGGCAATGGTTTCTATGGCATTAATGTTAAGTGATAAGGTTGTAAGACATACGGACTGGTAGCTTTGGCAGGGATTAGTTGGTTGGTGGAAGCCTAGGTGGCAGCATCACTAAAGTTTGTAATGTTTTTTAAATTTGATTTGGCACTCGCCAAATTTGGTGGTCGGTGGCAAGGAGGACTAAGTGGGAAACTTGGAGTTAATGGAATTAAATGCATTTGGGTTTTGAGCCCAAACCGCCTTGGTAGGCATGCCAACAGATTTTGGATGAGTTGTTTCATTTTGCATGTGCTCCATTTTTCACTCTTCATGCGATCTGGTTTTTCTAACCAGTAGTTCAAGCTTCATTGCATGGCTATTTTTGAGGTTTTGGATCTATTTTTGATTTGTGGAATGTATATAAAACACTGGAAGAAGAAGTTTTAGTTGTTTGACCTTTCACGGAGAAGAAGAGAAGAAAGGAGCTCGATCAAAGGTCTTCTTCGATTTCACAGCGGCACTATCAGGCATGATAGGCTCTAATTGTTAAAATCTCTTGATCCCCTAAATGATTTCATTAAAACAACTTTCTCTGTTGTGTTTGTGCATTTCATGCTTATTTGGTTATTTAATTTGTTGGGTTTTGTAAAATCTTGTATTCTGGGTTCGAAACCGTGAAGTAAGTAATTCTGTTGGAAGCTTTTGTGTATTATCTTTTGTTAAAATAACTTGGCAAGCTCGAGCAAGCTGGTAACTCTGTTAATTTGTTTTGGTTGATGGAAACTATTGATTGGTTTTGACCACTCTGTTGGCCATGATTTATTAGTTGAGTTTTAAGAATAACTCTGAGTTATGTCTGTATGGTTGAGATTATTGTTTGAAAACACACTGTTGCATATGATGGTGATCTCAAACTAGTAAGGAACTTAGTCATATAATCCTTGCATGCAAATAGAGCCTTCTGTTGGAAATTTATTTCAATGGTGAATAGATAAGGGGGGGTTTCCTGGTACTTTGGTGACAGTGTTTTATTTAATGAATAATGGGTTGTGAATAAAACCCGTATAGGGCTAGATCTTTGTATTCTCCATGAAAAAATGTGACTGTCTTCTTGGTACCTTCATGCATTTGGAACCTATGTTTTATATGTTAGATAAACATGATTGTTGTTTAAGTCCGCTTATGGCATGAGGTTCGTGAACAATTACCTTTTTGATTATTTAATTGATATGGTATATTTTTTTATGAACTCAGCTTTCATATTTTGTGGCCATTAGGTTTGAGTTTTCTGTTGAGAATCTTTCAATCAATATGAAACAGGGTTCAAATGGTATTAATTGAAAATGGAAAAGAAAGTCATTTTTTTTATTCTGAACCGTTTGCAAGTATTCTCTTTTGTACTATGTATTAGTCATACACGATGCTTGAGTATTTGTGCATATGTGGTTTGAAATTGAGATACAATACTTTTGTAAACAAGTTTGTTACTTGGTGTTCATTTACAATGGAAACTAGAACCTTGTGTTGGATTTAGATTATTACCTTTTATTAATTATTTTATAACTAAGAAGGGAACAAGTTGTTACCCTAACTTTGTTTTTTCTTCTTTAACCTATGAATAATTCGATTCTTGTGAGGGAGTTATGTTCATTTCATTGTGCTTGGGATTGGAATCTGAGTCTTGCATAGGATGAAATTACATATATATATTATTTGATCTTATTGTTGATTTTGTTGTTTATTGAGAACCCAATTTACAGTCCTTGAAGTGATGTATTGATATAGGGTTGAAATAAATCTACCTTGCTGGGACTAGATGAAAGCCTTGGGGATTAATATTAGTTTATGCTTCTTGTCTCTTATTGGGTTCAACAAATGAATGTTAGGTCTGGAAAAGTAAATTGTGATTATAAAGTTGAATGCAGACTGTGTTTGAACTTTACTATTTTATTAAGACTTTATTTGGAAAAGGGAAATGTATGTAGGATAGATGGAACTTTAATGTAGATTGTACATTAGTTCCAAGGAAAAAAAGGGGTTGCATGTTCTCTTATTGGTTGTAGGTTGTTCTAGTTCTGTGAAAGAATGATAGATCTTGAAAGTTACACAACAAATTTTGATTGTCGGTGGGCTGTGTATGAGTTTCATTTATATAATTTTTGAATGGAAAGTAGAAATCATACAATATATTGGAAAAGTAGAGAAAGATGTATCAATTGGTTATCTCTTTTCTGATATTGACATTGTTCTCTTGGAACTCCTGTTTAAACATGAACTGTATGTTTAAAAGGAAGTAAAACTATTTATTTAAGTTATAAGATTTGATTATTGAGTTGGTTCATATCATGATAGATATCTTTTTCTAATACAGATTGAGTAAGATCAATGGTTGGAACTTCCTGATATTATTCTAATTGGAAAAGAGATTCAGTATTTAATTTTTTCTTTCTGCACTTTTTTAATTGAATGAAATTATGCAGGCAAATTTGGTTGATTGGTTGGGTAAGAGAAGTTGTAGACTTATTGTTGACTAATAATCTATCATGTTTTCTAAGGTTATTTTAAATGAATATTGTTTGATTAATACTTTAAAATATTGAATTTTAAAGTAGTAAACCTTTTAGAAGTATAGTTAAATCATGATATGCATTTGTTTCTACTTTTTCAGATGTTAAGTGTTTGGGCATGATGGAATTGTTTTCTCTCTTGCTTTACTTGACAATTGGATGAAACATATTAATGTGATTATGCTGAAAAACATTTCCTGTATCTTTTAGTAAGGTTAAGGGTTGAAATATATTTGGCAAGATTGGAAATAATGATATGTTATGATTGTTGTTTTATAAAGAGAATTGATGAGATCAATTATACTTTAAGTTGAAGGACATAATTTTTAAAGTATATTTTGTTCTTCCATTTTGTTAACTTTGCCTTGGTATTACTCTTCTTTTATCTATATTACATATGCTTTGGGGCATGAACTATTAGTGGTTCATTAAAGAAAGGTTGTTCTTATTGGGACATTTAGTGGACTGCACTTCATTTTAAGGCTTAGTGATTATCATGCTCAGTTCATTGAACCTGACCCGTGCTAGTAATTTTTACAGATGGACTTCGTAAGTGATAAAAGAAGGCAAAACTTATTTGATGCATTAGCTGTTCTAAGTTGATTCTTGTGAAGAATTTTTGATTTTTTCTCAACTAGTATTGTAGAAAGAAAATTTTATCTCTTTTGAATAAAGATTATTGTCTTACAATATGCCCAAAATGCATAAGTTGTAAATGTATAAGTTTTGGAAATGAATTGAAAGATGAGAATTTACTTGCATAGATTATGTAAATTACCTTGTGTTTGAGGATAGTATTCTTATTGTCCATATGATTGGATGTGTATTCTTGATGGGTATTATACAAAGAAATTTAGATAAATTTCCTAAGAAACCTATAGATTAAATAAGTGGCAGAATTCCATATTCTTATCTAAGTATTTTCATTATATCAAGTGATGTGAAATAAAACTATAATAAAAAAATTATTGCAATTATAAAGGACATTACAGGGTGTGTTAAGCCCTAGAATGTAACTATGAAGAGGAAGACCCTTCCTCCCTAGTAATGAACTAATAAAAGAGAAAGGTATGATGGTTAATCATTAAGACTTAAGAATAATAAGTCTGATATGTTTCAGCCTAGTAGGCTGTTACACTTCCTTAATTGGTTAAGTTATTTAAAATAATGGAACATAAGTTGTTGCTGTCCTATTTTTGAATAACGGGTTGTTAGGATAAAACTAACAAATCTGGAAGCAATCTTAAGTTAATTAAAGTTCTTAGGATTAATTGAATCTGATACATAAAAATAACTTAAAGAGTGTTGAACTCGGGGGTTTGTTGGGATACCGAATTATGTCATCTAATAACCCAAATTTAACTTAACGTAGGTAAATTCTTGGAGGTATGTACATCTTCACGAGGCTATTCCGTAGGATGTTGACACACGTCAACTGCATGGTTGTACCTTTGAGAAGATTAGGATCTTCTCGAGGATACAACAATGCAGTTAACATGTGGCAACACCCTTCTGCATTGATCATCAAGATCTACACACCTTTGAATTTGATCAAGATTTTCCTCCAGGACTGGTTAGTATCATAGTCAGGATATGAAGTAGCCCTTTAGGACTCAGGGTACCTTGGCACACGGGGTTAACCTAGGTTGACTCAGTATGCCAATTTACCCTAAGTCTTTATGAGCCTTTTTCATATCATGACCTATGTTGTTAACCTGAAATAGAGTTAAACCTTGGGCATGGGGACTGACAGAAGTCAGTATAAGACATTCTGTGATAACAATGGAGTGGGGTGAAGGACGTATTCTAGATTGATGAGTATGCCGTCAAGGAATAAGTTATATGAACAGTATGTTAGAAATCTTTGGCCAAAGTATCGCAAGCTACTGATTGCGTTGTCCTATGTCACCTAGTCTAAGGATCGTGATGCCGATGAATATTGGTAACAAATATTTAGTTAGGTTCCTGGGACAGATCACTCAAAACCCAGAATAGGGTAAGAGAACCAAGTATACATGGAGTATTCAATAGAATACTCAAAACTCAATGTCACACATGAATGGATCGGTAGTTTGCCGAGTCATGGAATGAATAGATCGGTTGCTCACCGAGTCATTACAGCTGCATATGGTTATCTGTTATAAGAATGATTGTTATGAAATGTGTGTTCTAAATTATGTATTTAGAACAGAGAACATTAATCATGCAAAATAAAATAAAATTCCTTGTTTCTAAAGTCTTAAAATGGGAATGTTACATCTTGGTATTAGAGCTGCAGGTTGCAGCTGCTTGGACCTATTGTGTCCATAATTTAATAAAAACTTGGATTTTATTGTAACAAAAAATGGTTAGAATAAGGGGGAATGTTGCGAATAATTCTCCACCTAATGATAGAGTATCAACAACCCAAAAACTTGATGAGATCCTTGCTGCCCTGTTGGACACAAGAGATCGTTTGACTGTTTTCGAGCAACAAGTGATGGGATAATGAGGAGGAAGAAGAAGCTGGTAATAACAATCAGCCACCTCCTGAGGACAACCCCGATTTGGGTGTTGATAATAACAATGTTAATGTACCTGTCCAACCAGAAAAAAAAAGGCAAGGTTGGCAGTTGAACTCACTAATGATATAAAAAGGATAAGTCCACCTAAGTTTGATGGCACCACATTAGGAGATGGAGCTGAGAACTGGCTCAGTGAGATGGATAAGTACTTTGCAATAAGGAAATTCTCTGAAGAGACCAAAGCTATTTGGGGAACATATCAGCTTTCCCATGAAGCATCTTCATGGTGGAATAGCCGGAAGGCTGAGCTGAACATTGATGAAACTAACATCACTTGGGATCAATTTAAAGGTTATTTTAGGCAACGATGGCAGCCACAGCTTTATTATGATTAGAAAATGACTAAATTTCAGAACTTAGCTCAAGGGAAGTTAACTGTAACTGAGTATTGGGAACGGTTTACGAAACAACTCAAGTATGTACCTTAGTATCAAACTGATGAGAAGTTTAGGATACGGAAATTCATCATGGGATTGAATCCCATCATTGGGGGAGAGGTTGATGTTCACAGCCCAGCCACTATGGAAGGGGTTGTTGAAAAAGCCATAAGGCAGGAATAGAAGTTAAAGGTTATTTCTACTCACAAGGAAGAAGTGCAGAAGAAGGTTCCAAACTCTTCTTCAGCTTCTCTAGCACCTAAGAAAGTACCATGGAAAAATTTTGGTAACAAAAGTAAGTTTCCAACTGATAATAATAAGAAAACAACAATGAATAAGCCTGCTGGTAATACATAGAACAATTTTTCCAGAAATAATAATAACGGGTGAAAACCCTATGAAGGTCATAATGATAACTTTAAGGATGGAAATATTTTTGAGGCTAAAAAGGGATTGGTAGGAGGCTGTTATAACCGTGGCAAAGATCATTATGAAAATCAATGTCCTTTGAAGAAGGATGATCATAATCAGCAGCACAAGATACATGCTGCAGTAGTCGACAAGCAAGCTGAAAAACAAGTTACACCTATTGAAGTTCTTGGTAAGTTATTTGGCATACCTGTAACTATTCTATTTGATACAAGAGCTACTGAATGTTTTATTTCTAGTAAAATTGCTTCAAAAATTAAAAGAAAAGATGGAAAAATGGATAAATCATGGACTGTACATTATGGCAATAATTCTGTTCATACAGTTAGTATGTGTCTTTTTGGGGCAGTCCTTGACTTACCTAGATTTTCCACAGAATTAGATCTCTATGTAGCAGCTTTGGGATCTTATGATATAGTCATAGGTGTAAATTGGTTAGCCTATCATAAAGTAAAGGTAGACTATTTTAAAAAACATATTAGTTGTTTAGATGATCTGTAAAAAACAACAGAGATTCAAGGTGTAAAACGAGAAATTTCAGTTAGGAAATTGTCAGCTATGCAACTTAAAAAGGCCAAAAATAAAGGTTGTACCTTATATGCAGTAAAGATTTATGAATATGTAGAAGAAAACAATGATTTCATGGAATGTTATCCACTATTACGGAACTTCGGTGACATGTTTCCAGAAGAATTACCGGGACTACCACCCAAAAGGGAGTTTGACTTCACGATTGAAATCAAATTAGGTACTGAACCTATTTCTAAAGCACCTTATCGAATGACTACCATAGAATTAGTTGAGATTAAAGCTCAGTTTCAAGAAATTTTGTCTAAGGGTTTGATTAGACAAAGTGTTTCACCTTGGGGAGAACCAATGATCTTTGTGAAAAAGAAGGATGGAACACTCAGATTGTGCATTGATTACAGGATGTTAAACAAAGAAAAAATCAAAAATAGATATCCACTTCCTAGAATTGATGATCTATTTGATCAGATGCATGGAGCATCAGTATATTCCAAGATAGACCTTTGATCTAGATATCACCAACTACAAATTAAGGAAGATGACATTCATAAAATAGCTTTTAGGACAAGGTATGGACATTATGAATTCACGGTTTTACCCTTTGGATTAACGAATGCACATGTAGCTTTTATGAAATTAATGAATAATATCTTTTAAGAATACTTGGACAAGTTTGTGCTTGTATTCTTGGATGACATTCTCATATATTCTAAAAGTGTGGAGGAGCACCATGAACACTTGAAAATAGTTTTGGAAATTTTGAGAAAAAGACGGTTATATGGTAAGCTGTCCAAATGTTCTTTCTATGACACTGAAGTTCACTATTTGGGTCATGTTATAAGTAAAGATGGAATTTCTGTGGATCCTTCTAAAATTATAGCTATAGTCAAGTGGCCTACACCCAAGAATGTACATGAAGTTAGAAGCTTCATGGGCCTTGCAGGTTATTATAGAAAATTTGTTAAGGATTTTTCTAAGGTGGCTGCACCAATAATTTCATTCCAGAAGAAGGATAAGAAATTTTTTTGAGATGATAAATGTGAATCTGTATTTAAAAATTTAAAAATTCAGTTGACTTCAGCACCTATTTTAGCTATACCTGATCCAAATGGAGACTTCACGGTTGTAACGGATGCATCTGGGGAGGGTCTTGGAGGTATTTTGTTACAAAATGATCATGTCATAGCTTATGCAAGTAGAAAAATTAAGTTACATGAGTTGAATTATGCTCCACATGATTTAGATCTTGCTGCCATAGTTCATGCACTTCAAGTTTGGAGGCATTATCTACTTGGTAAACCATTTGAGTTGAAAACTGACCATCTTGGACTGAAGTATATTTTCACTCAGCTAAATCTGAATGCAAGACAACAAAGGTGGTTAGAGTTTTTGTCTCAATATGATTTTGATATAAGCTACATTAAAGGAAAAGAGAATAGAGTAGCTGATGCTCTAAGTCGTAGGAAGCACATTTCTTCTCTTATAACATTAAGAACTCAATTTAAGGATGAAGTAAAAAGTGCTATGGAATCTGATTCATACTTTCAACAAGTAAAAATAGCGCTTGCTGCAGATCCAAAAGATGAAAGGTATAAAGGTTTTCACTTTGATAATGAAGGAATCTTACATTATGAAAATAGAGTATATATACCTTTACTTAATGATTTGAGAAAGAAATTGTTGACAAAGTTTCACAATTCACCTTTTTCTGGACACCCTAGCATTACGAAAATGCTTGCTGATATAAAACAACAATATTTCTGGAAGGGAATGAAAAAGGATGTTATAGATTTCATGTATCATTGTCTGGAATGTGAACGAGTAAAAGAAAAACATATGCATCCAGATGGTTTGCTATATCCTCATAGCATACCACAGTACAAATAGCAGGTAATAAGTATGGATTTTGTACAAGGGTTGCCTATGTCAAGAAATAAACATGATGTTATTTTGGTAGTAGTTGAAAAACTAACGAAAGTAGCTCATTTTATTGTTGGAAATCTAAAGGATGATTCTCCTATTTTGGCTAAAATATTTGTACATGAAATTTTCAGATTACATGGAGTACCTGAATTAGTTATATCTGATAGAGACCCAAGAATGACGTCAAGGTTTTGGCAAACACTTAATGCAGCTCTTGGAACTAAACTAAAATTTAGTTCTACGTATCATCTGGAAATGGATGGACAGACTGAAAGAGTAAATCAAGTTTTAGAAGATATGTTATGAATGTATTGTATGGATCAGTAGTATAAGTGGGATGAGTATCTCCCATTAGCTGAGTTTGCATACAATAATACATATCATGCTTCTCTTAAGATGGCACCTTTTGAGGCACTTTATGGAAGAAAATGTAGAACCCCTGTTAGTTGGGATAGCATTGAGGATAGAGAAGTAATTGGACCTGAAATCCTTACGGAAATGGAACAACAAGTTAAAATGATTCGTGAACTCTTGAAAGAAGCAGTAGATAGACAAAAGAGTTATGTTGATTTAAAGCGGGTTGACAGGAAATTTGAACTTGGTGAGAAGGTTTTTCTTTGTGTTAAACTGAAAAAGAGTTCTATAACTTTTGGCAAGGCTGCCAAGTTATCACCTCGTTATGTGGGACCTTTTAAAATATTTGAAGTAATCAACCCTGTAGCTTATCGATTAACACTACCACCTGCTCTGTCACGAATGCATGATGTTTTCCATATTTCTTTGCTTAAGAAATACGTTTCAGATTTATCACATGTGTTAAATTAGAATTCCTTGTAGGTCCAAGACCTAGGAATAATCATGGTTAAACCCACTCGAGTGCTGGAAATTCGCTAGTTGTATTTAAGAAATCGTGAAATAAGACAATGTAAGGTCCAGTGGGACCAGTTTAACAAAGAAAGTGCAACTTGGGAAAATCTGGAAGATATGAAAACTGATTCTCCCTTTCACCTTGAATAGAACTGAATCTGTTGACTGATAAAAAAATTATGATTTTATCTTTTCTTGACATTAAGTAAGTTAGTTTTGGGCAAACGTTTATTCAACTTGAGCAAACAGTTATATAATACTAATTTCTAGAACTAAAAAGTTTAAAATAGTTGAATTTGAATAAGAGAAGTGAATGAATTGATTGTCTTAATGTAATTAAAGGATGTAATCACTGGGACGATGATTCTTTTAGGAGGGAAGCATGTAACACCCTTAAACAGTTATTATTTTCCTCCTTTGCATTCAAGTGTTGATATGTGATTTTCTTTATATGGATATGTTCTTTTGATTATGGGAAATCATGCTTGATATGGTTAAAGTCTTTTCTACTCTTAAAGAACTTAGATATAACTTAAATGTTTCCTGGATTCATTTTTTGTCTCTCATAGATGAGTGCAATCTGATTTGATGAGAATAGTAAACTTATCTATCTTTTTGACTCGTCCTTAGATCAATTACAGTGATCCAAGGAATGTTTTAAATCTATTCACGATGAACAATCAATAAATTGGCATTCCATGAATTATTAAGTTTTGGACTGAACTTAAAAGATATAAGTTCTTTAATTCTCCTCAATGAAAATATTTCCATTCTGTGGAAAGTTTCATTGGATTTCTAGGAATCGACCATGGCAGGTCATTACAGTTGTAATTGGGTTTTCAGCGATTTATGGCATTGGAGAGAAATGGGACCCTAAGCTAGGTAAGATATATAGGTATTCCCATCTAAGCTATGGTACATGATACAATTTATGAACCTAACATAGCTCGGTGCAAACAAAATCAGGAAAGGTTACTAGATAATAATCTAACCTAGAACCTAATACTACAAGGTTATGGGTGATCTAACCTAGTTCCTAAACTATGTATTTTTGATATACACCTAAGGGTTTATCTAACCTAATTGCTAAGGACATATACTAAGGTTAGTGGTTAGTGTTACATCCTAAGGTATAAATTTTAAATTACCTAAGACCTAACCTAAGCCATTAATCTACCCTAAGTTAGTGGTTATGAATTGGAACCTAAGGAGGGTCGCATACATGTTGGATGATGGTTTCTATGGCATTAATGTTAAGTGATAAGGTTGTAAGGCATACAGACTACTAGCTTTGGCAGGGATTAGTTGGTTGGTGAAAGCCTACGTGGTAGCATCACTAAAGTTTGTAATGTTTATTAAATTTGATTTGGCACTTGCAAAATTTGGTGGTCGGCGGCAAGGAGGACTGAGTGGGAAACTTGGAGTTAATGGAATTAAATGCATTTGGGTTTCGAGCCCAACCCACCTTGGTAGGCATGCCAACGGATTTTGGATGAGTTGTTTCATTTTGTATGTGCTTCGTTTTTCACTCTTCATGCGATCTGGTTTTTCGAACCAGCAGTTCAAGCTTCATTGTATGGCTATTTTTGAGGTTTCAGATCTATTTTCATTTTTTGGAATGTATATAAAACACTTTGGAAGAAGTTTTTGGTTGTTTGACCTTTCGTGGAGAAGAAGAGAAGAAAGGAGCTCGATCAGAGGTCTTCTTCGATTTCACAGCGGCACTATCAGGCATGATAGGCTCTAACTGTTAAAATCTCTTGCATCCTCTAAATGTTTTCATTAAAACAACTTGCTCTGTTGTGTTTGTGCATTTCATGCTTATCTGGTTATTTAATTTGTTGGGTTTTGTAAAATCTTGTATTCTGGGTTCGAAACCGTGAAGTAAGTAATTCTGTTGGAAGCTTTTGTGTATTGTCTTTTGTTAAAAATAACTTGGCAAGCTCGAGCAAGCTGGTAACTCTGTTAATTTGTTTTGGTTGATGGAATCTGTAGTTTGGTTTCGACCACTCTATTGGCCATGATTTATTAGTTGAGTTTTAAGAATAACACTGAGTTCTGTCTGTATGGTTGAGATTATTGTTTTGAAAACTCACTACGTTTGGTGATCTCGAACTAGTAAGGAACTTAGTCATATAATCTTGCATGCAATTCGAGCCTTCTATTGGAAATTTTCTCGGTGAATAGATAGAGTTTCTCGGTACTTTGGTGATAGTGTATTATTTAATGAGTACTGGGTTGTGAATAAAATCCGTATAGGGCTAGACATTTGTATTCTCCATGCAAAAACGTGTCTATCTTCTTGGTACCCGCATGCATTAGGAACCTATGTTTTATATGTTAGATAAACATGACTATTTTTTTAAGTTTGCTTATGGCATGAGGTTCGTGAACTATTACCTTTTTGATTATTTAATTGTTATGGTATATTTTTTTATGAACTCAGATTTCATATTTTGTGGCCATTGGGTTTGAGTTCTGTTGAGAATCTTTCAATCAATATGAAACAAGGTTCGAATGGTGTTAATTGAAAATGGAAAATAATTTCTTTTTTTTTGAACCATATACAAGTAATCTCTTGTACTACATATAGTATTACGATGCTTGAATATTAGTGAATACGTGATTTGAATTTGAGATACAATACTGTGCAAACAAGTTTGTTACTTGGTGTTAAATTGCAATGGTAACTGGAACGTTGTGTTGGTTCAGTTATTATCTTCTATTGATTATTTTATAACTAAGAGGGAATGAGTTGTTACCCTAACTTGGTTTTTAACCTTGACTGATTTGATTCTTGAGGAAGTTATGTTTATTTTATTGTGCTCGGGATTGAAATCAGAGTCTTTCACAGAATGAAATTATATATATATATATTATTGTTGATCTTGTCGTTTATTGAGAACCCAATTTACAGTC
Source organism: Taxus chinensis (assembly GCA_019776745.2). Classification (NCBI taxonomy): domain Eukaryota; kingdom Viridiplantae; phylum Streptophyta; class Pinopsida; order Cupressales; family Taxaceae; genus Taxus; species Taxus chinensis. The sequence continues at coordinate 117,002,049 of CM034155.1, read as the reverse complement.
CTTGAAGTGATGTATTTATATAGGGTTGAAATAAATCTGCCTTGCTGGGACTAGCTGAAAGCCTTAGGGGTTAATATCAGTTTAGGCTTCTTGTCTCTTGTTGGGTTCAACAAATGAATGTTAGGTCTGGAAAAGTAAATTGTGATTATAAATTTGAATGTGGACTGTGTTTGAACTTTATTGTTTTAGTAAGACTTTATTTGGAAAAGGGAAATGTATGTAGGATAGATGGAACTTTAATGTAGATTGTACATTAGTTCCAATGAAAAAAAAGGGGGTTGCATGTTCTCTTATTGGCTGTAGGCTGTTCTGGTTTTGTGAAAGAATGATAGATCTTGAAAGTTACACAATAAATTTTGATTGTCGGTGGGATGTGTATGAGTTTCATTTATATAATCTTTCAAGTGAAAGTAGAAATCATAGAGTATATTGGAAAAGTTGAGAAAGATGTATCAGTTGGTTATCTCTTTTATGATATTGTCCTTTTTCTCTCAGAACTCTTGTTTAAACATGAATTGTATGTTTAAAAGGAAGTAAAACTGTTTAATTAAGTTGTAAGATTCAATTATTGAGTGGGTTCATATCATGATAGATATATTTTTCTAATACAGATTGAGTAAGATCAATGGTTGGAACCTCCTGATTTTATTTTGATTGGAAAAGAGATTCAATATTTAATTTTGTCTTTCTGCAATTTTTAAATTGACTGAAATTATGTAGGAAAAGTTGGTTGATTGGTTGGCTAAGAGAAGTTGTAGACTTATAGTTGACTAATAATCTATCATGTTTTATAGGGTTATTTTTTAATGAATCTGTTTGATGAATACTTTAAAATATTGAATTTTAAAGTAGTAAACCTTTAAGAGGTATAGTTAAATCATGATATGCATTTGTTTATGCCTTTTCGGATGTTAAGGGCTTGGGGCATATAGGAGATGTTTTCTCCTCTGCTTTACTTGACAAATTGGATGAAACATCTTAATGTAATTATGCTGAAAACATTTACTGTATCTTTTAGTAAGGTTAAGGGTTGTATTATACTGGCAAGATTAGAAATAATGATATGTTATGATTTTTTTTAAAAGATAATTGATAGGATAAATTATACTTAAGTTGAAGGGCATAATTTATAGGGTATATTTTGTTCTTCTATTTTTTTAAATCTGGCATAATATTACTCTTCTTTTATTAATATTACATATGCTTAAGGGCATGAAATTCTAGTGGTTCATTTAAGTAGGGTTGTCTTATTGGGACATTTAGTGGATTGCACTTCATTTTAAGACTTAGTGCTTATCATGCTCAGTTCATTTAACTGACCCATGCTAGCAATTTTTGTAGATGGACTTCGTAAGTGATAAAAGGAGGCAAAAACTTATATGATGCATTGGCTGATCTAAGTTGATTTTTGTGAAGAAATTCTGATTTGTTCTCAAGTTGTATTGTAAAAAGAAAAGTTTATCTTATTTTGAATAAAGGTTGCTGTCTTACAATATGCCTAAAATGCATAAGTTGTAAATGTATAAGTTTGAAAATGAATTGAAAGATGGAAATTTACTTGCATAGATTGTGTAAATTATCCTATTTTGAGGATAATCTTCTTGTTATCTATATGATTAGATGTGTATTCTTGTTGGTTTTATAAAAAAGAATTTAGATGAATTTCCTAAGTAAGCTACAGCTAAATAAGTGGCTGAATACAACATTCGTATTTAAGTCTTTCATTTTATCATGTGATGTGAAGTAAAACTACAATAAAAATCGTTGTAATTATGAAGGACATTATAGGGTGTGTTTAGCCCTAGAATGTAACTATGAAGAGGAATACCCATCCTCACAAGTAATGAACTAATAAAAGAGGAAGGTATGATGGTTAATCATTAAGACTTAAGAATAATAAGTCTGATATGTTTCGGCCTAGTAAGCTGTTACACTTCCTTAGTTTGGTTAAGTTATTTAAAATAATGGAACATAAGTTGTTGCTGTCCCTATTTTTGAATAACGGGGTTGTTTAGGATAAAACTAAAAAATCTGGAAGAAATCTTAAGTTAATTAAAGTTATTAGGATTAATTGAATCTGATATACAAAAAGAACTTAAAGAGTGTTGTACTCAGGATTTGTTGGGCTACCGAAATATGTCGTCTAATAACCCAAATATAACTTAACGTATGTAAATTCTTGGAGGTATGTGCATCTTCACAAGGTTTTTCCATAGGATGTTGAAAAATGTCAAATGTAGGGTTATACCTTTGAGAAGATTAGGATATTTTCGGATACAACAATGTAGTTAGCATCTGGAAACACCCTTCTACATTGATCGTCAAGATCTACACACCTTTGAATTTGGTCAAGATTTTCCTCCAGGACTGGTTGGTGTCATAGTCAGGATATGAAGTAGCCCTTTAGGACTCAGGGTACCTTAGCACACAGGGTTAACCTATGTTGAGCCAGTATGCCAATTTACCCTAAGTCTTTATGAGCCTTTTTTCATATCATGACCTATGTTATTAACCTGAACTAGAGTTAAACCTTGGACAAGGGACTGACAGAAGTCAGTATAAGACATTTTTGATAATAATGGAGTGGGGTGAAGGACATATTCTAGATTGATGAGTATGCCATCAAGGAATAAGTTATATGAATAGTATGTTAGAAATCTTTGGCCAAAGTATTGCAAGCTGCTGATTGCGTTGTCCTATGTCACGTAGTCTAAGGATCATGATGCTGATGAATATTGGTAAGAAATATTCGGTTAGGTTCCTTGGATAGATCACTCAGAACCCAGAATAGGGTAAGAGAACCAATAACATGGAGTATTTAGTGGAATACTCAAAACTCAATGTTACACATGAATAGATTGGTAGTTTACCGAGTCATGGAATGAATAGATTGGTTGCTCACCGAGTCATTATAGCTACATATGGTTATCTGTTATATGAATGGTTATTATGAAATGTGTGTTCTAAATTATGTATTTAGAATAGAGAACATTAATAATGCAAAATAAAATTAAAAATAAAAAAATTCTTTGTTTCTAAAGTCTTAAAATGGGAATGTTACAAAAATGATCAATGACATACACCGCATTCAAATCCCTAAAATCAATGAAAATACTTATCCTCCCATCCTTATTAATGATGATGACCATCAAAATGATCCATTCCGATTCCTCATCAACCTCAATGATGCCCGATCTGAGAATCTTGTCAATCTCCTCCTTTAATTTGACTCACGGATTCAGATTCATTCAATAGGGGCTCTTCCGAATTAGGTACACACATTCCTTTAACTTGATATTCATTTCTACCAAGGAGTGCTGAAATCCTTTAAGCTCATGTTACCCAAGTGGAAAAAATCTTGAAATTTGTGCAACAGATTAATAATATTTGAAACCTTGCTTTCTATCCAGTAATCTCCAATAATAGCTTCCTTAGGTTCCGCCTCCAATCCAATGTCAACCTTCTTGGTTTTTAGGGGTTTGTAATGAACCGTTACACCAAAACCTTGAGGCGTTAGTGAAATCTACACATGAGGATCATAACATCACACCACGCTTCCGTAGAGCCCAAATAAGGCTGGGTTTGTGCCTGTACTCCCATACATACGAGCCCCTCTTCACCATACGTACGAGCCTCATTTCACCAAAATTTAGGTGCCCCACGGCCCCCGGCTACATGCCGTAACCAACCGAGTGGGATTCAAACATGGGTGGTCACTCTGATACAAAATGTAATGAACTGTTACACCAAATCCTTGAGGTGTTAGTGAAATCCACACATGAGGATCATAACAGGGTTCATGGTAGGTTTACACTTGCTCATAAGAACTATCAATAACCTCGTGCATATCGATAGTATGGTTAACATCTAATTTTTCCACCTCTTCACCATCTATCATGTAGACTAGTTTTCCTTTCTCCTTTTCCATGCATGCGTGCTCAAGTTGTACCTCCTATGGTTATTCCTCATCAAAGTGCACTTCCAAGTTAGTTTCACCCAACAACTCTAGTACTCTGTCCTCTTCCATGACACTATCTCCCATAGTTAGGTGCTTAACAACTTGTAGCTCCTCATTCACCAATGGTTTAGTACTCTGATACTCGAAATATTGAAGGAGATCAACCATCAACTCCTGCCAGTTTCCTGTCTGACAATGTAGCTCTGAGTGAATGTACCATGTGTTCATGAAGCCTTGTAAAGGTGGATTAAATATTATGTACCCATAAAGATGGAGGCAAGGCTTTCATGCCTTCCATCTAGGCCTTCTCACATGCTTGGATGTGAAATGAGGTGGGTTCATTCCCATGATAATCTTGTATAACAGTAGGTGCATTGCTTCGGAGAAACCTAACAGGGAACATGCTTCTCACCTCATCCCACTCTAGAAGGTTATTGTGATGGGTCACCCATCAATGTGCTGTGGTCCTGAGAAAAGTATAGCTAAGCATACTTGTCCTTTCGATCTCATATCTCCACTAGGTCTCCATTTCTTGCAGGAAAACATAAGGGTTGGCTCCCCTAATGTAAATTGGACTCTATTTTCCTCCCAAGTGCTTGATTGATCACACCTTTATTAATCCTATCATAGAGCCTCTTAACTGCATTCCGACTAACTCATATGTCCCATGCACCTAGTTATCACATGCCACACTAGTTGTATAACTTATAGATTGAGCATATTCCCACTGAATAATGCCTTATTTTATTGGTTACATAACCTTAGTGACCCTGATAGTGCAGACATAAATTATATCTAGGTATTATTCTCCCAAGGGATCAATATAGGGTGTTGAATTTCCATCCATCTAAGGAATGATAACATGTTCCTCCTTGTTTTCAAAACTTATATACCCCTTATTGAAACATAAGTAAATTTTTTTCTTATACCACCAAGGGCACCCAAGTAATGCTAGAAATTTTTCTTCCTTAGTAGCGCCAAGACTTCGAAGTATGTAGTGAATTTCACCCCTTGGATAGTGATAAAAACATCCTTTAAAACACCAATGTGCATTGCCTTTGTCTTGTTATCCATATACAACACATTTGAATATGGCTGTAATGGGGGCCTTCCCATTTGGTTCCATACATCCAAGGTGAGAACATTAACTTCCATGTTTGTGTTAATCAAAATATTACTTAGGAGCCATCCATTACTGACTGTATTCAAGGTAATCTCCTTATCATAGTCAAGATATTGAGGAGGTAGATTAGTATGCAAAACACACATCTCACACTCTCCTTCGGAACTTGGTAATTTTCTCCTCAGCCACTCTCCTAACAGAGGGATGACATTATCTTGTCTCAAAATATTACATACTTACCTGACTTTATCTATATCCTTATGTGGAGCCTTAACTCTCTTCTTCTACTCTAATTACTATGATTTCTCCTTCAGGCACTAGATCTCTCCTTGTAGGCTTCAAATAAAATCCATGGTTTCCTGATACACTTCCTTTTGGCACATAGGGTATAGATACTTACCATGTACCACTTCTTCTCCTATAATCATCATTCTTTGCTTTGGAATCTCCCTTACGTGCACATCCTTAGCTTGCATGGTCACTAGGACAGGTTCTAATTCAAGGTTCTGTGACAAACTTGACATCTAATGTGGATTAGCATGCTTCATACTTACCATCACCACACCCATATCCTTATTTTGGTTCTAGCTCATGTGCTCATATAAATCTTGGCATTATTTATACTTGTGTTTCTTTTTGTACCATGAGAATTGTAACAATTCTAGACACTCATGCTTATAATGTTCTGTAGACCCATAATTATAACATGTTCATCGAGGAAATTCACTCCTCCCTCCTCTGAGATTTCCATGTCATCTAAATACCCCAAAAAATCCTCTTCCACGAGTTCCTCCATCTGCATACCCTTCATAATGATGACCATTATCCTTTGAGATATTTGAAACACTAGTCTGGTGCACACCAATATCAAAGGAATCATGTATTTAGTCAATCAATCTACAATCCTTAGTGTCACGAGTAGTAGAAGTGTAAATATTTCAATAGAAAGACATTTTTTTATGGATTGTGTGTTGCAACAATGGACATATACTTGCATCATGATCTCCATGGTAAATTTTACACTCAATTGACATAGCACACACTGATCTCTAAGGAAAAATGTCATTCGTATACTCTTCTACCTCACAATTTATGTACCATAGGCCATTACGAGTCTCTTGAGGAAAATTCACAGATAATTTCTCTAGATGTTTAGCGATAGCAATAATTTGGGCCTCTATAAATGGACTAACGCTGATATCCACTCTTCCAAAAGCCTCAACATGCAGGGTAGTCTCCAAGGCCTCACATAGATTTGTGAAGGTTTTATGGGAAAGCACTCTCCTGAAATTCGTTATCAATCCCCCAAAAAACCATTGAGCATGCTGAGAGGGATGAATATCATAAGAAAACTTTGACAAGAGATTCTTAAAGTGCACATCGTACTCCCATACACTCTCTTTCATACCTTGTTGAATCTCCTTTAACACGCTAATGATTTTTTGTTAAAACTCAGGAATATGGATTTCCACTAAGAAGGCATTACGTAGCATGGTATAATCCACTAATGTCTAGTGAGGTTCATACTTATGGTACTAGATATACGCAAGCCCTTACAACCTAGTTGTAAATTGAATTTCCTTATGATCTAGGGCAGTGATACCCTTTGTGTGCTATAAAAAATCAAAATTTTGCACATACTTTGTAGCATCCTCAACACCCTTATAATATGGAAAATGTAAATACATTTCAAAGAAAAATTGTTGAGGTGGTTGAGGCCCTTACTTGCTTGATCCAGAACCTTGATTCCCTCCAGTGTTTCCTCCACCACCAAATCCACTAGATGCACTGACGCTTGTTCCTCCTATCCCACTAGATCCTCTAGATCCACCAGGTCCACAAGCTCCTACTCCACCTAACCTACCAGATCCACCTCTTGTAGTTGGTAAGGGTCCTGAAGTTGTTGCACCTTATGTCCCTACTGTCACGCTAAACTGCACACCAACAATTTTTGATACTCCACCACTCCCATATGTGTTTCCCACACCATAGCTAGACGCGATACCTAAGATTTGTATACCCATATTTTTTCCAAATGTTGTGCTGGATAATATGCCTCCAAACATAGGAAATGATTGTGTAGCCATAAATGTACCAAATGAAAAATTATACCTCCTAGGTGTTTCTTGACTACTAATACTGATACAACCTAGATTATCAAAACTTATCTCAGGAACTAGAAAACTAAGCACATGATTCTAGTCGTCATGTGGGTTAAGATGTGCACCTATGATTATCCTCCTTTCTTTATATGAAAATATCTCTCTAGAAGCCGAGGGAGTTTCTCTTCCACGCTTGCCAAGGTGGGGTAGCTCAGACTGCTTAGGTTGCGTTTCCTCCATGTGAACCTCATATCCTTCTTGCAATGTCTACATCTATAAATCCATCACTCATGTATCTTCACACTATGTTTCTAACTCCCTCTTCGAGATTCATTATACTTGAGCCACCTCTCCTCTCTCTCCATTTCCACCATAAGGTCTATCATCGTCTACCATGACAACTTCCGTGCCTTGCGCATAACAGGAGTTTATCCAGCCATTGGAAAGGATTCCAAACTCAAAGTAATGACCAGGATCTTGATAGTTAGTGGAATAGCTCAAAAGAATGATCCTTTATGATCCCTCAAGAATTTAAACTCAACAATCTCTGGGAAAGAATACATAGAAATAATGTATTCCAAGGTATAATTAGTCAGCACTCTACTCCACCAGCGATCAACAACATGAGTCCCTATCAGATCGGCATAATGCAAGTGCTAATATTCCTCCTGGATCTAAACATGAGGTCTATAGTACCAAATTGACCTTGATGCAAATGCTGATAGCCATTCATACAACTCTACTGGGAAACAATAGAAAAAGTTCTTATATAACTCATGATACAGGTGATCCTCTTCCCATTTACATGCATCAAACTCAGTTCCAACATTAAATCTTTGAGAAAACTCATAATCCATGTTTTTTAGAAACTCTTTGAGACTGTCCAAGGTCAAACGCTCCGTCATTAGACATTTCTCTAACAATAGCTTCAAAAGAGGTCTTGAACATGGAACCAAGATGTAGTCATTATTTTTACCCTTAATACCTCTTTCTAACCCCAAGCACACTGACCTATCACCTAGCATATGCTGGGTGCTCACCCAAGGAATGCATGGGTGACGAGCCCCTCCTTTATGTGAGCTTTGCAAGATATTTCCACCATTAATGGAGGATTATTTTCAGTAAAATAAGTACATGCATCTACTTAAAAGGAAGAAGATATAACTAATAGATCTATACATCAATACATCACAAAAGGTAAGTAAACATTGTATGCAGAAAAAGGAACTAGATCTGAGTCATGAAAATCCAAATAACATGAGGGTTTACACCCATAAACAAGATGTATAGAATAGATCCATGTATATTTATTTAAAAGAGTTTCTAGTAGCCACACTACATTCAAAAGGGTCATCTCAGACCATATACATCAAATGACAGAGATCCAACCCTTCCAAACTAATTTGATTAGAGATCCTAACTATTTTTTCCCCATTATAACCCTTGTTATAGAAAACAACACCCATACATATACTTAATGATATCCTTTACAACCCTCTAGCATCAAGAACTCTAAACCATATCATCATGAGCTCCAAACCCTTAGCATTACCTAAAATTTCTACAATACCTCATTACCCTCCTTCTTCTCTTAGCAATCCCATACCCTCTAGCACATTCACACTACCTTCTCCCTCTATGTTTTTATCCCAAGAACTCCTTTAAATAACATGAGGTTTTACACCCATAAACAAGATGTAAAAAATAGATCCATTTATATTAATTTAAAAGAGTTTCTAGTATCCACAATACATTCAAAAGGGTCAACTTAGACCATATACATCAAATTCTAGAGATCCAACCTCTCCAAACTAATACGATGAGAGATCCTAACTATGATTTCCCCATTATAACCCTTGTTATAGACCCCAACACCCATACATATGCTTAATGATATCCTTTAAAATGCTCTAACATAAAGAACTCTAAACCATAACATTATGAGCTCCAACCCCTTAACACTACCTAACATTTCTGTAGCACCTCATTACCCTCCTTATCTTAGGACTCTTGTACCCTCTAGTGCCTTCACACTACCTTATCCCTCTATGTTTATGTCCTAAGTACTCCTTTAAATAGGATCAACATCCACCACCATGACTTCTCTCATGAGAAGATCATATGCTAAGTGTCAATGTGGTCCTGTATAGGTGAATGCTTATCCTCTTTGCAAAACCTTCCACTAAATGTAATGATGCCTCTGGGAATATTCTGTATGTGGAATATCCTTTTCTTGGCCTCCAAGGTTCTAGGCTGGCAGCTTATCCACTTATCACGCCTATTCAGGTCCTCACATTTTTCCTCAAGTGACCCCATGATGCCACATATGGCTAAGTCCTTTAAACCCTTGTTCTACCTCCTGTACATACCCTGGTTTCATTTAAACCCTTCTTAAACCCTTTTCCTGCATGCATTTCCTTGAGCGCACTTCTATTTACTGGTCATGTGTGTGCCTCTTGGTACTTAGCCAATATTTAGGGTTCAACACCATCATGTGAAACCATTAGGTGGATCTTGTTGTAGGATACTAAATGTCTGGAAATTTTCAAACTTCTTATAACAATAAAGGAATGTTTTTCAATAAATGAGTATCTCACCTCATAATCATCTAGAATTTAGCTAAAAACTATAAAATGCTGTTCCAAACCTTCTTCATTTAGTTGCATCAATATGGTGGATATTGTACCTATTCCTCCAAAGGCATACAAGGTGAAATATTTCTTAAAATCATGATTAATCAGAGTTGGATTCTATGCAATTAATTTCTTTATGGTCTTAAAGCTACTTTCCCCTTCATTAGTCCATTTGAAAACCATACTCTTCTTTAACATCAATGTTAGTGGTTTGAAAATATTGGTGAAATTTGGGATGAAACTTCTGACAAAGTTGATTATTCCTAAGAATATTTGGAGTTCCTTCCTATGATTGGGCAATGGAAATGATAGGATAGCATTAACTCTTTTTAGATCAATAGTTAATTCTTCTTTAGAGATAATATGGCCAAGGAGTTTACCTTCATGAGCTAAGAAGATACATTTCTTCAGATTAAGAGAGACTCTAAACCACCTAAAATTCTCAAATATATAACTTGGGTGGAGAAGATCATCATCTAAATTCTTGGAGAACACTATGATAACATCCAAATAGACTAGAACAATGATCTTGATCAACCCCTTAAATGCCATATCCATGGATCTTTGGAAGGTTGCTTCTGTATTGGATAAGCCAAATGTCATTTTCTTATAAGCATAGGTTCCCCATTTTGTGGTAAAGTTAACTTGAGTTAGTATTTCTCCTTTACCATGATTTGATTATAGCCTGAGTATCCATCTAGAAGGGAGAGAATTTCAAAACTTGTTACAATTTGTGATATTTGTTCCATTGAAGGTAGTAGGTAATGATCCTTTAAGAATGCATTATTTAAATCCCTAAAATTGACACATAGTTTGATTTCTCCATTCCTTTCCCTAAGAATGCATTATGTATGCAATGTGAGGCTTAGAACTTTGATAAGTCCAATATTTCTAACTTATGTTCCATTCAACTATACCATGCCATTAGAAATATATTCATACTTGAGGCCTAGCTGGTTAGTAATTTTCTTAGGCACCACTAAGCTGCTTGTTCGCGAATCGATCATAAAATTTTGAACTAAATGATTTCCAATGATGAAAGATACATAGAAGGGTGGGGGTTTCATATTTTTGTTTAGTTTTTCTTACTTCTGATGTATGGAATTAGTAAGAATAAACTTTTTTTATTCCTTGGGTGGCTCACTTGGGATGGAGATGTTGGCTATAACTGCTTGTAAGAGATACCTTTGTCATGGGATTGCTAAAGATTCCCACATATATATGCTCATATTAGTTTTCTTCATTTTTTCAAGGATGTTGAAAGGAGTTGGATTATCTTCAATCTGTGCCTTACTTGTAATAACCTTTTCTTGCACTTGAGCTGATATGCAAGGACCCTTGGGTTGTTCATGCACATTTAATGCTTGAATTATGTGATTTCTTTTCACATTAGTAGTTGAACTTGAATTTCTAACCCATTGGGGTATTAGTGTAGGATGAGAAGGACCTACATTTTCTAACTATCCCTCCTCAATAGCCGTTTTCTTAGATCTAGTATTTGCATCAACACATTACAGAAAAGTCTGATTTATCCCACAAAAGTCTTCCACTTTCCAATTTACAAGTGAAGTATCACTTGGTGGTGTTTCTTGAGTGACTATCTACTGCTAATTTTCCTTTGAGGGTAATTCTTGAGAGATGGATGCATTTTGCACCATTAAATATTGGTTCATAATGCCATTGGGGAATGTTTCTTGGTTTTGTGGAAGATGACAAGGGAAACACTACTCATAATATTGCACAAGGTTGTGTTACACAGGAACCAAATCCTGAGATGAAATAGCTGCATTTGGGTTATATGGTTGAAATGGTCTTTAAGATGGAAAATGATTTTGATTTGTAGGAATAACTTGGAAAGGGGGCTTGTTTTGTTAATAAGGGGAATTTATAGGTTGGTATGGAGGCTGATAAGGCTTAGAATTTTTGTCCTGCTACCTATTAATGGATACCAACTCATTCCAAAATTTTGCAATTCTTTCATTGCTTATTGGAACTTAGTAGAAGAGCTTGAGGAAGTAGATGCTTGAGTAGAGCTTTGGCTTCTTGAAGATGGAATATGAGCTAACTTAGGAGTATGATGGAAATTGAATTCTTTTATCTCTAGGAATATATAAATTGGAGGTCTAGGAGCAAGTTTCCTATCCTGATTAAGGCTATTATTATCCTTAATAACAATTTCATAAACACCTAGTAATGTTCTACCCCCAATAGACTAAATCATGAGTCAAATATGACTATTAAAATGTTTCATATAATAGAGAAATGCATGTTTTGGTGTAGGTCTTACCCCTTGAGGAATTTTGTCCCAAATCCTTTGAAATATGATGTTAAAATTAGTTATCTTCTCATTAGGAGATCTCTTTGTTGTTGTTAGTTGTTCCACCAAAGATAGGTGATCTGATTTATCCTCGAAATGATTATAAAGGGATGTGATGAGCTCATCCCAATTATGAATCGAAGATGTTCTCAAAATCCTGTACCATTGAAGAACTTTCCCCTTAAATGATGAAGGCAAGAGTCTAACTGCCACATCATCTTCAGTAATAAAATGGACTAAAAAGATATTAACAATATCTTAGATATGTTGAGTTCAGGTAGTATGGTTTTCACCAGTGAAGAAAGGAATGATTTTAAGGGAAGAAACCCATATATCATGCTGTGCAATAAGGGAAAGAGGAATACCACCATTGAATCTAACAAAGGGTAAATTCCTTTGATGTGCCATGATTGGGATAGGTATTAAAACCCTAGAAGACAATAAGAAGGGCCTACCAGGAGGAGGAGTAGAGAGGACTCTATTTGGTGGAGATGGTGATCTTTGAACTGATCTTCCTCTTCTTCTTCTTTTCCTTTGTGACAATTAAAAGTAGTCAAAAGGATCTATAGATTCTATCATTTTTCTTGTTTGTATTCTTCTCATGAAAATGAGGCACTTTAAGTGCTGAAACTAGTTGATATAAAGATAGGAGTTTCCTGATGTGTAGAAAAAATCCTCAAAAGGCTAAAAATTACTAAGTCACACACCAAAAATTAGCAAGAATATTGGTAAATCTTTGAATTTTCCCAATTATGAATCGAAGAGGGCCTCAAAATCTTATACCATTAAATAAATTTCACTTTAAATGATGAAGGCAAGAGTCTAACTGCTACATCCACTTGTTACCCAAGCTTGAATGTGGGTTCATTATTCTAGTAAATTCCAATCCCCATTACATGAATGGTTGATTTATAGATATGGGGTGGAGTGGAAGGGATAATAACCTTTCTTTGTCTGTAAAGAAGACACATTTCTTACATATCTTAATCCACACATAGCAGTTATTAAAAAGGTTGGGCTAGTGATAACCAATTTTCATGATCCTTAGAGTTGTTTTTCTTAGAGAAAATTGACCTCCTGCTTCTCCATTGTGGAACTTATGAAACAATTTCTCTATCTAGTATATTTTAATGCATCTCAAGAGAATGCAATTCACATCTTTCCTAAATAGGATTCCATCAATAAACACATAAGGAATGGACTGAAGTTTGAAATACCCCCTTTTGGCTTTGTTCAATCATTGAGGACATTGGTCTATTTGGAGAAATTTGATTACATCATGAGTCCAAGAAGGAGTGGGTAAGGCATTGGATGATTGATTTTGATCATGTTGAAGCACGAGGATGGATTATTCATCAATATGTTGGTATGAAACTAGTTTCTCACATAATCCCTTTCCTCTGATCAACTTGGTTACTTTGACATCAACATCATACTCCATTATCTTGGTTATCCAACCAACTCTTTTCTCATTCAAATCCTTATTTAAAAGGAATTATTTCACACCATCATGTGAAACCATTAGGTGGATCTTGTTGTTGGATACCAAATGTCTGAAAATTTTCAAACTTATTATGATAGTAAGGGATTTCTTTTTTTTTTAAAATGAGTATGTCAATTCATAATCATTTATACTTTGGCTAAAAAATGCAATAGGATGTTCCAATCCTTCTTCATTCAGCCACACCAATATGATGGATATTGTACCTATGCCTCCAAAGGCATACAAGGTGAAATATTTTGTAAAATTAGGATTAATCAGAGTTAGAACTTGTGTTATTTATTGCTTTATGGCCTTAAAGCTAATTTTTCCTTCAGTGGTCCATTTGAATACCATACTCTTATTTAACATCAATGTGAGTGGTTTGAAAATATTGGCAAACTTTGGGATGCAAATTCTCACAAAGTTGATTCTTCCTAAGAATATTTGGAGTGCCTTCTTATGTCTGGGAAATGACAATGATAGGATGGAATTAAATTTTGTAAGATCAATATTTAATTCTTCCCTAGAGATAATATGGCCAAGGAGTTTACCTTCATGAGCTAGGAAGATGCATTTCTTTAGATTGAGAGAGAATCTAAACTGCCTAAACTTCTCAAATATCTACCTTAGGCGGAGAATATGATCAACTAAATTCTTAGAGAACACTATGATATCATCCTAATAGACTAGAACAATGTTGTTGATCAACCCCTTGAATTCCATATCCATGGCTCTTTGGTAGGTTTCTCCTGCATTGGATAAGCCAAATGACATTTTCCTATAAGCATAGGTTCCCCATTTTGTGGTAAAATAAGTCTTGAATTAGTCTTCCTCCTTTACCATGATCTTATTGTAGCCTGAGTATCCATCTAAAAGGGAGAAAATTTTAGAACCTAATACCATTTGTGAGATCTATTCCATTGAAGGTATTTGGTAATGATACTTTAATGATGCATTATTTAAATCCGTAAAATTGACACATAGTTTGATTTCTCCATTCCTTTTCTGCATTGGAACTATATTAACAACCTAAGATGAATGCTCGCTAGGAAAAATGATGCTTTTATCAATCAACTTATTCAATTCCTTCTTCATCAAGGGTTCACTATGTGGATTAAGAAGCCTTTATTTTTGTCTTATAGGATTGGAAGTTGAATCCAATTCAATGGTGTGATGAAATAAACTAGGATAAAAACCTCTAAGGTATTCATAACTCTATGAAAATGTATGGGAAAATTATTGGATAAGTTATTTAAAATCATAATTTTCTTGTGGAGTGCTTACCTTACTAATCTAAAGCAATTTTCCTTCATCAATTAAAATGGGTAATGAATCTTCACCCTTGAATGTCATGTATGCCTTTTATTTTCTAAACTAGTCATTGGGGTTAAAAATGGATTCCAAGGTCACTAGACTCTTAGGAAAATTATTTTATCCAATTTGAACAACTTGGTCTCCATATTGCTCCTTGTTATCACCAAATCACTGCACCCCCCTGAATGGCCTGAAGGTGAAAATAACATTTGGTGTGATTGGGTAACATGGGATCACCTATCAAGCTGTGGGACTTGCGTGCTTGAGGTGAACCTCCAGAGAAGGTCAGGTTCTTCTTCTTAAGCTAAGCACTACACTACTCCCAATGCAATAAAAATAGCTACCTAGACCTATACTAACATTTCCAAGGGATTAGGGAGAGAGATTTGCAAGAAATAAAACCTAAATTAGAAGTGGTGATGCACCAAGAAAGGGGTTTCCTAGAAAAAATTCCATCTTGCCAATGAAGAGAGATGATCATGAGGAGGATTAAGATACATCACATACCGAATTTACATACACTAATTCATTCCTTGATAGGCACAATGACCTCCAAAACTTGTAAGAGAAACACTAGTTTCATAATTCACCTACAAACATGAGAGAGGCAACTAGAAGTAGCAAAAATAATGTAAGGACATATAACTAATCATAAAACACAATCTTCAATACTTCAAGCACTTGCACAATGTATCATTACAACAAGAAAAGGCATAGGCTTCCATTACAATTTTTAGAAGAAAGGCTTGAGAGCCTACAAATTCACAACAACTCAGCTTGTGAAGAGAGGGGAAACTTGGAAAATGTACTTTTTTTTTGAAATAAGCACCCCTTTACAATTTATAGCACTTGCAAAACTGAGGAGAGAAAGAAGGAGAAAGTCCTAAAAACTAGGCAAGAATGTAGCAAATAATTAATCACTATTGTTGGCCATGATTGCCTCATTAATTGCAACTCCACCTTTTGAGGCACTATTCATTGAATGAGAAAATATTGCAATTCTAGAACACCAAAACCTACGAAAATCCATTTCTTGATGATTCCATTGTGTAGATCTCACTTTCCCAATTCCAATGACTATAATTTTGTTAAAAACAGATAGTTAGGGAGAAAGCTATGGCTTGTTGAGAAAAAGCCACTTTTTGGGGTATTTTAGCTCCATTGGCTCTTTGATAATTCCTCATGATGCTTCATAAATTAAAAATTTGAATTTATCTTCATTAAATTAAAAAAATATTTTAATATATTTTCAGAGATCGTCTTCATGTGTTTCAGAATGCACTGGTTTAATTTGTATGTGAGGGGGCTAACTTGGTGTTGAATTGGTTAGTGATAGCTTCACATTTGGTTTAGTCAACACCTCAACACACTTTGGAGAACCACTCCACATTTCTTGAGACAACCTTATCATTATGTTGGTTGGTGAGTCATTACTGATGGGTATTTCATTTACCTTACCAACCTTCATATGGCGAGCTCTTCATTCTCTGCCACGTATCTTTTCTTGAATGGTCATTGCTCCACATGCACTTAACTTGGTGCATCACATTTTTGCTGTCACATTTCCCAAACTTCATACTCATCATTTGAAATTCTATATTAACTCAAATTTCATTAAAATTTCCTTGATGCCTAAGCCCATTGACACGTTTACACCAAGCTATTGATATTGACTTGCAATTGTTTGAATGGTACCTTGACACATTATCCAAACTTACAACCTTGGTTTCTGGAACCACCATGAAACGTGTTGAATGAGATTTTTTTAATTAGGACACCTAAACTCCACCAATTTGTGCTTGATCATTGGATGACTCGCCATAGCTTGAATTTATCAACTCACTTTTAGAATTTGGAGTCTGATGTTCATTCTACATGACTAAGTGACCTCCGAAACACAACCCACATGAAACCCAAAATAAATCAACTCTGAAATATGAAGTCCAAATATCATATTTCGGAGTTCAGAAGTCAAGCTTATTTTTATGAACTCATCGCTAAAAATTCCCCAAACTCTGAAAAATGTAAGTCCTGAAATCTGAAATGAGCTTCTTCCTTCACTACATAGACACTTATAGCCCCTCACGTGAGCCATCTGATATGGCTCAACCTGAGTTCGCCACAACCAATTTTAAGCTCAACTTCGTTTAAGCCAAGCTTGTACATATTGAGCCTATTTATCACCTGTCAAGCTCCAAGATGAGCTTGATGTGCATCGATCTTACACTTGGATTTCAGCATGATTTCATCATTGAGCTATTACCCAATAATTTTTATTCATCCAACACCTTATTGGGATCATTCATCATGTGGAAAAATTCCCCAACCGAGCTCTTTAAAAAACCAACCTGATCTCCACAACCCTACTTAATTGGTGAGCCAATCTACACAAGCTTTAATTCTTTGCATTCCTTGGTTGACATTGCCAATGATGAGCCTAAGCTGAGTGGCTATTCACATTCACCCTAAACCCTGTTCTGCATGCCAAAACCCACACTTTAATGATTTGAATGTGCATTATTTCCATCCATTTTGGCTCCCAACAGTCGAGTCTCCATTTCCTGAGTTTATTCCCAATCTATATAACTCACATGAGCCATACTACACCTTGACTCTTTTGCTAATGCTGATTTAGATTTCCCTTTATTTGTAGGATTCGATTGAGATACTTGAGTTTGGCCATCCAATTTTGGATTCTCCATGCAAAAGCTCATCATATGAATTTTAAACTCCTCTACCCTTTATGAGTCTTACAAGTCGTTTAATGGCTTGATGACGAAATCCCATATGTTGAATTCCCCAGCTATTTATGAATTTGTTCTAAGTTTTCTTGCATTTAAATGAGAAACCCGTTGGTTGTAAGATGAACCCCAAATTACTTGAACATGACTCAATAAAATGCCCGAGATCATCGGTGATCAACTCAGAATCACAACTCGGCCCTCACCATACAAAAATGAATCACCTTCTAATGTTTAGTGCCCAATATGCCCCGAGCTAGATTGTAGCTTGTTCTCTCCTAGATGTGACGTGTAACATCCTTCATTACATCCACATGTGAGTTGTGAGTCAAATTGACTCATTTTATAGGCCTTCGAGACTAAGTTTCATTGTACAAATCTTTCCACATCATTTTAATAGCTCAAGCCATATTGTTCTGAGTCACTTGATGGTGCCATGGATGAGCTCGAACATAACTTTCTCCTCTATGTGTTTGATCTTGTATGCTTTTGAGCCACTTCCTAACTCACTGTTAAGCTTGATCCTAAACTCATATTTTTCCTCCTTGCCAAACTAACTTATTTGGTGATATCTTTAGCATGGGACTCCTGATATAGTTAAACAAAATAAAACTTGACATCGAGCTCACCCTCACAAGAACCTTAGGTAGAGAATTCATTATGAATTTCCCTGACCAACCTTGAGCTCGAAGCATGAGAAATTATATATTTCTTGAGCTATAAGGTCTTAGAATCATCATTTACATCAGATCGCTGAGTAGCTCGGTGAGCTGTCTTGTTAAATTGCATATTTGACCATTTTTTAAGATTTTGCGCTAAAATTTTAGGTCTTATGGATTTTTCTCAAAATATGAGGATCATAAAGATACAATAAAACCTTCTCAACATAATTTATCAATTTTAATAAAATAATACCCATGATGACCGAAAGCGGGCGCACCGGGACCAATGTCTTCTTCGGAGCACACCACGATCTTCCAAAAACTAGGAAAGAGAAGAGAAATCCAAAATGATCCCAAAGCTTTTGGTAATGCCACAGATGTGTCTTAATAATTTTTTTTTCTTGTAGACCTAAGAATTTTTCATGAATAAGTATTTCGGTCTTAGGGTCCACTAGACCTCCATGTTGTCCAATTTTTCCAAGTGTACAAAATTAGATAACATTTTTGGTGAACTCTCAGGGATGCTTGCTTACTAAGCATGATTATAGAATCCTTGAAGCATCCATTGCACATGGAGTCACTAAAGATATCTCAAAACTGATCCTGAACCATGAGTTTCCTGTTCCCGATTCATTTGAACATTTCCACATCCTGGACCTACACTGAATATGATGATTTCCAAGCACAAATAGCACCTCGTGGAGTTTGGAACAAAACATCTGCTGGTTTTGGACATCATGGAACTCTATTAAACTTTAATTTTTCTTCTTCTTCTAAAAATTCTACCTTCAACACATTATGCAAGAACAATGACGACACATAACACACACACACACACACACCAATTGAAAATCATACATGCTTCAAAGGAAACATGTAGAGTGTTTTCGGAACTTATTGTACTAAAAATAAAACCTATAAACTACCCTAAACTAACTAGAAGCACAGGTGAACTAAACAAACCCTGCAACTAGTTGTAAAAAATAACATCCTTTTCTCACAATAGGAAACCATGTAGATGATGCAATAATGGACATGGCTGAGATTGAGAGGAAAAAATAAAACATGCCTAATTCTCCACTTGACTGACCAAGGCATCAACAAAGTATATAAAGTATGCCTCTTATAGTTGCTATGCATTTTCTTTGTAGAGGGATTGCAACTGATCCTTGGAGATGTGAAACTCATACTCACATTCTAAATTCAATGTGACCAACTACAAATTTTCATTTGGCTCCAAAGAGGCCAAATACCTTATGGGGGCATAATTTAATCCTTTGAATATGACTATTACTCTGAGCTTTGAATTGAACAAGAAAGTCCACCTGAAGATATCCTTGAAGAAAGTGATTGTCTATGATATGATTTTCCTCATGTATCCCATTTACAAATAACTGTTCTTCCACTTGAATGAATGGTAATAAAGCAATGTCCTCTTCATTTCCTTTTCCTTCCTTGACAACGATTTCTTCCACAAACATGAAACTCTCTTGGATTGCTTGTAGCCTCAAATGAAGTAACTTGAAAATCACTACAAGTGTTTGAGGCATACTTCTCATATAGGAGTTCCACTTCCATTTGAAGACTAAGTTGTTATGCACTTTTAACCTTCTCATTCCACATGAAACATGAAAATTTAGATTCATCCACCTATTGATTTTGAGGATTATTAGGGACAATAAGATATTAAAAAACATTGCTTTCCAAAACTGGTTCATTAGCCAAAACATGTTCCACAATTGAGAGTAAGAAACTTCTGATGATGTCATCTTCACTTAAGACTTCTAAATCTAGTTTAGTTTATCCCGTATGCTCATTTGATTCTTCATTCTATGAATGTGTGAAGGATTAAACATCCGTATGATGTTCTAAAAATTAGTAGCTAATCCACCATAACCTTCTTCATCTTCAAATATAAAATTTGCAAGATCAAACTCATCTAATAAATCAGATTTTTGAAAGAATGAAGGAGGGGAAAAATTTGAAACCTCTCATGCTTCCTTTTTCATACTCAAAAACTGCTAAATCTACATTTCTTTCCTTCACAACTTGAACCTCCTTGTAGTTGATTTCAACATCCAATGAAGCTCTTGACAAACTACTGAAATATTCCATAATTTTTGCAATTTATTAACATGCAAGACAGTTCAGATCACTGCACTCACTTGAAGCATCTTTCAACTTTGAGAGTTTTTCTTCAATTTTTTACACATGCTCTTCCTCTTCTTGGGGATTTGAAACCAACTCTTGCACTTCTACAGCTAGTTTTTCCACTTGCGGTGATCCAACCTCCTCTACTGATATAGATGCTACATTCTAAATAGGTAGACTATTGGTCATCCTTTACTTGTGATTTTTCTTGTGCAAATTCATTCTCCACAGTATCCTTTTGAATCTCATCCTTGGATAGAGGTTGAGTTAGGAGGAGAATTTTCTTGATATTGAGTCCCAAATCCCACTCCTTAAGATTTTTTGCAAGCTTTTATTTACTAAGCTCCTTAACCTTCTCCTCTTCCTCCTCATATTCTTGATCTTCCCAAAATAGATTTGGGACTGTAAGAGGAGAGGTGGATTGGGGCTCAATGACTTCCCTCATTGTTTGAGGTGGTGAAGGAGGTACAAATTCTTGTCTTGGTGGCCTTTACAGAAAAAAAGGAACTTCAGAAGAATGAGGAACAAAATATTCATGATGGGATGGAAAGATAGGAAATGAAGGAATGTAATTCTCAACATGGGAAGCTGGTGAAAATCTTGGAATTTGAGGTTTAGACTGAAATGACATTGAATGAGAAATGGAAAGATAAATCTGAGGTAGTGGTGTAGGACTTACCCATTAACAATGATTCCTTGCATCGAAATCATAAGCCTCAATCTCTCTGATCCAACCTTCAAGTTGAGATAGAAATTTAGTCATAAAACCAATCTTTTCCTATAGGTTATCTAACTTGGGCATAAGACCAACCCACAGACAAGGTACAATGAAGCCAATTTTTAATGCCTTCATCTATGATATAGCTCTAGAATGCACCATACTTGCCTCCATTATTTTAATCTTAATATATAACTCAACATCTTAGCATGTGTGATGGCCTTGGAAATATGCATGTCCTTGCTCTTGGAAATTTGCATAGTTAGTTGAAAAACCAAACTGACCATGACTAGGTTTATAAGGATATGCATGTTGAAAATGATTTTCATTAGAGTATTGAACTAGATGTGAACTATAATAATATGAAGATGGATTTTCTAAGCTTGAAGGAATGTTGGACTGGTATTTCTGGTGTGAGTGGGAATTCCACTGTAGGAATGAAGCCATGATTGCACAACTTCATGAATGAGAGAAAAATGGAAAGATGTGGAAAAAAAATAGATAGAAATGGGTGGAAAAAAGATAGTCTACAACATAGAGAGTAGGTTACTTAGACCAATGGAGTCACCACTTGTTCTTGGGTTTACCTCCTAAGGCTAAAATTTCACTAAGAGCACAACAACTTAATGAAAATAAAGTGAACACAAATACATGCCCGTGAAAGATATGACTCTTGGGTCCCATTGGGCATGCCAAAAATAGTTAGTGATGGTAGCATGTTGACTAAGATATTACAATGGGATACCTGTGAAATGTAGAGATTTCACCTACTATCCCATTGGGCATGCCAAAAACTGTTATCACCAAATCAATGGCCTATTTGACCCTTTTTTAAGATTTTGTTCTAAAATTTTAGCTCTTATGGAATTTTCTCAAAATATGAGGATAATAAAGATACAATAAAACCTTCTTAACATAATTTATCAATTTTAATCAATTAATACCCATGATGACCAAAAGTGGGCCCATCGGGACCACTGTCTCATTCTGAGCACACCCCGATCTTCCAAAAAACAAGAAAGAAAAGAGAAATCCGAAATGATCCCAAAGATTTTGGTAATGCCACAGATGTGTCTTGACACAAAATTTTTCTTGTAGACCCCAGAATGTTTCATGAATAAGTATTTCAGTCCTAGGGTCCACTAGACCTCCCTATTTTCCAAATTTTCCAAGTGTGAACAATTGGATAACACTCCTCTAACATATCTTGATTCCTTAAAGAAAACTCAACCTTTTCTTGAATAAAATTGACAATTTGCTGAAAATTATTAAAAACCTTCCAATTAGTGTCATTTTCTGGTATAGTAGGCCTTACCACTACCCCAATATGTGGTTTTTCTTTGTCTCTCTTAACATTTTCAACCATGTCAAAAGTTTCCCCAATTGCAACCAACCTATCAGCAACCTCATTCTCTTTTCTTGAAATGACGAGGATGTTGAAGGATTCAAAATCTTCGAGAATCTCCCATACTCTGTGCTTGTAATATCTTAGTAATTTATTCTTGGCTGAATTTGATCTTCTAATTTGGTTCACTATCAATTCACTATCCCCAAAGGTCTGTATTTTTTTTTATGTTTTTATTTCTTTCCCATTGCAAGCCATGGATGAGGGACTCATATTTCATTATGTTTTTGGAGAAACAAAACTAAAATATGAAAGAGGAGTAATATTTCACACTAGTAGGAGACACAAAATATACCTCCTCCTTCTCCTTGTCTTATTCTTGATCCATCAAAGAAAAATTTCCAAATGCCATTTTCTTATTCATTATTTGGTTTAATAATTCTAGGAAAAGGTGCATTATTCTCACGCATACAGTAAATACCAAGGTCAAATTCTTCAATTTGTTGATATGGTCAAAACCACATTCATTTCCCTAATCATTAAGTAGTAAATGAGAAATGCCTTCAATATGAGTATCTGATTCTTTAGTACATGAGAAATATTCTTAATCAAAGATGGTACACTTGACATTGATGGGGTTGGGATCATATGGATCTATATGGTATGTAGCAATTAGTTCATACTTGATAGAAACCTTAGTGCCATACCTAGTTTTGAAGAACATATGAGACCAGTCAGATGATAGATATCCTCCGATGTTGGTAGTGATGTTTCTATATAGACAAAAGAAAAGAGTGGAGGTAGATAAATTATGAACATACCTTGGGGAATAGAAAATTTAGGGCATGTATGCAATGTGAGGCTTAGACCTTTGATAACTCCAATAGTTCTGACTTATGTTCCATTTAACTGTATCATGCCTTTAGAAAGAGATTCATACTTGAAGCCTAGCTGGTTAGCAATCTGCTTAGGCACCATCGAGCTATTTTCCCCTAAATCAATCATACAATTGTGAACTAAATGATTTCCAATGATCAAATATACACAGAAGGGTGGAGAATTCATATTCTTGTTTAGTTTTTCTTCCTTCTGTTGTATGGAATTATTAAGAACAATTTTTTCTTGTTTCTCAAGTGGCTCACTCAGGATAGATATGTTGGCCATAGCTTCTTGCAAGAGATCCCTTTGTCATGGGATTGCTAAATATTCCCACA
Organism: Taxus chinensis; assembly: GCA_019776745.2. Lineage (NCBI taxonomy): Eukaryota > Viridiplantae > Streptophyta > Pinopsida > Cupressales > Taxaceae > Taxus > Taxus chinensis. The sequence continues at coordinate 116,978,288 of CM034155.1, read as the reverse complement.
CATATATGCTCACATTATTTTTCTTCATTTTTTCAAGGATGTTGAAAGGATTTGGATGTTTTATAACCCCAAACTTTCAACTTGCAAAAGGAGGGAGTTGAACCTTTCTTTTCACCTATTAACTCCCAAATTGGTCTTGGTGAAAGTACAGGCTTGTTTTGCACATGAGAACTTCTGCTTTGCTTAAAAATTCCCTTAAAGGCTAATTTTTTTCTTTAAAATATTCTTCAGATGTCCTACTGGGTGTGCCAGAATTGTTGTCACAAAAGAGTCGCACCCTAGTATTTTAATGTTACAAATCCATAATTTTTGTTAACATGGGATGATCTCACAAGTGTGGGAATTGTAAAAGTGAGATCAACCTTCAGAGAAGGATGGTTCCTCTATCTAATCCCAATGCTAAATTGTTCCTAAGAAAGGAAATGCAAATATCTAATCCTACTCTATGAATCTAAGGGACTATGGTGAGGAGTTGCATAAAATGAAATCCTACACTAAGGGGAGGTGATATCACCAAGAACAAGGGTGAAGACATTCCAATGATGGAAAAGGGAAAAGGAAAATAAAGAAGGAAGAGGTCAAACATGAGTGAAACAAATCCAAAACAACATTTTACCTTTTATTCTCCATGAGACACAACCAAATGAACCTATAAAGGATAAATACATACACAAAATAAAACAAAAACAATGGAGAGGAAAGAAAATGCAATAAAACATAAGTCATGATTGAGAAACACCACAAAATCGATATTTTATTGCTTTCAAAGTATGCACATACCATTACATGTGAAGAAGAAGGCACAAGAACACATTTCCAACATCAAGTGCAGGTCTACAACTCATAGCTTCTCAGGAATAATTTTTACATAGTTCCTTTACATTTTAGAACACACTCCCCCAAAATGAGATATTTTTACATTATATATCAGAATGGGATAATGAGAGGAGGGAACCAAGAGAAAAACCATATTTTTTACTTCAACCACCAACAAAATGCAATGAATTCCTAAAAATAGGCATGGGTGCCCTGCCAAGGCTATTCCCCATGGTACTTTGCTTGCAGAAGAAGGAATGGGCACCATACCTCATTAAATGTGGTGGTTGAGCTACCTAAAACTCTTCCTCAAATGATGGATTGTATTTCCCATTTTCAAATACCAAACCTCATAAAATTTAAGAAGTATAATTTTTGTGGTGTAGTATATGCTGATACCTTTCCAAAAGTCTAATTTTTTGAAAATAAGAGTTTCAGGGTGAAAGTTATCTCCATTTAAAGTTTAGGGTTCCATACTTAAATGAATGCTAGTGGTTGAGCTATTAAATTGTGCCTTTTTTGGGTTCACAACCTTGCAAAACAACCTTAGAAACCTGAAACAAAGGGAATCAAGTTTCATGGATTAGAATGCAAGTGGAAAAATACATGTGTTTAGTCAGCAATGTTCCGATGTAGAAGAATCCTAAAAACCCAAAACACTGGAGGCTGTCAGAAGTTTGACCTTGATTTTCACATGTTGACCTTTGAAACACAAGGGCAGAACTTGGGAATTGCAAAGCAATCTATGAATCCTAGAATGGTTTTGGCAGAAGTTGACCACCCTTTTCTAATTTGTTGAGTTTCAGGTTACGAGGATCAAGTTTTAATTTACATGTAAATTGTAAGTTAAAACCCGAAACTTGAAATGCATTGTTTTATTTTTATTTTGGGAATTAGAGTTTGATTTGTAATTTACATACAAATTACAAATCAGAACCTGAAACCTAAAATGCATTAGGAAGGTTAGCTTTCGAGGTTCAAGTTTCACGTTGTAATTTGCATGGAAATTTTAATTTGAAACCTAAAACCCAAAATACACTAAATCCATTGTATTTCATGTTTTAGGGTTTGAGGAGTAATTTGCATGTAAACTGCATTTTGATCCCCAAAACTTGAAATATAAGGGAAAATTTTGACACTTACAATTTTTTCAAAATTTCTTGAATTATTTTTTGGGGGCAGGAAATAAGGAGCATGGAACATGGAGATCCATGAAGATCCTAAAAACCCGTCATACTTAAAACTAAATTCCTCATCCATGAATCAAATAATTTTTTTTCCTAATTTTAGAAATGAAGATGTGGGTTGCTAAAATAACACATGGGGTTATTTTAGAAAAAAATATTTTTCATGTTTATCAACTCCTTTGATGGATTGTGGATAAGTGACAAGTATTTTCATTCTACATATTCAAAAGCTTGAAGGTTTTTTTACCTTTCTTTTATATAGAGAACCAATGAATGAAATGTGTCATTAATGACACATGGAGGTAATTGATGAGTGAAATTCTCTTAGGATTTTTTTCCCACTTAAATATTTTTAGAGTGTAAATGAGTGACAAGTGGTAGTATGGACACATGAGAGTCATCGATGCTTTAAAATATATCAAATCCTAATTATCACCTCCTTAAACTTATAGAAAATTGATGGAGGAAATGTGGCTATTATTGACACGTGGTAGAGATTGGTGCTCTTCACTAACTCAAGCTTTATTCCTCTATTGAATCTCACTAGAAAATGCTAAGAAACTGATGGGTTATATGTGGCATAATCAAAAAATGGTATGGATCAATAAAGTTTATAGTTTACTACAATGTTCATTCATGAGGTTAAATTTGACAATATTACTTAGTGAAAAATAAATCCCGAGGATGTCACAGTTGAGGAAAAGGTGGTGAATAAAGGCATGGTTTTTCACTCATATATTTATACTAAGAGCTCTAAATGATAAATATTTTGTAACATTTAGAAAGGTAATTGAGAGATAATTTGAGCCTATTTTAAAGGAAAATTATTGAAGGACTTGTGAGAAATTTGTGACAAAGTGCTGAGTATCATTTGTTTACATTTTTAGGTCTAATGGATCCTAAATCACTCTAATATAATTTTGAAGTTTTCTATCATCTTCTAGAATATGATTTCAAGATAAAATATCCTCACGAACCCACTCAAACATGAATCACAAAGATGAATAAGCTATGGATAAAAAGGATGAGATATTACAATAGTCTCAAGAGTGAAATTATGACCTAGTGAGTAAATGAAAACTTGATATTAACTAATCCTCCTGATCTCATGGGTGTGTAATTATGATTTCACAGAGATTAATCCTTCAATAAAATATCTACTTATTTATTGTAATAAAAGGGACCAAATCATTATAGAATCATTTTTTAAACCAATGCATGTTTTTTGGATAAGGTTTGTTGCTAGCCACTCCCACATATAATTCATGGTCATGAATCATTGTTGTTCCATAAAATATTCCTTAATATGCATGGAGGTGGTTATGGGTGGAATTTGTTTAGTTGAGCATATTTTAGAGGTATTTCATCATTGTGAAGAGGATAAACATGAGTGCAAGATATATAATCCAACATATTCTCCACCATCTTATTCTATATTTATTCTCTTTCCCCTTTTTTTCTATAAGTATCAATATGATAGATTTGTTAAGGGTTCCTCTTCCATGAATGCAAATTCAATATGATATTTTGAGTTCCTAATTCCTATAAAATTTAGGCCTATAAATTCATAAAATCCTTGAACCATTTTTATGATAGGATGTGTATAATTCATCTCTTGTTTGTGGCTCATATATGCCCTTTATTTTATAATAATTCTCTCTTACCTATTTGTTATGGTTATGGCTTATTTTGTGTAGAAAATGTATGGTTTTATTTCACTGTGTATTTTATAGAATGAGAGTGAGATTTAGTATTTTTAACCTTTTTGAGATTTTATTATATATTAAATAGTGTTATGGAATGTGCAATACTAAAAAGGCATATAAGGTTTAAAAATAGAAGATATTTTGATTAATTAAATTCCAAATTTAACTATACAACATTAGAATGACATATTGGTACATGTAATTAATGATTACAATATAATAAAAAATTGAAAACAAAAGAAAGAAGATTTACTTAGCTACACTTGGCTATAAAAGATAGATCTAAATACACAGACTAAAGAATCTAGGAGTTTGAATATTGAATATGTTTTGTTATAAATATTGTAATCGAAGAACCTCATGGTATAGGATTGTACAAGTCTGTTAGGAATGGCTGTAAAGTAAAGGACACTCTGTATTATCTTAGACCTTATTACTCTTGGGTTTTGTAATTTTATCTATCCTTTGGTGTCCTAGAAATGTGTTTCATTTTCAAACCCTAAGTGTCACATGATCCTGAAATAGTCTGTAGCCAAATGAATCAAAATTAAACCCTAAGAATGGGTGGACGAATTAAGAAGGTTAGTATTTGGGTTGAAGTGTAATCTATGTACCACCTACATCGACACTACTAAAAAGAGGCCTCAAACCACACATATTTATCCAACTAGCTTGTAACATCTATATGATTGCAGCTAGTTGGAAAATTGAACCACTTTGAATATGTTTGAGAGAACTTTTCTCTTGCTAAGAATTTGAAGTAGGGACCTTGGTGTAATTAAAAGTGAGGGAAGCTAGACTCTTTGGCCTAGTTAAGTGCTTTAGAACTATAATAGTGGCTGCCTTAATGGATGCACATCATCTTTAAGAATATTTTGGGAGCCTTGAGTTATTTTTGTAAGAATTACAATGAATATGCTAAGTGATTTTCTATACAATTTCTAGGGGTGTAGATGATGTGATAGAAACTTGCTTATATAGGGCTCCAAAGGTAATTTTTCATGTAACTACCGACCCAGGATAATAAAAAGACCCAATTTTTTATTTCATATAAATCATAGTTATAAGATGTGTCGGTACATGATTCTACATGCCAGTTAGGACTATATTTCACTTCCTAACCTAGCTATATAGTTTTTAATAGGAACCTCATGAATGAAATATGGAAGTTGGTAAATGAAAAGTAGAGTTTAAGTACTGATCTTATGCATTTACACTTAAATTTTGTGAATGAATCAATGTTTGTGAATAAAAAAATTAGGAAAGAGACAAAAATATTTTCTAAATGAGGATAAGATGTGGGTGTTATTCTTAACAAAGAAGCACAATCAAAATTAACAATGTCAAAGGGTAAATTGCCAAATTTGAGTGTCTATAGTAAGATTAAAATATAGGTTAATTTGACTTGTACTTCCCTTTTGGACCTATGTTGTATCCCCTTTATTTCAAACTCATATATATAGGGTGATCCCATTTATTCTTAGTGTATCACAATGTCTTTATTTCATGTTTTCTCTTACCTTTTTTCCTGCCAATTGTAGATTAAATTAGAGTACTGGTAACATAGATTAGTTAGGATATGAGCCTAATTTATATAGAGGCATGCCTAAAGAATACAAGTGTCCTAAACCTTGGAGGAATTCCCATTATTTTTGTTGAAATACCATGATTCAATTAGGTGATCTTAATGCATACACATCTCATTTGGTCAATAATTTCTACCATGCCCAGTGGGACTAGAATTTGAACCCCCATTCCAAGAAGCTATAAAATCCATTATGTTTTGATTTTTTAATTCCAATCACCTTGCAAGAATATGGGAAGAGTTATGACTAGAATAAGTAATATTGAAGGATAACCTAATGAGTTATTGTGTTTGTCACCAAATAAAATTCTAAAAAGTAGATCTTTGTAAAAATATGAGAAATCCCAACATCAAAATAGATCTTAATCCACTCCTCCTCCTAGTATTCATACTAAAATACTTAAAATAAACATGTAATCTCTTAAAATCATGGATCAATAAAAAAATTATGCCTTCCCTTCCTTTAACACTGGTAGTCCTTTTGCCTTAAATGTCTAAACTGACATCCAAACTGCAACCCTTAAAAGCCTTCAAAATTTTACTACTGAAAAACATGCTAACACCATTGATCATGTTAGGAATATAATAAATTTATTCTAAGTTCATCATGTGACCAAAATGGATGTTTCTATGATATTATTGGCCACTTTCATTTAAGGAAAGCCTTTTTCTTGACATGGAAATATCACACTTAACTCCATAAATTCATAGGATGAATTGGGAGAGAGATTAGAAAGGTAATTCCAAGAAAAGAATGACCACTTTTCACTAATAGAGAAGATGACTATAATAAAGAGAAAACCAAAATAGAAACTATATAACTTAAAGTTAACATTTCAAAGAAATTGGGCCATAATCCCATTCTTGATAAGAACATCTCATTTTTCCTTCTTATACTTCCTAAGAGATTTAAGATTAGACATGTCATTCATGATATAGTCCATGGGAGGGAAAAACCTTCATGATGCTTTTGACACTTAAATTTTAGCAGAGAAAAATCCAATTCAAGTAGAAAATTTGTCCCCAAGACCCCCCATGCCTCTATTTCTTGAGCTAATGTACTGTGATGAAACTCATCCCCAACTCCTTGTTCTTCAATAAATGGTAGCCATACCTAGTGCTAATGAAAATAAATTGCATGAATTTAAAACCATATTGAGAAATATGGCTAATGACATGGATGTTATGAAAATACATCAACCCCAACTTGCTCCTAGAACCTATTAACCCTAAAATCCTACTTATCAATAAAATCGAATTAAACATCAAATCCAAATTACTCTTTCTAGGCTTCTCAATAACCATATCCTACTATTACAAATCCTAATAGAGAAATTGTCACCATGCAAAACGACATAGTTAAATACATTAAATGGTGTTATCCTTGTGCAAAACCTCATGAATCTAAAACTTTTTAAAATGGAACCATAACCTAGGAGATAAAAATTTAGAGTTCTTTGGTGTAAGGAGGCCAAGTTGTGTAACCATCATAACCAACTACAAAAATAATGGATGAAAACTTAGTATATTAGCAAGAGGGATTTTTTTTGCAACAAATTAGATTAAAAGGAATAAAAATTCTAGACTACAATTAAATTACAATATAAGAATCAAGAATAGATTCTTAGAATAAGATGAAAAAAAATCCAAGGAAAAAAGGTCATATAAGAAAAAGGGAGAATAGTTAAATTCAAGGGAGATTCCATCTAAAACATTAGAAACAAATAATGTGCAACCTCATAGCAAGAATTTTCAGTCAAACTTGTATCAACCCACAATTGAGAAACCAAAGAGAGATTGGAATACCTATAATTTACAAAATTCAGCACCAATACCACTAGATATTGTGGAGAAAATGAAGAATAAAAATGTTAATTTATCATGTGAGATGTTCTAGTAATACCAAGTGAAATGTGCATGCTCCAAAAAACACTGAATTAATTCAAGCTTCTCCCAAAGGTTTTAAAAAAGTGAATTTAGTACCAATTGGTCTCTATCAGTCCAATGTTCATGATGTAACTTGTTAATAAAAACCCCCTCCATAATATGTGTCATTGATTATTAGAAAACATCTTATTCACAATTTGATGATTGATTCTAGTACTATCAATATTGTAATGTCTAAATAGATTTAAGACATCCTATGTTTAAAGTATACCCCCATCAACAAAGGCATAGTCCAACTTGATGGTGATTTTGTAAAAACTATAGGTGATATAAAAATCCTAAATATGACATTGCATGCATGTCCTAACATCACTAGCCCCAATAAATTTTAGTCATTAACCTTCCCCCTATATTTGTAATATGTTTTTTTATAGACTTCACTACAAAAATTTAAATATACCTATCCTATGATTGGTTTTAAATGTATTTGAAAACTAGATATGCCACTAATATCACCATCAAAGGTAAGCCTATTTCCCACCTTCATATTAAAATATATGATTGAAGGCCTATTGAATAAAATTGTGCCATAACCTTTGAAATTTATGAACACATTGATCTTGAACTACATGAATTTAGGACTGAATTTCTATATGAACATCTAAATAAATTCACTAAAGAGAGGTAGAATTTTGATCCATATGACACATTTGAAGAGAATGGTTTAGGCACATGTTTTATAGAAGAGGAAGGAAGTCACATTACAAGCATGTTGAAACAAGATAAAGAGTTAGAAATTTTATGGGAGATGTAATTTGATGGATAAAAATGTAAAGTTGGGGCTAGTTCAAGTGTTATTCCAATTTTACCCAAAAAAGAGAAGCTTCTCTTTTCACACAGAATTCAATTCAAATTCACTAACAATATGGCTGAATATAAAGCCTTGATACAAGGATTTCAAATTACAAAAAATAAGATCCTCAAGAGGCTAATTATTTTTGGAGACATATATCTAGTTATTTAGCATGCAATATATCAACGCGTAACTAAAAATCAAATCCTCAAATCTTATAAGCATAGAGTATGGGATATCTTGGAATATTTTGATGCAATCGATCTTTAAGTTGTCCTAAGGAAAAAATGTTGATGCTGATAATATGGATTTCATTAGAGCACATTTTAAACCTTTTAGAGATACTATGAAGGATGCAGACTAACATGTGAAGTTATTAATTAGGCCGAAAATACCTGATAACAATTTTCATTGGAAGATTTTTGAAAATGATGAACAAATTATAAATTTTATTCAATAAAAAATAAATTTTTTTCAATACTTGTAACGGAAATTGTAAGAATGTTATTATGATAAAATAATACAAATAAACACTAATAAATTTCCAAAGGATTGCTCACATTGGAGAGTGTATTTAAAATTGAATATTATTTCAAAGGAGAGAGATGAAATCTAATGATTGAGGAAGAAGACTACTATGAAGTATCCATCTTTACTGGGAAATAACTCAAATTGGGAAAGGTATGTACCCTAAAATATCATCATTGATTTGTTAAAATATGTCAAGAATATGATGAAATTATAACATGGGAATATGATTATCTAAATTAGTACAACCTTGACATTATCTAGTGCATAATTTATTTATCTCCCAATGCCAAACCTATAAGGAAAAAGTAAAATGACCAACCATAGAATTTAGCCTCTAATGAGAAATGAATTAACCAAGCTGATCAAGTCTAATACCATCTTTACTATCATGAATTCCTTTTTGTTTTATAATCTAGTACATGTGAGAAATAATAATGGTGAGATTAGAGTATGTGTATATTTTAGTGACTTGGACAAGGATTCTCTTAAAGATCATTATCCCCTTCCTTCTATGGATTAAATTTTGCAAACAGTAGCAGGGGATAAGAGATGCTCATTACTAGATGGATTTATAGAATATAATCATATCCTTTTCCAATAACCTAATCGATATAATAAAACCTTCACAACCAAATGGGGGACATATTCTTATAGGAAAATGTCTCTTGGTTTGTGTAATACTAGTACTACATTCTAAAGATCCATGGAATTAAATTTTAAAGGTTTGATAAATGATACCATCTTGGTCTATTTAGAGGATATTACTTTTTTTTCAAAAAGTAAATAGGATCATCTAGATCACCTTGAGAAAATTTTTAGTAGATGTAGTGTGCTTGGTGTGTCTCTCAACCAAAATAAGTTAATATTTTATGTTCTTGAAGATAAATTCTTAGTTGATATTGAGTCAAAACATGGTTTAGTCATAAAACATGAGAGAATTACACCACTCTTGGAATTATCTCTCCCTCTACATAAGAAATCACTCTAATCATTATTATGTTAATGAAATATTGTGTATACTTCACCTCTTAATACATATATCTTTGTGGGTTATATCTTCCCTTTGTTTTGTCCTAATTTTCTCTTACCTCTGTGTTATGGTTATGGTTTATTGCATGTAGAAAATGAAATGTTTTATTTCATTATGTCTTTTACAGGTTCAGAGTGATAGATTAAAATATAGGTTCATTGTGACTTGTATATAGACCTATGTTTTATCCTCTTTCTTTATAACTCATATAGAAAGGGTAATCATTTTTATTCTTAGTGCATTATAATGTTTTTATTTCATGTTATCTTATCCCTTTCTCCTGTAACTAGTAGATTAGAGTAGAGGTGGTAGCATAAAGTTGTTAGGAAAATATCTAGTTTTTTTTGGAGGTATGCCTTAAGGATATAAGCATAAGATGCCTTGAATGCATTCCCATTGTTTCTACTGAGATACCAATCTTTAATTTGGTGATCTTAACAGGTGCACTTCTCATCCGATCAACAACTACATCATGTTTAAATCAATTTTTCAAGGTTAATAATTCAAAAGACCCCTTTTTCCACCTCATATGGTCCCTTGATCAATACATAAAAAAACATATTTCATAAGTTTATATTCAAACATATTCAAGCATTACAAACCAATTTTGAAGTGAAAATTTGAGCTGAGTACCAATTTTAAATCTCTTTAGGATGGAATAAAACATGTAAGGAATCCCTTACATGTACATATCACAATGTTTTTACACATCACAATAAATTTACATATGATATTAAAGGAAAATAAAGTGAGATAAAAGATATACACAATACTTATGCTTGTTTAAGTTGTGTAAGGGTCGTAAATAAAGGCAATAATTCATATGTTTTAAGAAATAAATAAAGAATATCAATGCAAACACATTGGAAAGTATCTCTTTGAGTTTGAGAAGAATGATAGACCACATGAAATTCTATATGAGCTACTCGATAAATGATTAATCACTTTACTACCTACATATTATTATCACCTTTATAGGTTTGAAAAGATCAAAGGAAATCCATTTTACAATTATGTAATGAAAGGGCATCGTGACAATAATTTTTATTCTTTAAAATGGAAGATATAAAGTTCATTATATAAATTTATAGGATTCATATGGAATTAAATGGTTCATCATTACAAATTAGAAGCTCACTCATTACATTTATCCAAATTACATGAAATTTGGGTGTTTTATCATCATATATTATAGTTTTATAGTATATTTACATGGATTTGGCATAAGTTCATCTTACATTTTTAGTAATGTCTATGCCATTACTTAGTTTATATTAGTATATATTACCACTATAACCAATTTAATGGTGGTATAATATCCAAATGTTATATGGTGATATAACTACCTACTTCTCGATGGTGACATAGTTACCTAATGGTAGATGGTGAATTAGTTGTTTAATGTTATATGGTGATATAACATCCAAATTTTATTTCTCACATGACATATTCATACATTTCCTATAATAAAAACACATATGAACATCACGTGTAGTCATTTCATACTTGTATGACATTTACACACTTCATTTTTTATACATTAATTTTATATCTCTCGACAACATTAACAAACATATTTTCCATGTGATTGAAAAGGTTCACATTGGATTTTCTAAGGGGAAACACTCTTATATTTCATACATAACCCTATTATGATTGGGGTGAGAAGTTTTTTTGTCACTTATTACTTTCGATTTTAATCCAACACTTGCATTATTAGATTAAAAGGGTGCAATTGTAGCACCTAAATTTTGGCACTATCACACTTGGCAATAATACTTTAACATTTATCCTAACATCATCATTTTCCATTTTATTGACTAAACTTATAAGAATCATATTCTATTATATGCTATAATTCTTCTATGATTTTTTCTTCAACTTAACATGTCAAAAATCAATGCTACTTATATGTAACACTTCTTTAAACTCTATACAAAATATATATTATCTTATATATCATTCTAGATTAATCCTGGATGGGTTTATGGTCCCAAGATAGATCTAGCTAATGAATATGTCTCCTAGTTGACAAGAATGTCACTTGTACTTGTAATTATTATATTTTCAAATGCACAAGTTACTGTAGTTGGCTTTGGTAGGTTGAAAGATAAAAATTTTCTAATTAATCACATATATAAACACATGCAACCTTACCTATTAGGGACATGTAAGGATACCCTATTAAAAAATTATAAGAAGGACATTAAGACAAATATTTAAGAAATTCTATCTTAGAGTTCATTATACTAGATCTACTCAAATTTAAATACAGGGATCATTACTACCCTAGATCACAACTATGCACTAAAAACAAGCCAAGTATACTTTCTAAGTGTTGAGGTACAAAATAGGGATCCACATTTATTTATATTTTCCAACGTCCAATCCACCATAGTGTTGAGTTATGGAGATAAATTGGTTCACAAGTAGCATGTTTTACAACTTGTAGGTTTACACAGTAATTGGTGTTGATCACCTGGTAGGAATCGACATTGGTCAGGGAACTGAAACTAGTCACCAATCAGGGAACTGACACTGGTTACCTATGTGTTTATGTTTTTATTTTAAACGTGGGATTAGATCCAACCTTTGATTATAAAGGTGATCTAAAGGTTGTAAATGCATAGATACGTTTCCCTAAGTTTGTATATGCTTATACAATCATGAAAACTAGGGTTAGAAGATATAATTGAGTAATCCTTGGTTGAGAGGATGAAGAAGAAGAAAAGGAAAGAAAATATTACATGAAGAAAAATATTTCATGGAGAAAATATGGATAGAAATAAATAATAGGTACATATTTATGGTGAGAAGAGGGTAATGTCTTATTTTGTATTTCCTTTGTATTATTATTATCTCAATGTAATGGCTTGCATAGTATGTAAAACACATAGAGTTTATTCTTGTAGATCCACAGGTTGTTTGTGAGATCTTGTATTATGAGATCCACATATTGTTGTGAGATCTTGTATTGTATATCCATGAGATCATGTTGTATTGTTGATCCATGTAGATATAGTATTGTAGAGGAGGTTGTATTCATTTTTCATAAGTTGATACAGTGATGGAGGAGATACTTACTTCTTGGTACACAGTTATGGTACCAAACTGGTAGACCTATTTGAGAGGTCTTATTTGTAGATTCACATGAGATCTTGGTTGTAGTTCACATATGAAGTAGTTTGTGGTTATGTAAGATGTGCTGGTGGTTTGGAGGTAGGGTTATAATGCACTCATGTAGATCCATTTAGAGATCTGGAGGAGGAGATACTCTTGGAGAGATGCATTTTACTCTTGTGCATAAGAGTTGGTTTGTACTCTTGTTGATTTCATATATACAAGATCTCTATCTTTGGTGGACGTAGCCCATTTTGGGTGAACCATGGTACATGTTGTGTTGTGTGTGTACTTTTTTTTGATTTGGATTTATCTAGTTTACACTTCCACTGCTATAGATTTTGGGTAATTGTTTCCATTTCTGTAGTCCATATTTCCAACAACTAGTATCAGAGCTTAGTTTCTTATCTTATATGACACCAACAAGTGGTATCAGAGTGATGGATTTAGTTTTTAGAGAAAGGGTTTTCTTCAGGGTTTTGTTAGTGGTATTACTGACAGATGTATGAGAGCAAGGATTTTTTTTACCTAATGTGTAAATCACAGGGAGAGATTCAATCTCAAGTTTGAGTTAGAAATGAAAGGTTGATTAAAATTGATAGTGATTAGTGTCGGTATGCTAACCGATGCTGAAACTAATGTTCCTTATCCAATGTCGCAATGATGACCATGGTCGGTTAGAGGGAACTGGCATCGACAACCTGGTTAAATAGAAAATCACATATTTGAAGAAATTGGAGAAGATGTAGTGAATGTGTCTTGATTGCTGAGGTGTCCCTAGTTCTTGGAGGCACAGGCATGTTGTTCAGATTACAGATCTAGATTATAGTGGAATGGTTTTTTTATCTTGGTATTGTAGTGCTTGTATGTTTCGGTTGCACATGCATGTTTGGGATTGTAGATTTGAGTAAGAGATAAAGGAGTAGTTATGTATCCTTAGTGCACTTAGATGCATGGGATTTGTTAGAGAGGTAAAATATAATATCACAAAATGAAGATGTGGATTCCATCAGAGTGGCAAGTACTTAAGTTGAAGATGCAGGTGAGTGTATTGGTGTTGGTAAGGTGATGTGTTTCATCTTGGTGCAATTTTATTGCATGTATTATTGTTGTTAAGTTTTTGTGTAAGATTTGGGTGCTTCTTGAAATGATTGGCTCAACATAGATATCAGATTTGGTCAGAGTAGGCACATGGTTTTGTGTACTATGCCAATTTTTGGCATTCTGGTAGTTTCAGTAGCACCAACATTGGTCAATGAACCAATTTTGGTCACAAGGAAACTGATACCAGTCAGTAGACCGAGGTCAGTCTCTGTGACAGTAAGTTTGTACTAGTTTTTTTTGATGTAGAAGAGGGCATGAAGAAGTTTAGTTTCTAGATTAGAGGATCATGTTTCTTACAAAATGTGTATAGGAAGAAACATAGTAGATCACTTCAATGTTTGAATCAGAAAGAGGAATAAGTTGGCTCAATGAGTCCAGTGAGACTTTGGTCAAATTCAGGTATCTCTATATGGTTCATGTTTTATTTCTTTCATTTGAAGAAATTAGTATTATGTTTGGATTATGTGCACAAGTTAAATTTTCACCATGGATATTTGGTGAGCTTGAATTTTATTTCTAGGATGTGTTGGAATCTTAAGGACAAGGGTATCTAGTCTAAGGATGAGATCCTCAATGAAAATTCATGTTGAGACATAGTTGCAGGTAACGAGATATGTTGAGTACACATGAATTAAAAAAGGTGGTTCAACCTACTTCACAAGAAGTCCAAACTTCTGTGATATATAATTATTATTTAATAAGAAGGGAATCCCTTTATATTTTCTTTCATCTGTTTTATTTCTAATTGATATATATTGGAGCTTTTGAGCTTGATGATTAGAAGCAGTGCATGGGAGTTCATGTTGAGTGGGAGAAAGCCATGGTTATTAGAATTGTAGGTTGGAAACATATGCATGTGTAAAGTGAGAGGAGTATGCTACTATTCAGAGTCCCATGAGGCACAAGTTGCGTTGAAGGATAGTCACCGTTTTACAGGTATTTTGTGATTAGTGCATGATGAAATCACTTTTAGTTTTACTTTGTGGTGCCTGGATATCCTTATGGGATGGAAGTTGATGGTTATTCAAATGGGGGTAAGAAGAGAGAAATATTTTAGAGTTTGAAGGGTGTAAAAAGGAAAATTTGTTTATTACAGGTTATAGTGTGACAACAATATATATTTACATCTTATTGATGTCTCCCTTAATTATTTTCATCTTGGATGGTTATGGAGTATGTTGATGACATTTTTTGCTGGTATTTACACTAGTTATTAGGAAGATGGTTAGCATGGTTGTTTTTGTTGACATTGATGAGCACAAGATTCATATGTGGCCTTGGAGTTAGTCGGTGAGAGACTTGGAGCTTCTGGAGAGCCTGGTGATATGGATGGATGTATATGGTGAGTTTATACATGTGGATAGATTCTGTTTTGTGAGTATATGATGATGCATATATTTGTTTTTCACATGGATTCCTACGAGCATGGTTTATATGCCTTGAGCATGATCAGGGGATGTTTTCATTTCCTCTTGTTACTATGTTACTCCATGATAGATATATTTCTTACATGGTTGTCTTGGACATGCAAGTTGTTTATGTAGGGTTGAATTTTTAGAATGCAATTTTTGGATAATTTGAATTATGCATGTGTTGTGGATGCATCCACTCATTTCACATAGAACTCATTTGGTCTTTCTTGAAGCAAGATCTTGTTTTGATTTTGCATATTCCAGTTTGACTTGTCTTTGGTCAACTGCATTGGTGGTTGCATGTAGACATAGATAGATGGTTGGAGAACATGGGTTGTTTTTATAGGTATGGATATGGTTGTGATTGAAGCTCAACAATTTAGTTTGAGTGAGAGCTCTTGTAGGTGTGTTAGTCATGGTGGCTTGGTTACATGAGAGGCTTGGAGTTACGATTTAGTGGGAGCTTGATGTATGGATAACTTGTGTATCACGGATTAGGAGTAGCTTTGTGAAGGTATATGGTAAGTCATGGTTTTTTATCTTCTTGGTTTTAGAAGATGGATTAATCTTCCTGATTTTGAGAGAATTATTGAAGTAAAGAATATTTGGTCTTCATGGTATGTAGAGGATGGTACTATACAGTAAAGTTTCAAAAATTTATCTCAAAGTGGGAGATTGTTGAGTTGTGGAGCTAAATTTCTTCACAAGTAGCATGTTTTACAACTTGCATGTTTATATAGTAACTGACATCAGTCACCTGGGAGAAATTGACATCAGTCAGGGAACCAACACCAGACAAAAATACAGGAACTGACACCTGTAATGGAACTGACACAAGTTACCTGTGTGTTTATGTTTTTATTTTAAACGTGGGATTAGATCCAACCTTTGATTATAAAGGTGATCTAAAGGTTGTAAATGCATAGTTATGTTTCCCTAAGTTTTTATATGCTTATATAAGTGTGAAAACTAGGGTTAGAATATATAATTGAGTAATCCTTGGTTAAGAGGATGATGAAGAAGAAAAGGACAGAAAATATTACATGAAGACAAAGATTTCATGGAGAGAATATGGTTAGAAGGAAATAACATGTACATTTGTATGGTGAGAAGAGGGTAATGCCTTCTTCTATATTTCCTTTATATTTTTATTATCTCAATGTAATGGCTTACATAGTATGCAAAGCACATAGAATTTATACTTATAGATCCACAAGTTTTTTGTGAGGTCTTTTATTGTAATTTCCACAGGTTGTTATGAGATCTTATATTGTCGATCCATGATATCATGTTGTATTGTTGATCCATATAGATCTATTATTGTAGAGGAGGTTATATTCATGTTTGCACACATTAATGTAGTGGTGGAGGAGATACTTTGTAGTCTCGTTTACCCCTAACCCCTTAAAATACCAAGCATGTTAGCCTATCACCAAGTGATGGGTGCTTAACTGAGGTGTGTGCGGGCACCGAGCCCCTCCTTTATGTGAGCCTTGTGAGAATGATCAACCATTAATGGAAGAATGGTTTGCAGTACATAAACATGTATGTGATCTAGTACATAGGTAGTGGAACTAGTTCTAAGTACAAATACACCATGGGATAAGCATAAAAATGATAAAAACACAATAGAATCAGATATGAACCATAAATAACATGAAAACACACTAGGTTTTGGTCTATAAACACAAATATTTGGAAAAAATCTTCATATATTGATCATAATCATTTATAACAACCATATTACATAAAAAGGGTCACATCAGACCATATACATCAAGGAGTAACATCCCAACCCTATAAACTAATATGCATAGGGATCCCTAGCTATGTTATTCCATATCAACTCTTATTTCAGACCTGAATGCCTACATCTATGCATAACATGATCTTTTCCTAGCCTCTTTCTAGAACTAACAACAACAACATCCTACAGTAATAATGAAAACCCCCAACATAGCAAACCCTTTATCCAACAACATTCTTACAACATTTCAATACCTCTTCAACCTCTTTTATTTCATTCCCAAGAACTCCTTTAAATAGAATCTGGACCCTTCCTTCACCGCCATAGTTTCACCCATGAGAAGATCACATGCCAGGTGGAAATGTGGTCCTCCATGATCGAGGGCCTTTGCTAGCTCGACAAACCATGATATGCCTCCACTAATTGTAATGATTCTTAACCTAGAATATTCCCTTCATGGAATATTCTTTCCTTGAGCCCTAAGAATCTAGGTTGGAACCTTATCCACTCATCATGCCTACTCGAGCCTTCACCTATTTTACCTGCGATGCCACCTTAGAAATACAACTAATTCCTCAAACCCTTCTCTGATTCTGCACACCAACCTTTTCTCTAGCATAGCTTTCCTTGAGCGTTTTTATTCCTTACTTTCCTTGCACGCACGTGATTATTATTCTACCTCAAGACTTAGTCAATTTTAGGGTCTAACATCACCGCACACTAAGCTTATTGTCCATCCTAAAAAAAAACCTAATTTTTTGTAAAGAATAAAGAATGGGAGGAAAGATTAATATGCTTATGACTTGTGCCAAATAATGAAAGAATTTCATCACTATTGAAGAATAATTGGGAGGATTTATTGAAGCCTTATTCAATCTTACTCCAGGCATCCACCTCATTTTTCGCTTGCTGAAATAGATCCCTTATCAATGCATTGAATTCATCAATTGACAACTCCTTGCCCTTAGCCTTCAATGTATCAACAATGTTTTACAACTGCTTGCTAACATCATGTTGACGAGGAAACTTTTCAGGTGGAAAAACTTGTGGATTCCTACCAACGCTTTGAGAATCTAAGTCCCTCTACTTAATTAGTGTAGCTTTTGTGTATGCATGCATGAGAAAGTGTGGATTTCTATGGTGGCCTTTCGGTAGGGGATCCAACAAGGGCACTCCATTGACCCTGTGGAAAATTCTTGCAGTTATCTATAAGGGGGGAATATGCTATGAAGGTGGGAAAGGGAGTGAGAAAAGAGTTAGGAGAACTAATGTTGTAGGTAGAAAATCAGATTTCCTGCATGCACTAGTTAGAAACTTCAACAAATGCATTTGTGAGAAGAAACAAACCTGTAAATGGCAACAAGATGAGATAAGATTACGAACTCAAAGTTTATAAAATCTCCTCATCAAAGAGGCTACAAAATCCTTCTTATTGTATTGATGCTTAAAAAAAATTTGGACATAATGTGAGAATGGAAGAAATTTGAGAATGGAGGAAAGTAGAAGAAAATGGCTATCTCCTTTTCTTTTTCTAAGTACAATGCACTCGTGAGTTTATAAGATCAATTGACAACAATTTTTTTGCGCCCACCGACCCTGCTTTACTATAACCTCTGCATCACCTTGGAATCTCAGTTTCTTAATTCCCATGTCCTCGTCTACACTCATACCTAAGAGTAGTGCTTCATACTCTACAGTGTTATTTGTATTATCAAATTGCAGCTTGTAGGAAAATGGGTACAACTCATTGGAAGGAGAGTAAAATCCTACACCAGCTCCCGAGCTCGCACTAGAATGAATACCATCAAATTCCATTGTCCAAATTTGATCTTCCTCTTCCTCCATGAGAAGTGACAAGTTCTCCTCTTTTCTTAATAGGAGGAAGTAGTTTCCTAGCCAAAATCTTAAAACATAATGTTTGATTTCGGATCATCAGACCTTCGTACTGTGAACTTCATGTTTATTACTGGTAGAAAATTCTTCATCTCTCCTTTTACTGGGATAGTTGCAGATGACCAATCCATTTTTATCTCTCCACCCAGGTCTCTGTAGAAACTCCTACTCAATAGCATACCAAAGGATGCTGGGATGTTTGCAACCAATATGGTTAGGAGAACCTTCTTGTTTGGAAAATCAGCTAGTGCTACCTATGAATATTTGATTCTTCCTACCAATGGCACTTGTTTAGATTCCATTGAGTAGTAGGTGCCATTTACCTGGGTCAAGGTGAGGCCTAGAGCATTTGAAAATTTTACTGGAATCACATTATCCGAGGCTCTAGAATCTATGATACAATTATTTAGCTGGAAGCCTTTAATAAGAGTGACAAGTAGAAAGGTTCAACCCTATTGGTTTTGGAGGCATTGAGGGCTAGCATGTTTTAGGAAGGTGGTGTGGATTGTGTGGTAGGAAACCTTTAGAGTTAGTACTCAAGGATACAGGGTTTCCACAATGAAATACATTAATGAACTTGTCAAAATCGGTAGGGTGTTTTTGTAGGTATTCTATTTCTGAGAGATAGACTTTGGTTTTGCTTGCATGTTCCATAAAGTCAAATGGGGTTATGGTGAGTGAGGAAGAGGTTCCAGAAATGGAGGAAGATTTACATGGTAGAGGATTTGCAAATTTGGGTGTTCGATTTTCCTTTTTAGGTGTAGCAATTGGCTTGAAAGGGGGTGAGGGTGTAGCTTTTGATTGAACCTTAGATGTTTTTGTAGGAACAACATTTAAAGGAGAATTTTTCTTAGCAACTTTTGAGCTGGAAGAAGAATTAGATGACTTACTTGCCATAGTATCATGATCCCTGACAACCAGTGAGTCTGGTTTTTCTTTGACCAAATCCATAGAAGGTGGTAATGGTGATCCTCTGCCGATGATTTTATTTTGTGTGACCTCTAGAGGAGAATATTCTTTATTCTTATTATCCTTTACTATAACCATTGAGGATGAAGCACCTTTCCTGGATTGTGCACGAGTGAAAAAAACACATGAGAAACTTGAAGCTTCTTCATCATTATCATCTTCATCATCAATGTACTCAATTAGGCCATTGTGCATATCAACTTCCTTGACCTGAAGATAGTTTTCATAGTCTTCCATATTTTCTTCTTCGGTTTCATAAATTTCTACTTCCTCCTTTGGATCTTTGGTGTCACAGATGGCATTGACTAGTGGTGCTTCAAGAGCAAGTTGATGAGGAGGTGGATCAATCCTTGGCCTATTTAGAGGGTTTGGTTTCCTTGAATCATTCCACATTGTGATCTGAGATAGCTACTTATTCAAGGAAAACAAGTCATTTGCCATTTTTTGGAACATCAGATCTGTGGTGATAGAGTTTGAATTTTGACCCTTTTTATTTCCATTTGGGCCTTTCACTTTACTAGACAAGATTAGATCATCATCTGTTTCTATTGCATGGTCTTGAGCTTACCTTAATGTTCTTGGTTACATTCTTCTAAGGAAGAAACCTACTTCTGATGGCAAGGCACTGATGAAGAATCTCTTAAAATTATTTTTAGGAGGCACCTCATCTTCAGGGATTCTTCTTATCACTTTGTTATATCTTTCTACGAAGTCTCTCATTGACTTGGAGGTTTCTTTTTTCATTTGTACCAATTAGACCAAGAGATCCTAACAATCTTCCATGGTCTTGAACATGTGTTCGAATGTACTTCTTATATCTTCCCAACAGGTGACAGACCCCGGGGGTAGTATGTAGAAGCATTCGGTAACCTTTTCTTGAAGTGACTCCACAAAGAGTCAGATTGACACATCTTCATCCTCAACACCCAACACACCTCAAGCACTGATAAATACTGCTACATGCTCTTTCAGGAGTTGATAACCATCCCCTCTGAATTTTGGGAAATCATTTCTCAAGCCTCTCGGTAGCTCATGGAGTGGTTTAGCAAGAGCCAGTGGACCGATGTTTCCTCCCCATGGTATATTAGGCCTACAGGTCTCATGATCACGTTCATGCTCATGATCCCCCATTCTATTTCTATTTATAGCTTCCAACCTTGCTAAGGTTGTGGCTTCTACAATTGCTCTTTCATCTGCCTCGGCTTGAAGTCTCTCAATTTCTTTGAGTTGAGCTCTTATTTCTTCATCGTCTGTTGCTTCTCTTTCTCTAGCTTCTTCTTCGGTCTCTACATCTGTGAAATCTAAAAGGTTCTTGTTGATGTATGGAAATTCACCATCCAAAGAATTGGCAACAATCAAGTTCCCAACGTGGCTGATTGCTTGAAAAGGAGGCCTCTGGATCTTGAGTAGCTCTTGTCTCCTTTGAAGTTCCTAAAAAATGGGATCAGTTTGTCCCCTTTGTCTCTATTGCCAAGTGTATCTTCTATCCACTGGCTTGAAAATCTATGCTCTTCTTTGTAGTACTGGAATTTGGCTTTACCTCTCCAATTCAGTGGTGTGTTCTTCTTCAAGGTATAAAATTCTCTTGGAAATGAAGTAGTGATTGTCACTTTGTCTATTATGCCAGATAACTTCCCTCAAATCTAAAGCAACATCTTCTTGGATGTGGAAGAGAAATTCAAGTCTTTCAACAAGAGGGTTTCCTAAAATAGCCATGATTTGAATCCATGTGGCTCATATAACCATTCAAATTCCTGAAATTTTTCTCTTTTTTGATTTTTGATTTTTTTGACCTTACAGTCGCATTCAGGTACAGATTCTACTAAATCTGCCCCATGGTGGGCACTAAAAACAAAAAATTATTGGCGATTGATCTTGTAAACTCATGAGTGCATTGTACTTAGAGAAAGGAAAGGAGATAGCCATTTTCTTTTACTTTCCTCCATTCTCAAATTTCTTCCATTCCCACATTATGTATAACTTATATTTAAGCATCAATACAAGAAGAAGGATTTTGTAGCCTCTTTAATGAGGATATTTTAGAAACTTTGAGTTCGCAATATCATCTTGTCTTGTTGCCACTTGCAGGGTTGTTTCTTCTCATGAATGCATGTGATGAATTTTCTAACTAGTGTGTGCAGGAATCTGATTTCCTACTTGCAACATTAGCTCTCCTACCTCTTTTCTCACTCCGTTTCCCACCTTCATAGAAAATTTCGCCCTTGCAGATAACTACAATATTTTTTTGTAGGGTTACTGGATTTCCCATGTTGGATCCCCAATTGAAAGGCCACCATATAAATCCACACTTTCTCGCGCATGCATATATGGAAAATGCACCAGTTTAGTAGAGGGACTTAAATTGCCAGAGCATTGACAGGAATCCACAAGTTTTTCCACTTGAAAAATTTCCTCCCCAACAGGTTTCTTAGTGCATCCATCTTGCGAGTGACTTGGGGATATAATTATTTCATGTTATTTTTAATCGAGACCCTTAGGCCTTCGATCTCCTTAGAATTATTCTCGACCTCTAAAATTAATTATTCATGTTCTACCATGTTGTTCTTGTTCTTCTCCTACAACTCCTTCAGGTATTCCTCATGGGTAACAACCACTATACTTACCACCATGTCCCTATCTCCACATTTTTCATAGATGACTTCAGCCATGTGTGCTGTGGCTTTCACTGAGGCAAGGAGCTCTGAGTACCGAGTTATGGTTTCCTCAATATTGTCTTTCTCTTAAGCCCTTAGTTGTGCCAAAACTTCCTTTGAGGAATCCAACACAAGTGATTGCTTCTCCATGGCGAGAAAGCATGCCACATCCTCTAGGTAGAGAAAAGATGACTCATAATTCTATTTGGGAGGGGCCAAATGTGGAGTTTGAGATAGTCTCAGCTTGTTTATATGCCTCACACACTTTCACCTTTTCTTCCCTCAACTCAACCTTTAGTTGCACAATGATAGAATACTTCCCTTTTATCTCCTTGTTCTTTTCTTCTAATTCATTCTCTAGAGATTTTATTCTGTTATTCCTCCTGAATAACCGAGCCTCTACTTCTACCAACACCTTGTTGAGTACATTGTAGAATTTTTCATCAGTTAACTGCTTAGTATGCACAACAGGATTAACCTCACTGGGGTTATTTTAATCTATTATTACATTCGTGCCAACTTCAAGCTTGGGCTCATCAATATGAGAATTGAAATTTCATGACAACATCTTCCTGGTGTGCGTTATTTACTAGCAATATCAAACAATGACAAAAAAAGTTGATATGTGGGCACTGTGCTCTGGAAGTGTGCACGAAGGACCTTGCTAGGGTTGTTAACATAAGTCATGTGTCCTTGTGCCATTGTCACACCTTTGCCACCAGAGTGCATTGCCATTGGGATGACAACTGCTAGAATGGGGTCTCTACCAATGCTCCCTTACTCCTTTTCTGCTTCCTCTATTTCCTTAAATATCTTCTCAAAAAACTACTCCAATTCTTACTCAACCAAGTTTTGAATGATGCCTGTAGCCTCCCTTTCCATGGTGTCCTCCAATTATCCTCTAGATAGGGGAGGGGTATTCTATGTATTTGTCTCCACTTCTTCCTTGCTACCTCCCACATTGTGAGAACCTTCTTCATAATCATTCTGATCTTCATCAGATTCATGTATATCATGAACAGGGGGATTCTTACCTTTCTCGTGATCTCCATCCTCAGATTCATCACCCTTAATGATTTATGTCTCCTCAGAGTCTGAGCTTCACGCCCTCTTCTGTCTCTTCTTCACCGGTGACTCCTTTAACACAGGGGAATTTTTCTTCTCGGGTATCTTCTCCTTAACATGGGATTTCTTTCTCTTTTTATAGGTACTTGGGCAAGTGCTTGACTCCTACATTATTGTGGTCTGAACTATACACGTGCTCGATGCCATGATTTCTGTAGTCTCTTTCATTTCTCTCTTCATCCCTTTCTTCATGGATGAGTCCTTTGGGACAGATACACCATCTTTGACGTATGTGCCATTCTCGAACTTTGGCCTTAGGTGTACATTCACCCTTACGCCCATCTTTCCTGTAATAGGTATCGACATGAAATTCACTATTCGTACATCATGGGAAACATACTTCTCCACATACGCGTGTTTCTTAGGGTATACCAACGTTCTATGTAGTGTGTGGTACTCCTGGTCTACCTCACTTAGATTAAATCTAAGTTTATTCACATCCTTGAACATGTTGAAGGCACTCTGAAAGTACTATACTATGAAGGCAAACAGTAATTTAGACCATGGACTTTTTCATCCATCTATCAAAGTAAATCTAACTATGTAGAAGTGCTGATATACTATGAACTCAAACTGACCATGCACTAGGGCTGGTAGCTACTAAGGGATTATCCACTCCACCCCAAATTCATCACACATTATCTTGTACCAATTTTCCAAGTGTTCCTTATGTGAAATAGTCATCATGTCACAAGTGTATGCTTCAAAATTCTTTGCGGGGGAAGGGTCCTCATCAGGGTACTCTTAGACATAGCTATTTGGTCCACAGGGAACTCTAATCTTCAAAAACATAATGGTAAGAAGGGAATTACCGTACATGATCTTGTCCCTGTCACATGCCACATCTATGATATCTTTCGATATGAAGACCGAGAGGTTGTAGATTGTTCCTTTTGAAATTTTCTTGTAGACATACAACCACCTCTTGTCTATTTGCATCCAATTCTCTTATCCATTCAGCTTGGTTAGCAAACATGCTGCCATCTTTATAACTGGGTTGGTTATCTTTCTAATGTCAACATAACGTGCACCCTTCTTATACTCATACTCTGTGGATGTTTCCTTGACTGCATCCTTGTCACCCAAGTCATCATCTAACAGCTCTCCTGTGCATATAAGTACAGTGTACCTAGAAATCAATTGGGAAGTCAAGTACATTCTACTTCTTATTGGTGCTCAAAATTGTCTCACCCCATTTGTGCCCTTGGAAATTTATTGATTTATGGCCTCTGTCATTTTATCCTTCCCCATGATTGTGCTTGGCTGGTATTTGTTGTCATTTTTAGTCTACGCCTGGGTCAAAGATCATGTATGGGTCCATATTTGTCTCCTAGTTTCTTTTTTCCTCTGGAAATGTTTGTATTTTGAGTCCCCCATGCTCTGTCCTTTCAAAAATTCATGTTTTCCCATTCCCTCTATTGCCACAGTCATAATTTGTCATTCTTTTTGTTTCTGCCTTAAATACTTGAAGAAGAATGAGTTGATATGTCCCTGAGGAATGTATTTGAGCCTTGTAACTTTCTAAACTCTCTGTCCTTGAAGGAAATTTCATTTCGAGACTCAAATGGTCATTTTTCTGTATTTTATGGTTTGACGGGCATTTCTCTTAGTCAAATTTGCATCCTTGCATCTACAGGGGACATGGAACCTTTTGGTTGGACATGGCTCGACTAAACACTTCAAAAATTCTATAAAAATACTCAAATGATAAATCTATCCACGTGGGTGAACGATGCTCTTTTGAAGATTTACTTTTTGGTTTGGCCTTGGAGTAGTGCTGGGAGGACACGTGGAGGCTTCCGCTGCTTGGACCAGACTTGGACAATTTTTTTATGTAGTTGGAGCAGTTTGGCAGAATAGGACATGTGGTGAGCTTGCGCTCATTCAGGGTCTCCACTTTGGGCACCATCTTAAAGAAGCACCAGGATGACAAGCAGAGGCCTCCGCTTGCTTTGCATTTTATTTAGACTTTCCAATGGCCAAAAGGAGATTTCCTCAGAGTATGAAACATGGTGCTTTTGCTGAGCTTCAAGCATTTAGAAAAATATCACCAGAATAGGACACGTGGCGAGCCCATGCTCATTCAAGGTATCAAGTTTTTGGGACTACCTCAAGGTGCACCGTGGTGACACGTGGCAGTTTGAAAAGTCAAAGAGGTGGGCAGGTAGACTATCGAGGGCAACTTGGAAATTTTTCCTCTTGTATTCAAATGACTCAAAGTATCAAAAAATCCTGAGGGCCTGAGGGAAATAGTCAAAGTTTTTCCTCGGTCAACGACAGAGGTGCAGGCTGGCGGAGGAAATGTTAAAATTTTTCCTTGACGAAATATGATTAAAATATTAAATGAGAGCACTGCCCCTCAGCCAATCATATGAGGATATGTGTTCTGCGGGAGGGTGGAGCCGTGGAGGAAAAATGAAATTTTTTCCTTTTTCTAGAAAAATGCAAAATGTGTAAAATTGAGCCGCGACTCCATATCCAGTCATATTATGCCATGTGTTAGGCCGAAATCTCATCGGCGGAGCGGTGGAGGAAATCAAGAAATTTTGCATATTTTCAAAAAGTAGTAAAAAGGTAAAAATACATGCCAAGGCCCGTTTTTACCTGGATCTGCCACGTGGAGGGCTCAAATTTGAAGTTTAAGAACAAATCGACGATAGCTGTGCATTTCACCAATTTGACCACCATTTGAGCTCCAGGAAGTTTGGAGATGCATTTTTTGCATCAATCTTGATCAATTTTTTTACCAATTCATGTTGTATTGGCCTGTAGGGTGTGAATTAATCAATTTGAGGGTTCAATTTGTGAATCCAAGGAATTTTTCAAATGAATTTTTACTTTAGTTCATGAAAAACGTGAATTACCATATCTTATGTTGCAAAGTAAAAAATTGGGAAGGGAAAAGTTGAAATTATGAAATGAAAGGGATCTACATGTGTGGGAAATGAAAAACGTGCTTCCACTTTGAATAATGATGAAAGTTTTGTAATGATTCACCTTTTAAAAGAACAAATGACAACTTTTTGCGAGTTTGTTAAATGTAATTTTCCAAAAATATTGCAAAGAAAAGGTGCTCTGAATATTCCAATTTTGGAGGGAAGATTTGAGGGGAAAAGTGAGTGAGTGAGTGGAAGATATATATTGCATGAATTTTTCATGCAAATGGTCAGAGAAACTTAGAATTTTCATGAGAAAATATGGGAAGAAGCCCATTCTATGAGAAACCACCTGAGAACCATTTTAACTCCTTTTTACATCAAATTTGTATCATGTTAGGTTGGTTGTAGATGTATAGCCAATAATAAGGTATGATATTGTTCTTATAACATTCCCATGTTGATAAATTTGGTCATTCTGGACTATTTTGTGTTGTCTCTTGGTAAAATTTGCATTTACTTATGTTTCAAAATGTTTTCAGTTTGTGTTTCTTACTCTTGTTGCAATTTGGTGTTTGGAATTTCGTTTTGATCATGCTGATCTAATTATGGTAAAAAATTAGTGGAATTTGCAATTCCAGAATTAGAAGAGCTTTCATCTGATGTAGGGATAAAAAAATTTAAATTCACTCTACTTTCCTTGATATAGATTTTATTCTAAACCTTTGGGGGTACCTTAGGTCTGATAGAATAGAAATTCTAAATGCTTTACTGATTCATTTAACTCAATTTTTTGTGATAAATCATCAGAGATTGTGTGGAAGAGTGTAGATCTAGGCTTCCATTTGATGCACATATCTTGGTTGAAGGAACAACTTAACCTCTTTAAAGCATTTCTCTTGTCTGAGTCTTTCAAGTTTTACAAAGGTCCTCAAAGAAGTTGGAAAATTCTGGTTAGTCTTGTCTGAATATCTCCCACCCCAAAATTCATTTCAAATTAACTCATCCTACCTATAATACCCCTACATTGTATTGTGTGTCAACAAAAGAATACAATCCATTTACAAAAATACACAAAACAAATTAGGATCATACCATGTATTTAGTAGCCTTAGCTTTGTCTTGAAAGCATTTCCATCATTTAGTAGTGACAACTCTGTTGAGTTTGAGTTTGAATAATGGGAAATTGATCATGTTTTCTCAAGGCCATCTCCATACAATCTACACAATACAAGGATATTTTCACCTCCTTCACAAAACAAAGGCTAAAATATAGGTTCTCTTACCTTGGTTGATAGGCACAACCTAAAATAGTGAGGATTAGATCAAATCCTTCCAAGGTGTTACCCACTTCTTCAAAGCTTGAGTGCTAATAAGTTAGATAAATTGCTTCCCCAACTACAAAATGACATATAAAATATTTATTTTCCTCTGAGTGTCTTGTAAAATCCATGATGTAGCTCAAGTTGTGAAGGAGATTAAATCTGGGTACTAAAACTTCCTATGAAGTAGAGATAATCCTCATACATGCATGACATCAACCACTCATACAACCTGTCAGGTTTACAAAAATATGGCAACTCATATAATTATAAGAGTCCAACATTCTCCAATGTGGTTTTCACCGAGTCATCATAAACAGGATTATCATCCTGTGTCCTCTCATGCGTCAAGTGAACTAACTCCAATGCTATTTCTTTCTCTATGGTGATTTCTGATGGTTGTAATTGCTAATAACCATCCTCCACACATGAGACACCCAATCCATCCCCAGTAGAATGCCATTAGGGTACTGCATCTCCGTGTACCATTCTTCATTAAAGCTAGTTGATGTGACTGGTTTTACTTTACCTTTTCCATTTCCCTTCTTAGGTGAAGTGTTTGATCTCTTATTTGGTGCCATTTTCCTCACCTGGTCATTCTAAGTTCTTCCTTTCTCCTTTCTTTAACTCTTGTCAACCCTAGGCTCCACTCCTCTATAAAATTCCTCCACAACCTTTCCCTATTTCTACAAACCCTAACTTAGAAATATCTCCCTCCACAAGAAAACGTAAAATCCATGGGAATCCACCAAAAAACATTCTCTGCTCACATCTGTGTACTCCCTTTCCACTCTAATTCACAACTCTACTAAATATTCCACTACACATGCAAATCTCCACAAATTTATTTTCGTATGGATGCCCTAGTTCGTGATAGTTCCTTAAAAAAAAATGTAAAAGAATAACTCACCCTGACCTTCTATTTATAGATTTTTGATTTTCCTACACAAAATCCCATACCACTTACCAATGTAAAAATGCATAAAAGTTTGATTTTTCTAATGCTATCCTTCCGTGCAATTTGTCCAGTGATTTTCCTCCATGCCCAAGCCTGTGTGAAACCCTTGCAACCTTCTAGAGCGTAAGACATCATCAATCAAACTTAGTCCTTTTTCGGAACCTACGTTATGTTTCTATACGATTATATCCTTGTACGTGGTATTTATAAAGATTTTTGACACCAATAATAACTTCTACTACTCTTGCTCCTCTGAACCCACACACTTTTCCTTAGGGCCTCCAATCCACATCATTTTCAACACTTTCTTCTTACTAAACTCTTCACAAAGACTCTCATTTGACACCTTCCACCCCACAATAAATAGATGCATAGTCCTCTACATATAAAAACTCTTTTCAAAACGTAATTGGCTATAGGTGCACAAACGCGCCCACAAAAACCAAACCAAAATACAAAACATGCGACGAAGAAAGGAAACACATGGAAAGGAAATAGAATTAAGGGAAATCCTAAGCTACTTGGAAATACTGCCTTATTTACAAACACCAAGAAGACTTATTTATAGTAGGGCTTTAGCCTACTCCCATTGAAATAAGTAGGCAGCCATGTTCCATCCAACACTTGTAACTGGCAAGCACCTGAATCAATTATATAAGATATAATGTACAACCCCAACCAATGGAATTTGAGCTTCCCAGGATGGTGCTGAAACTTAGAATCATAAAGTAGAACCATTTTCCCAACCTCAAACTTATTGTTATTGATGTTCCTATCATGCCACACATTCTTCCTAAACTTTTATATTTTCTAACTCCATCGTGCTATGGCACAAATTTCATCCAACTACATTAACTTATCAATTTGTTCCTCAAGTTCTTGTTTATTAGCTAAAGCTCCTGCACGTGCAATACACAATGATGGTAACATGAATTCAATAGGTAACATAGCCTCTGCGCCAAACACCAATTGAAAATGTGAGGCCTTGTTTAATTTTTTATAAGTCGTCCAATATGAATATAACACAATAGATACTTTTTCATCCCAATACTTTCTCTCAACATCAAAAATATTGGTCAACGTGTGATTCAAGATCTTATTAAATACCTCATCAGTTCCATTAGCTTGAGGGTGATAAGGGGTAGTTTTGTGATGGGCCACCATGAATTCTGCTAATAAGGTTTTAATAGTTTCATTCAAAAAGTGAGTACCCCTATCACTTGTTAATCTCAATAGACATCCATACCTACTAATTATGTTATCCCATAAGAACCTAACTACTGTAGCCACCGTGCAATCCTTTGTAGGCACCACCTCTACCCACATTGTGAGATAATATATGCTAGTGATAATGTAGCGTGAACCTGTCCTACACGTAACTGAGGAAATAGGGCCCACAAAGTCAATTGCCAATTTTTCAAATGGATGTGAACTAACAATAGGTCTTAATGGCATTTCATCTCTTTGGCATGGCTTACCAAGGTGCCAAAAATTATCACATGCCTTACAATATTCAATATAATCCTTATAAACTATTTCCCACCAAAGGCCTGATAATAGGATCTTCCATGTGATCGCATTCCCAACATAGTGGAATCCTGTAGTACCACCATGAGCTTCTTACATGTTAGAAATATGTTCATGCTCTAGTAAACATCGATGCGAGACCTCATCTCGTCCTATCTTTTACATGTCTCCCCGATCAAGATATAGAGCATGGTGTGTAGAGCCAACTAATTTTTCTTCAAGGCCTTCATTCCTTCTAACGCCACACTCATCCGTAGGAAAAAAAAAAATCCTCTAAATCAAAGGGAACATGTTGTAGCCTAAATAACTATGCATCCAACAATGTATCGTCAATGCTCTACGCATCCTCACCTAACGTAATCCTTGACAAATTATCAGGTCCCAAATTTATTTTTCCTAGTTTCACCACAACTGTAAACTCAAACTCTTGAAATAATAAGACCCATTAACATATGCACCCTTACAAAACAAGCTTGTTCACTAATTAATTTAATGCCACGTGGTCTATGTAGAAAATTAAAGGTGTTGCCAAAAAATACTACCTAAATTTGTCTAACGCATAGATCATTGATAATGCCTCGCGCTCTATGGTAGTAAATTTTTTTCTCTTGGAGTTAACTTCCTAATAGAAAAACACAAGGGATGGTCGAAAATTCCCTCTCCAGGTTGTGCCAACACTACTCCTACAATCATACCTGATGCATCAACATGCACATGGAAATTCATATCCTAAGAGAAAAAGTGCAAAATGGGCGCAGTAGTAAGTTTCTATTTTAAGGTGTCAAAATCCACCTGATGTACCTCTTCCCAATAGAACTTAATTTTATGTTTCAATAACTCTTCTAGGGGCATGGAAATCTAGGCCTATCCCTTGATAGTACCATGTATGCCCTAGGAATCCACACATCACGCTTTTATTGGTAGGCTCCTCTAATCCCACTATAATAAAAACTTTTGCAGGGTCTACCAGTAAACCTTCTTTGAAAATGATGTGTCCCAACAACATGCCAAAAAGAGTGGAAAAAACACATTTCTTAATATTTAGGGATGCTCAACTGATTGCATCTCTCAAACATTAACCATAGACTGTTGCAATGATCTTTGGCTAACCCATACACCATCCAGTCATCTAGGTAAACTTACAAATATTTATGGATGAAGTCTTGAAAGGCCTGCACAAGAATGCACAAAAACATATCAGGTGTGTTATTCAATCCAAAAGGCATGAACGTATAAGAAAACATTCTCCATTAATTGGAAAAAGTTGTTTTCTCCTAGTCTTCCTTCATAATTCTCACCTGGTGATAACCCGAGAATCCATCTGTAAAATAATAGATCTCTTTCCTGATTACACCCCCTAGAATTTCTTTAGTAAATGGGGTTGGGAAAGAATCTATGACACAAGCAACATTGAGATCCCTATAGTCTACACATATCCTTATTCTTCCATCCTTTTTGATACTAATGACCATCAGGGTTACTCACTTAGACTCTTCAATGACCTAAATGATGTCAGACACTATCATTTTGTCAATCTCCTCCTTGACCTTAATGCATAAATTTGGATTCATCCTATAAGGTTTCTTCTAAATCAAGCACGCACCTTCCTTTAACTTGATCCTCATTTCTCCCAGTGAGGGGTGAAATCCTTTAAGCTCATGGTACCCACATAGAAAAAAATCTTGGAAATTACACAGACGATCAATAATATTTGAGACATCTTGGTCCATCTAGTAGTCCCCAATAATATATTACTTTGGCTCCGCCTCCATACCAATGTTAACCTTCTTTGTCTTCAAAGGCTTGTGGTAGGCACACGCTTGCTCATCAGCACTATCCATAACATCATGTACACCCTCAGTATGGTTAACATCTAATTTATCCACCTCTTCATTGTCTATCAAGTAGACCAACTTTCATTTATCTTTCTCTAGGCAGGTGCACTCAAACTGAACTTACTCTGATTCTTCTTCCATGAAGCACGCTACCAAATCTGGTTCACCTAACAACTCTAGAATCCTATCCTTCACCATGACACTATCTCCCAAGGTGAAGCACTTAACTACTTGCAACACATCATTCACTGATGGCTTAGTACTCTAATATTAAAACATTTGGAAAAGATCCACCATCAACTACTGCCAATTCCTTGCCTAACACATTAATTCTAAATGAATATACCATGTGCACGCATAACCCTGTGAGGTGGAATAAATGTTGGACCCACATGGAAAGTGGTAAAGCTTCCACACCTCCCATCTAAGTCTTCTCACACTCTTGAACATGGCATGAGGTGGATCACTTCTCATCATTGTCACAAATTTTAGTAGGTGCATTGCTACAAAGAAAGCTAATAAAGAGCACAATTTTCACTTCATGCCACTTTAGAAGGTTGTCTCGATCTGCCACCCACTAACGTGCTGCTATCTCACACAAGGTATAAGTTAGCATATTCCTCCTCTATACTTGACATGTCCACTAGGATTCCATCATGTACATAAAGACATTAGGGTAACCTTAGCTAGTGTAGTGTGGTAGCTTCCTTCCTCCCAGGTGCCTGACTAAGCATGCCTTTTAGTACAAAATCATAGCACCCCCAAATGAGTTATGGATATGCTTTTCTAAGGTAGGGTCATTTGGTGTGATTCTCATAACATTGGATCATTCCCCAAGCTGTGGGACTTGAAAATGGGGATGATCCTCTAGAGAAGGCTCGTTCTCTTCCTAAACTACCTGCCACAAGCTATTCCAGTGCAGGAAAGCTAATCTAATCCTAATCTAACTTCCAAGGAGAAAAGGAGAGAAAGAAAACTAGAAAAAATAGAGCCTACACTAAAATGATGATACACCAGAGAAGGAAAATGTTGATCATCTATAAAAAATGCTATGGAAACAAAGAGAGGTGATCAATGGAGAGGATGGACAAGTGCATCACAGACCAGAGATGGAATTCACATAGAAATTGTTCCAAAATCCCTAAAAACATAGCTCCAAAACCTGCAAATGACATTCAAACGTGTATAAATGCCCTGCAACAATGAGAGGCAAGAAGATACAACAAAAAATGAGCAAAGGATGGACAAATGCATAAAAAAAACACGTTTTTATTGCTCCAGATTTACACAGTGCACCATTTCACGGGAAAGAGGCAAAAAAAACCATTACAAAGCAGGGGAGGAGGTTCTAACTCCATTTTCGACCCTAGGGAAGAAAAGAAGAGGGAGGTAGAGAAGAAGAGTGAACAACCACTAACTAACTTCTTAAAAATGTGCCTATGTTACAATATATAGAAAAATGCAAAAAGAGAGGGAAAAACATGAAAAAATATGATTCTCTGCTCCAACCACTGACAACATTCATAAATTTTGTCAAATGTCAAGGCTCCATCTACAAATTCCATTCCAAAAATGCATTTTGTCTGCTTGAGGGAGAAAAGACCCTTATTTCATTAAATTTGGTGTTTGAAAACTGGTTCTACGTTTTTTCCATGCCAAATTACATTTTTTAATTTTCTCCCACAAATCTCTACCAAAATAAAAAATTGAAGACTCCATGATGAAGAGAATATCCAGATCTTTCCATTGGTACGAAGATTGTAAAAAATGGAGCTTCGGATCAAAAGATATGGCCTTCTGCGTTTTTTCCTTACTTTTCCTGCAAATTTGGCTTTGGGAAAATTTTGAACTTTGTCCCCGCAAATCTGTTGATGACGTGGCATCTACTGGGGTCAGTGGAGGTAGGGGCTTCCTTTTTTCAATTTTACATTTTTTGAGAAAAAGATAAAAAATCCAATTTACCTCCGAAGTCCTGCATCCCCTCATTAGCTTTTTGATGGGGCCGCGGGACACATTTTGATTTTATGCCTTTTGGAGGAAAAGAAAATTTTTCACTTTTTTCTTTGATGCCCCGCTGGTTTGAGTTCCTTTGGCAAAAAAATTTCCCAAGCTCCATAGGTCCGCCTCGGGAAAATTTTTCCTTCTAACTCTGTCGAGTCATAACTCAAAAAATACAAGGAGTTAGAAAGAGTTATTTACCTTTTTGGAAAGGGGAAGAAATTCTCTATCTGATGGAGAATTTTCCAAAAACCTTTGAATGCTTTAAATGTTTAAAATCTGGACTGAATCACAAAAATTAGTAAGTTAACCCAAAAATAAGGGGAGCTTATTTTGGTTAACAATTTTTGCAACTCACAGGGGTCATCTGCCTGCTAGATGAATGATAAGTGGCCTTTTTTACATCCATTGGGCATGGAGTCAAGCCTAATAACCAATTCTATGATCTAAATCTAAAAATATGACTTTTGAATCACTTGGAAACCCACTGAAACTTGAAGTTAAACTTCACCAAAAGCTAACTGAATGTACTGTGCAAGAACAATACAACAACACCAAAAAATTTGTACAAATTGAAAATCGTACA
Organism: Taxus chinensis; assembly: GCA_019776745.2. Classification (NCBI taxonomy): domain Eukaryota; kingdom Viridiplantae; phylum Streptophyta; class Pinopsida; order Cupressales; family Taxaceae; genus Taxus; species Taxus chinensis. The sequence goes on along the minus strand of CM034155.1, from coordinate 116,943,567 downwards.
TGCTTTAAATGGAACATGCAGAGTGTGCAAAATCACTTCTTTTGCTGAAAAAAAACCTACCTACACTACTCTAACCAAGAGCAAAGGGAGCTCAAACAAAGTCTACAATTGACAGGGAGAAATAGCTTCCCTTCCTAAAAAATGGCAGCCATGCAACTGATTTGGCACTGAACATGGTTGGTTGGATGAGTGAAAAAGTAACTACAAGCTGATCTTCCACCTAAATCACCAAAGTATCAACTGAACAAAAAACCAATACCTCTTTTAGTTGCTCCGCATTTAGATTGAAGAGGTATGACAGCTGATCCTTGGTGCTTTGTAGCTCATCCTCATGCCCTGAAATGGACATGACCAGATTTGTCTTCTCCTTTGGCTACAATGAAGCCAAATACCTGATTGGGAAAGGTATGATCTGTTTGATATGCCCATTTCTCTAATTTTCCACTCCAAAAATGGAGTCTTCTTGTAGACCTCTTTAGGTGAATGGCATGGAAGGAATGGTACAACTCTTCTGCTGTTTCTCTTCTTCCTCCTGTGAAGAGCATGGAAGGTTTAAGTCTCCCAAAATAGATTCCAAAAGGATGATATAAAGTACATACTACTACAAATGATTTCTCTCCTTCATGACAGCAGGTTCACATATTTGAAGGGTAAATGAAGGATAAAACAATAGAAACTCAACTAGTTCTTCTCCATCAAAACAATCCTCCAAATCAGACAAGTACTCTGCTTCATTGTTTCCTACTACAAATGTTCAATCTCTTCCATGGTGTATTTTTGGTTTGCAACTTGTTCACCATGGTTTATTTCATCCTCCAACATGAAGTTTGAAAGATCAAACTCTTCTCCAACATTAGAGCTCAAGAAAGATGAAGTGGAAGGAAGAACTGAAGGTTCTTCTATAGCTTGTTTTGTGTTCAAAGCCTTTGGATCTACATTTTTCTCCTCCACAGCTGGAATGTAATCCTCTTCTTTTGGATTTGGAGTAGCTTCTCCTTCCTCTACTGTTTGATAACCATCTTGCTCTTGATTGAACTCTTCCTCTAGCATGAATTTTTCCATATCAAACTCAAACTGCTACTCTAGAGGACAAGTTGAGACTGCAAGATTTCTTTTAGATCTTTCCTCCAAAATGGATTCATCAACCAAAACAGGCCCTTCGAATGAAAGCATGAAAACATCAATAATGTCTTCTTCTTCTGCTGCTACAAACTCTGATTTGGTCTCATCCACTTACTCCTTTCCAATGTGACTTTGAGCTGATTTTTTTTCTCCTTCCTTGGCTGAATGGGCAGTTTGAATTGGATCAGAATTCTCTTCACTTAAAGTGCCAACATGGACACTAAATTTTGAGTAAACTGACTGCTGTTTTTCTTCTTCCTTTTCTTGTTCTTTCTCTGCTGCAAATTTAGTCTTAGCCATCACTGTCTCTTCAAATTTCTTCTCATCTGAAGGATTTACCAGAAAAGGAATCTCTGTTATCCCAAACCTAAGATCTAAGCTCACTAATCTTTTAACCATTTCTTCTTCTTTCACTTCTTCTTCTTGCTATCCTTCATGAATAATTTTTAAAATTTCTTCTTCTCCACATGGAATTGGGAAGGCAAGAGAAGGAGTGGGTTGGGATTCAACCATTTGTTCATTTGTTTATGGTGGTGGAAGAGATGAAACTTCTTGCTTCCTTGGAGTGGAAGGTATTTATTTTTTATCTTATGGAGGGGATTTGGATTTGGAAGAGAAGAGGGTAGAAAAGATGAGATGGGATGGGAGACTAGGGGATAGATGGATGGTTTTCACAACTGGAGCAACATTGGCTGGGTTTACAACTTGACATTGTTGAAATGGTAAAGCTTGAGATGAAGAAGAAGAAATACAAGGAACTGCTAAATGACTTACCTATTGACAAGGTTGATTCAGACTTTGCTCATATGCTTCTATCTCCTTAGTCCATTGTGAAAGTTGGGGAAACATCTCAATTATGAATTCCAGCTTCTCTTGAGGGCTATAGTGTCTTGGAAAAGGGCCTTCCCATTGACAGGGTGCCCTGCAACCAATTCTGAATGCCTTCATTTGAGATGTAGCTCTTGACTGCACCATGCCAATCTCCATTTTTTGGATCTTCTCCAGCAAACCAGCATCTTGAATTTGATTTTCTTCATTGTTTGCATACCCTTGCTCTTGGAAATCTCTATATCCAAGCTGATTTTAGCACTACTACTCATAGGGGTAACCATGCTGATTTTGGATTTTCTAAAAATGCTGATTTGAAGGATTTGTAAAGCTTATTGGAGTTGGAATGTGTTGTTGCTACTGTAGATGTGAATTCCATGGTGGAAATAAAGTCATGATTGCACAACTTCATGGAATGGAAAGAATATGGAAAGAAGGATGAAAGGAAAACAAGTCTGCAACTTAGAGAATGAGTTGTTTACCAAATGGAGTTTCCAGATGTGCAAATTGAAGCTTCTAATAAGCTTGAAATTACAACAAGTTCTCATCAATATTGTTGCAATGAAGTGGAGACCTCTAAGGTCCCATCGGGCATGCCAAAACTATTAGTGTGAAATCATAACACTGCGAAATGAGTTATGGATATGCTTTTCTAAGGAAGGGTCATTTGGTGGGATTTGCATAACATTAGATCATTCCCCAAGCTGTGGGACTTGCAAATGGGAATGATCCTCTAGAGAAGGCTAGTTACTCTTCCTAAACTACCTACCACAAGATATTCAAGTGTAGACAAGCTAATCTAATCCCAATCTAACTTCCAAGGAGAAAAGGAGAGAAAGAAAATTGGAAAAAATAGAGCCTACACTAAAATGGTGATACACCAAAGAAGCAAAATGTTGATCATCTATCAAAATTGACATGGAAACAAAGAGAGGTGAGAAATGGAGAGGATGGACAAGTGCATCACAGACTAAAGATGGACTTCACACAGAAAATGTTCCAAAATCCCTAAAAACATAGCTCCAAAACCTGCAAATGACATTCAAACATGCACAGATTCCCTGCAACAGTGAGAGGAAAAAAGAAACAACCAAAAACAAGAAAAGGATGGACAAATGCATCCCAAAAACACATTTTTATTGCTCCATATTTACAGAGTGCACCATTTCATGGGAAAGAGGCAAAAAAATGCCATTACAGAGCAAGGGAGGAGGTTCCAACTCCATTTTTTGACCCTGGGGAAGAAAAGAAGAGGGAAGCATAGAAGAAGAGTGAACAACCACTAACTTGTTGAAAATGTGCCTCTATTACAAAAATATAGAAAAATGCAAAAAGAGAAGAAAAAGCATGAGAAAATCTGATTCTCTACTCCAACCACTGACAACATTCATAAATTTGGTTGAAAAGTCAAGGCTCCATCTGTAAATTCCATTCTCAAATGCATTTTGTCTACTCGAGGGAGAAAATACCAATATTTCATTAAATTTGGTGGTTGAAAATTGGTTCTACATTTTTTCAATGCCAAATCAGGTTTTGCAACTTTCTCTCACAAATCTCTACCAAAATAAAAAATTAAAGACTCCATGATGAAGAGAATCTCTAGATCTTTCCATTGGTACCCAGATTTTCAAAAATAGAGCTCTGGATCAAAAGATATGGCCTTTTACGTTTTTTCCTTACGTTTCCTACAAATTTGGCTTCAGGTGAATTTTGAACTTTTTCCCTGCAAATCTGCTGATGATGTGGCATCCATTGGGGTTGGCAGAGGCAGGGGCTTCCTTTTTTCCATTGTAAATTTTTTGACAAAAGACAAAAAATCTAATTTACCTCCGAAGTCCCACATCCCCGCATTAGCTTTTTGATGGGGCCGCCGGTCACATTTTGATTTTATGCCTTTTTGAGGAAAAGAAATTTTTTCAATTTTTCCTCCAATGCCCCACTGGTCCGAGTTTCTTTGGCAAAAAACTCTCCCAAGCTCTACAGGTCCACCTTGGGAAAATTTTCCCTTCTAACTCCGCCGAGCCATAACTTAAAAAGTACAAGGAGTTAGAAAGAGTTATTTACCTTTTTGGAAAGAGGAAGAAATTCTCTATCTGATGGAGAATTTTCCAAAAACATTTGAATGCTTTAAATTTTTAAACTCTGGACTGAAGCACAAAAGGTAGTAAGTTAACCCAAAAATAAGGGGAGCTTATTTTGGTTAACAATTTTGGTGACTCACAGGGGTCATCTTCCTGATAGATGAATGATCAGTGGCCTTTTTTGCATCCATTGGGCATGGAGTCAAGCCTAATAATTTTTTTTCTGATCTAACTCTAAAAATATGACTTCTGAATCACTTGGAAACCCACTGAAACTTGAAGTTGAACTTCACTAAAAGCTAACTGAATGCACTGTGCAAGAGCAATACAACAACACCAAAAACTATGTACAAACTAAAAATCATACATGCTCTAAATGGAACATGCAGAGTGTGCAAAAGCACTTCTTTTGCTGAAAATAAACCTACCTACACTACTCTAAGCAAGAGAAAAGGGAGCTCAAACAAATCCTGTAACTGGTAGGGAGAAATAGCTTTGGTACCAACTGTGTGCGCACCCTTGCAACGTAGTTGCAAGATGAATTTCCTTTTACTCTATTGAAGTGATGCCAATCATGCACCATAGCAACTCACATTTATGTACATGATATGTAGCATCCTCAACACCCTTATAATCAACTAAATTTAGCGACATTTGAAAAAATACTTGTTGAGGTGGTTGAGGTCCTTGTCCACCAGATACTGAACCTTGATTTCCTCTCTTGTTTCCTCCACCACCAGATCCACTAGATCCACTAGCTCCAATTCCTTGGGATGCACTAGATCCTCCTCCCATAATAGGTAAGGGTCCGGAAGTAGTTCCACCCTGCGTTCCCACCATTCTTCTAAACTGTGAACCAACAATATGTGATACCGAACCACTCCCAGACATGTTTCTGATGCCACTTCTTGATGCGATGCCCAAGATTTGTGTACCGACACCTTGACCAAATGATGTTCCTGATAAAATACCTCCAAACACCAGAAATGTCTATGCTGTCATATATTGGTGTAATGTAAAATGATATCTACCTGATGCTACTTGCTCACTAACACCAACTAGACTAGATATACTTGTCTCAAAAACTAGAAAACTAAGCGCCAGGGTTTGGTCACAAGGTGGGCTAAGATGTGTACCAATGGTTCTCCTCCTTTCTTCATATGATGAGATCTCACCAGAAGCCAAGGGGGTTTCTCTCCCACACTTGCCAAGATGGGGTAACATAGATTGCTCAGGTCCCATGCCCTCCGTGTGAACCTCAAAACCTTTCTACAACATCTACCTCCATAAATCCATCACTCCAACAAATTTACGTCATCTCGCCAACTCCCTTTCACCATTCTATTCTCTCTCTACTTCTACCATCGGATCCACCATCTTTCACCACACTAGCTCTCACGCCCTGTGCCTAGTGGGAAGTTATCCAGACATAGGAAATGCTTCCAAACTCAAAGTGATAATCAAGATCTGGATGGATAATGTTATGCCTCAGAATATTGTCTAAGTGCAAGAAGACACGTGGGTGCATGGGGCCTATGTGAAGAAGAACACGTAAGATAAAAGTGCATAGGATAGGGTTTTATAAGGGTTTATTAGAACCCAAGGAACGTGCGTAAGGAAAAGGAAAGGGTGTAAGGACTTAGTCATATTTAAAGTTTAAGGAATCACACAAGAAAAGTGTCACCCGATTGAGCATGCAGAGTGGATAAGGTGCTATCCTGGAAACTCGATGGTCAAGGAAGGAATATTCCATGCAATGGAAGGATCCAGAAAGACATCATTGCAGAAAGTGGAGAGCTCAGATGGGAGGAAGCATGCTTCATTAGAAGACCACTTGGAAACTTGGAAACCGATCTATTACTTTAGGAAGGTATGGTGGTGGATGCTAAAGCTATATATAGATATGCTTGGGAAGAAGAAAATCATGTCAAGAGAGATATCAAGAGAGTCAGAGAAGAAGAAGAGGAGAGGAAAAGCTCTGTAAAAATAGTATTAGATTCTATGGGTTAAGGTTCTCATCGGGAGGACAGTAGGAGAGATGGCATATCTAGAGGGATGGGTCTATGAACATCTTTGTAATCTAGAAAACATAGTTTAGGATTCTAATGTATAAGTCTTATTTGCATTAAGACATTTCATTTGTAATGACCTTGAGGAATGTAATGTGGTTGCTAAATAGAGATTAATATGAATATATGGTTTTATTTTAAAATATATACATTGTTCATGGGTATAAACACTGGTCCCTTTTCTTTGTATTATCAGATATGTTATCTATTTGATATTTTCCTTGTTATTTTAATGAATGCATGGTTATTTCCCTTCTTGCATCTAAGATTTTGTCATTAGCAGATGTATTCTCACAAAACTCACATACAGGAGGGGCACGCCACCCGCGTGTACCTCAGGTGAGTTCCTAGTGCCCTTTGGGTGATAGACCGATGTGCATGGGATTAGACTATTATTTCTAAGGACATAAAAATGACTACATCTTGGTTCTGTTGTCGGGATATATTTTCGAAGTTGTGAGAAATGGATACATCCACATCTTAGTTCCATTAATGTGTGATGACTGAGCACCTGACCTTGGAGAGTGTTGAAGCATGGTTTAGGAGCACAGAGGATGAGTTTACTCAAAGATTTAGTGTGGGAAATGAGTTTGATTCATGTAGATGGGTAGAAGAGCACCTATACAATGAATTGTATGAAAATTTCTTATGTTGCTTTCTAGTAGAATTATATGAATGAATTTCAACATATGTATCCAAATCAGGCAAGTACTATAGATCACATGTATGGACCCAAGATGATTACTAGAGGCTGTAGGATGCAGATCTGACTTAGATGTGTGCTGTTGATCACTAGTGGAAAGGAGTCCGAACCAGTTATACTCTAGAATACGCCATTTCTACATATTCTTTCCCTGAGGTTTGCTGAGTTCAAGTTTATGAGGGAGCCGAGAGGATCATTTTTACATGCTATCCCTTGGCTATTAAGATCTTGATCCTTACCATAAGTGTAGAGGCATTCCCTATGGCTGGTTAAGATTCTCTGAGCGTTGGGTGAGGATGTTGGGATGGTGGAAGACAATAGAGATTGCAGCTGAAAAAGAAAGAGAAGAGAGAAGAATCAAATATAGTGAAACTCGTGAAAGGGATATGGCTAGACAACGCAAGGTTACAGGTGTGATGGATCTATGGAGGCAGACATTGTGGGAAGTAGTTGAGGTTCATGCAGAGGACATGGAACTAAGCAGTCTTTGCTACCCCATCTTGGAAATCATGGGAGAGAATATCCTTTAGCTTCTGATGAGAGTTCATCATGTGGAGAATGGAGATCTGGTGGCACACATCTGAACCCATCTAGTGACCAACCCTTGGTGCTTGGTTTTCCAGATCAAGGGAGAAGTATTATTAACCCAGTTGGTATTAGTGGAAGTAACTTATATACACCTAGGAGTGTTTCGCACGGAATGTTTCGGCTCTGTGGAATAGACTTGCTTCTATCCTATCATTCCTTTGAGAAACAAATAAGGGTTAGGGTTAGGAGGAATACCTATTGAATGTTGAGATGGTGTGCGCGTACCGTAGAGAAAGATCAGATCGACTGCGAAGAACTCCTTTTTGTCTTGGAAGGACTACCTGCAAGTAAGAATACAAGACCACCAGATTTTAATTAGACAATAAATGAGGGAGCTGCCTTAGGCCCAGGAAATATAAAACTTCCTTTCAAAGGTGGTCAGTTCCCCTTTTAATACGAATTAACACAAATGATAACAAAGAAGATATTGTCAAAATCACGATTTAGGTACCTCGTTACAAAGAAATAGGGGCTAAACTATCAATAATAAAACGTCACGTTGTTTGTTTGGTCAATAGTTGTTGATACATGTTCAGCTTGAGTTACAGAGATAAACTAGACTGGATCTAAGGTTATTGGGATGACAAATAGGCGGAGAGGAAGGTTTTGGGGTATAAATCACAGTGACCGATGCCGGTCACTGGATAACCGAGCACGGTAAGAGAACCTCTGTTGGTAGGGGATAAACAACACAGGTAGGGTCAACAATCTAGGTGCTTCTGGATAGAGGTTGGTTGCAGGGTGTTGTGGGGTTTTTAAGGCTGGTGGATGGCTGAGGGGAATAGTGAGAGGACAGGGAAGACTCAGAGTGTGATAAAATGGTCTTCTTGGGCAATACAAGGATGTATGGATGAAGGTTAAGTGCAGGGTGCTGGTAGGTGGTAGATCTAGGAATGAGCTTATAATTACTATCAATCCATAGGCTCAAGAAATGGTGCTTAAAAACATACAAGACACTACTTACTCGTTCCTGATGAAGATGCAGGTTCCAGGACTGTGATGATGAAGACAGGGCTCAAGTAGGATGATCTGACAATCCAAGATGAGCTATCTCCTCTTCTGATGCTCGGATGAGTGTCACTGGGCTCTGGTTATTCAGTTGCAGTCTTGGGCTTGATGTCCTTCTCTGCAAACTCTTCTTGTTTCTTCACTTGTCTCTGCTCGGCCAAGCAAATCTAGATCCTTCCAATGATTTCTCCTCTTCTCGATCAAATGAAAATCCGATCCTTTGTTTTTGGTTGGAAGTGGTCATTTACAGGGAACCGATGGCGGTTACGCAACCGACGGCGGTCGAGTAGGAACCGGTATCGGTCAGGTCAAAGCGGGATATTTTTGGTAAAATAGCCAGCTTTCCCTCCTTTTCTCCCGAGGGATTAGTGGCGGGCTTGGTCAAGTCATTATGAGGTTGGTTTTAGGTGCGGGTGAGGAGTAATTAGTCATGGGTGTGGATGTGGACCAAGTTATAGGTCTTAATTAGGTTAGTTTAGGGTTAAGACTAGGTCATGATGAGGTGGTGAAATGAGGTGGCAGGTATGGCGATGTGGATTTATTAATTATAAGGTAATTAATAAATAATTGTGTAAGGTTTAGGTGATGAGGTTAGGTTGCGAAATGAGATGCGGGGCACAGGGTGTCGTAAGACACAAATTTGGTGTCTACATTTAGCCCCTTGTTGTCGTGTAGCTTGTCTTGTTAAAGCTGTACGGACAATAATAAGAAGTGGTTACCCCTGTTAAGGGTATAGGTAATCCCCCTCAAATCTATCATAGATTGAGGTAGCGTGAAATCAGGGATAGGGTTGATAAAGGGTAAATGGTGTTTAGATAATGGTAAGATGGTGGGGTAGGTCCAAGGAAGCAGACGCACGTTGACATGCAGTAGTGCGACCAGGGTACATGATTTGAAGAGAAAACAAGCAATTCATAGGCAAAGGTCGATAGTTTATCCAAACAAGGGTGATATAATCCTGGTATCCAAGGCATAGGAAGTAGCTCCAGGGGATATAACGGGTAAGGTACAGGAACGTTGAGGCATGTTCGGCGAGTACCAAATGGTTGGTTTGGTTGAGATAAACGTCACGGTCTTGGTCTAGGCAAAGTTGGTCGACTGATCAAGTCAAGGACCCTAATCATGCTAAAACACGAACAGGTGAGCTCGATTGAACAAAAAGCTACATGATGGGTGGATAAAATTGTATTGTGTTGATGTTGGGCGAGGTATTTAATTGGTGCGGCCTTAGGTCGGGCCAAATGGTTGGGTGCGGCCTTGGGTCAGGCCAAATGGTTGGGTGCGGCCTTGGGTCGGGCCAAATGGGTTGGTTGCGGCCTTGGGTCGGGCCAGATGGTTGGTTACAGCCTTGGGTCGGGCCAGATTGGTTGGTTACGGCCTTGGGTCGGGCCAAATGGTTGGTTGCGGCCTTGGGTCGGGCCAGATTGAAGTTAACAAAGGGTGTTCAACCATTGGTTGGATATGCGGCCTTGCGATGTTGGGCCAAATGGTTGGCGATTACGGCCTTGGGTCAGGCCAAATGGTTGGTTGTGGCCTTGGGTCGGGCCAAATGGTTGGGTGTGACCGATATCGGTTAGGCCAAATGGGTATCGGTTCCTTAGGTGAGTGTTATCAATATAAATACGGTATCGGTTATAGGTTTAAGGAAAACACTATACACATGATAGGTTAAGGGGATGGTCGAGCTAACCTTGGGAGACCCCATGTCTCCTAAGTTGCCTACATAGCCCATCACACAATGTGAAGGAGGGGCCTCAGACCGATGTAGTTGTCCCTGAGGTCTTGTGAAGAGGTGAATTGTTGGTTGTGTTAGGCAATTTGTTGGTAGGCGCTAAAAATTTGAGTGGTAGGATAAGTTGAGGTGATTGGTATAAGGCCCTGAAGCGAGTTAGCATACCCAAGTAGTAGGGAATCGTGTCCTGATTAAGGTCAACACACAATCCTAGAGTCAGAAAAAGAGGCCAGAGTGTCTCGTAGTTGAGAAGAGCTAAACAAACCACATATTAATGTAGGATGAGCTTGAGTCCCTAGGTACCTTGCATAGGTGAGAAGTCGATAGGTGAAAAGAGTGGTATAATCACAATATATCGGATATACGTCACGTCCCTTGAGTTTTGTTGTTTTGACAAATGGTGAGGTGAGGTGGTTGATGTGGGGCGAGGGTGCAGAGAACTTATTATAAGATGATTATTCTGACAAAAGAGAACCAAACCTAAATAGACAAGTCCATGACTCAAAAGTGTTTTGAAATACTGCTTTTATTTTTATTTTATTTTTCTGGATATAGACTGATCGATGCGGGAAGTCTACATGGGATATGTATTTTGTTGTTCTTGAGGTCTTCACGAAGCTGATCAATGTGAGAAGCTTCTGATAAAGGCTGACTGTGTATAGCTGTCCTTCAAGGGAGCAGTCTATTTATAGTAGCAGATGCGGTGTTTATGTATAGCTGTCCTTCGGGGGAGCAGTCTATATATAATAGTAGCAATAGTTTAGCATATAGCTGTCCTTCAAGGGAGCAATCTATTGTATAATTTAGAGGTCTAGATGTCCGTTGGGCATAAAGCATCTAGTTTTGTAGGAAGTTTGACTCAAGAAAATCCCATAAGTGTTTTAATTAAGAATGTGTCATTTTGATACTTTGAAGTCATGGACTAGACTAAAAAGGGGAAGGCATATTTTAAGGGGAGGTGATAATCAAACCATGTGAGCTTGATTTGATTTTGAGATGCAAGAAACAAAGTGTATGCGGTGGTAAATGAGCTCAAGGGACGAGCGTAAGGTAGATAAGAAGTGATATAACACTAATTTCAATAGTAGAATGGTCGAAGATGCAAGGCATTAAGGGGCTCAGGCTCAGGTTTACCATTAAGCGAAGCTAAATGATAAGTGCCTGATCCATAAGTGTGAGTGATAATGTAAGGCCCAATCCAATTAGGAGCAAATTTTCCACATTTGCTCTTTTCTAGTTTGGTTACATGTTGATTCTCTTTGAGGACAAGATCACCAACCTTAAAGGTACGCTCATGAAGTCGCTTATCATAAGCACGCTTGATGCGTTTTTGGTAGATTTGAAGGTGGTCAAGAGCTGTAAGACGACGCTCGTCAAGAAGCTCTAATTGGGCTAACCGCTCTTGGCGGAAATCATCGTTGGTGAGAATATCCTGAAGAGATATTCTGAGGGAGGGTATTTGTATTTCGAGAGGCAAGACAGCCTCGGTACCATATACCAAAGAAAATGGTGTGGCATTAGTGGAGGTACGAATGCTAGTACGATAAGCCCAAAGGGCAAAGGGAATGTGATCATGCCAATTTCTTCCAGAATCATTAACAACTTTCATGAGGATTTTGGTTAGGGTTTTATTAGAAGATTCAGCTTGACCATTGGCCTGTGGATAGTAAGGTGATGAGAAACTAAGTTTGATACCAAAGTTGTCACAAAGGTCTTGTAACAACTTATTTTTGAAATATTTACCATTATCTGTTATTAGGCGATGAGGAATACCAAAACGACAGATAATGTGATGGTTAACGAATTCGACGATTTTTTCTTTTTTGATTGAAATGAGTGGAATGGCCTCCACCCATTTTGTGTAATATTCGGTTGTTGTGATTATCCAATGGTGACGTTGCGAAGAGGGCGGGTGAATCTCACCAATAAGGTCTAAACCCCATTGTGAGAAAGGCCAAAGATCTCGTGCGACCTGTAGCGGATGGCTAGGAGTATGTTGAAGGTTGGCATGTTGTTGACACATAACACAACGCTTAACATATTCATAGCAGTCGTTATTAAGAGTAGGCCAATAATAACCTAGGCGAAGGATTCGTTTAGCCACGGCAAGGCCACTAAAATGTCTGCCACAAATACCGTCATGGACTTGTTGGATGGTATAGGTGACCTCCGCACCGGTTAGACATCGAAGGAGGATGCCATCAAAGCCACGTTTATAAAGGAGTCCCCCCATGATGACATAACGAGAAACACGTTTAAGAAAAGTGCGTTTTCCGGTACTAGTAAGGTCAGGTGGGAGAACGGAGGTTGTAAGGTAGTCGTGAAATTGGTGGTACCAGGTATCCTGTGAATTAGCAGACACATTATTTATCATACAAACAACCGGGGCTGAGTAGGATGGGGAAAAGAGTTGTTGGACCAAGACGAATATGTCAGAGTCAGTTGGTGAGGCAGGAATTTGCGAGGCTAAGCAAGCCATAGTATCCGCAAATTTGTTAGTGGAGCGGGGAATGGTCTTGGATAGAATAACGAGTAAATGAGGTCAAAAGTGAATCCACGTAATGTTTGTACTTTTGAAGTTCCTCATTTTTACATTGGTAGATGCCCATAACTTGATTGACTACCAATTGAGAGTCGCCAAAAATATTAATAGATTTGACACCTAAGTGTAACGCAACCTGGAGACCCAAAATAAGGGCCTCATATTCCGCTGTATTATTAATGTAGGGGAAATCGATCCGGAATGAAAGAGGCATAGGCTCAGCATCAAGAGGAATGAAAACAACGCCGGCTCCTCCGCCGCGCTGGCATTTGGATCCATCGAAGAAGATGGTCATTGGATATGACTCTTCCCTGAGTGAAAGAGTGGCGATGAGTTCATCGGGGAAATTAAAATTGGTGATTTGTTCCCCAGGTAAAGGGGCCTCCGCAAGTTGGTCCGCAATAGTTTGTCCTTTGATTGACTTCTGTTGTATAAACTCAAGGTCGAGGTCAGCGAGGAGCATAAGCCATCGGGCGATGCATTGGTTTAGATGTGGTTTGGCATACATATAATGAATGGGGTCCACATTGGTGATGAAAAAAGTTTTGTGATTCAGGAGGTAGTGTCGGAGTTTGGTGGCTACGAATGATAGGGCTAGGCACAATTTTTCTACATGTGTATACCTAGTCTCGTAATCGACAAGATTACGACTTATATAATAAACAGCTTGTTCTCGACGTGCCGAGTCCCAATGTGCAAGCATGGCTCCTAGAGCATGGTCAGTGGTAGAAAGGTAAAGGTAGAAAGTGCGATCATCCTGAGGTGGGATAAGCATGGGTGGCTGCAAGAGATAGGCTTTGAGAGCTTCAAAGGCTTGGTGACACTCTTCGCTCCATTGAAAGGTAATGTCCTTTTTAAGAAGGTGATGGAAAGGTTGACATCGATCCGAGAGTTGGGAGATGAAACGCCGAATAGATTGAAGTTTACTCTACAAACTATGCAATTGTTTGAGGTTTTTTGGTGGGGGCATTTCTAGGATAGCTTTGACTTTAGATGGATCGACCTCAATACCACGCAAAGAGATGATAAAGCCAAGAAGTTTTCCCGAAAGAACACTAAAGACACATTTCTTTGGTTGAATCCGGACCGAATATTGTAACAGGCAATCGAAAATAATGGTTAAAACATCGAGATGTTCACTGCGATGTTTAGATTTGCCAAGAAGATCATCGACATAATCCTCAAGGATAGTGTGCATAATGTCATGAAAAATGTAACTCATAGCCCGCTGATAGGTCCCACCAGCATTCTTAAGGCCAAATGGCATGACATGATAACAGAAGGTTCCTCAAGGAGTTATGAAGGCAGTATTATGTTGATCGGCCGGGGCTACAAAAATTTGATTGTATCCCGAAAAACCATCCATGAGAGAAAGCATTTCATGGCCCGCAGTGAGATCAACAAGTTGATCAATACTTGGGAGGGGGAAGTCATCCTTGGGGCAAGGGAGGTTAAGGTCTCAGAAATCCATGCATATCCAGAGTCCCCCCGTTGCTTTAGTGACAGGTATGATGTTAGAAATCCATTGAGGATAGTCAATAGGCAAGATGAAGGAAACAGAAAGGAATCATTGAAGCTGTTCTTTGACCAAGAGGGCAATGCGTGGATGCATTTTTCTCAGTTTCTGTTTGAATGGTTTGGAATCGGGTTTTAGGGTGATGTTATGGACAACAATGTCAGGATCAATTCCTGGCATGTCAGCATAGGACCAAGCGAAAGCTTGGTTACGGGTACGGAGAAAGGTAGTAAAGGCGGCTTGTTCTGATGTGTTAAGGGATTGTCCGATCTTCACAATGTGAGGATCCTTCTTTGTGTGGATGTTGATTTCTATAGTCAACTCATTCAACATGGTTTGAGTTTCAGATGGTAAGGCGCGTTAAATATAGGATTCATCCGCACCAAGGTAAGTGAGGATGGAGTCGTCATCCTGGAACTCAACAACATTAATCGAAGGTGAATCCTCTTCGATCATGTGTGGATACAGAAGGGGAAGAGAATATGGGTCCTCATTATCTCGTTGATAAGTGAGAGGACCTAGGAAGATAGAATTTATGAAAAAAAAAAAAATTAGGAGGGATAGATTCAGGGTCTATCGACTCTGTGGGTGACGATGGAAAAATGGGTGATGATGGTTTGGTAGGGGTGACGTCGTCATCTTCTAGGATACAACTGACATGAGGTTTCTTCGGTGTAAGTGTTCCAGGAAATCCGAGACCACTACGATCATTGTGCTTGCGTGTAGTTACGGGAATGATTGTATGTCGGCCTTGTTCATAAAGACCAAAACCAAAGCCTTTCCAAGCACAATGAGTCAAGAAGATGAGGGCGAAACGAGGATTTTTCAAGTATTGAAAATCGGATTGGAAGGGAACCACACCAAGAAGAGGTTCAGGGGTAACGGAGGATGCGTCAACACCCCCATACGTTAGGTTGGTGTGGTAATTAGGTGGTCCGTAGGGGATTACCTCCCCCACACGACGGTCATAGGTAGGATGCGCATGTAACTGTCCGTACTCCTGTGGGGTATGGAAAGAACTAACGTTATATAGGCGGTATTCCCCCAGTGTAAGGCATTGAAAAACATCTACTAATGGGTCGGAGGTTGGGATGTTATCTGCAGGAAAGGAAGTGGTATTTGCGACGGCAGTTTCATTGGTTGAAGGTGTATGTGCGGTTGAAGTGGATGGTTGGGTTGGATGAATGGGTGTCTTGACTGGTACAAGAACATCATTAGGGCGATACAACATATTACAGGTTTTGAAGGGGGGAGGATCAACTTTTACGGTGTAGGAATTCCCCTCGTACTCAAATTTTATGCATCTATGTAAGGTAGAGGGAATGCATCCCATAGCCCGGATCCAAGGGCGGCCTAACAACATATTGTATTGGAACTCTCCCTCAAGGACATAGTAGAGTTCGGGTAAAGTGCGTGGCCCTACACGAATGTTAAGGATCACGGTGCCTAAGGTAGAAGTAATAACATCATTGAATGACTGCAACATGATGGGGTTGGCACACATGTAACTAGAAGGGATATTCATTTGTTGGAAGGCTTTTGAAGAGATGATGTTTAGGCTAGTGCCCCCGTCAATCATAACATGACATACTCGAATGTCCTGGACATAAGCTGAGATGAAAAGAGCAGGGTCAGGATCTTTAGCATCAAAGTCGATAATTTTGTCTTCGGAGAAACTGACAGTAGCGGCTTACTGTACAGAGACAGAAGTGGTTGGGGAGATAGGTTGTTTGGTGAGCGAAGCAACGTGATTTGGCGTTAGAATAGAGGTAATAGGAAAGGTTTCATTAGGTAAGACCTCTATCCCTTGAAGGATTTTGACGAGAGCTTTTTGATGAGATTCAGAAGTCTGAATGAGATCATACAGTGTCATTTTTACAGGCGATTGGTGAAGCTTTTTGATCATGGTTTGGTGGGAAATTCCATTAGAGATGGGATAGGTGGGTCCGCGAATAACCACTTTATGTGGTGTTGCAATCGGGATGGTGGACGGAGAAAGAGATGCCGCAGGTGTGTTTTATTTCACTTTCCCATTGTTTTTCTGCCCTCGAGTAGCATCACTAATCATATTGATCTCGTGAATACGAGAGGAGGAAGATGGTAGGGATAGGTCATGGTCTTCGAGAGGTGGGGCTGTAATAATGATAGATCTTGGTGAGGCGGGGACAGGTGGTATAGGATAGGGAATTGAAGCTAAAGGTCTCTCTCTTCGAAATTTATTTTTCTTAACCTTTTTATCTGAGAGAGGTGACTGAAGAAGTATGGCTTTCAACGCTTTACATCCCTCTACGTCATGTCCTGGTGTGCGGTGGTAAGTGCAGATTTTAGACTCATCATAACCTATAGGTCAAGGTTTAGATGGATCATAAGGTCTAAGTGGGGGTAGGGAAATGATCGCATTCTCCACCAACATAGCAAGGATTTTGGCATAAGACCCTTTGAGTGTGTCAAAGTCAGAGCAAAATGAGGCTATTGACTGGGTAGTTTGTGGTAATGACGGGGTATGATTGGTTTGTATGGGTGGTGGTTTAGCCAAGGGGTTTTGATAATGGGTTTTAACTAAACGTGGCTTCTTTGGTGCAGAAGCTATGTTTAGCTGGTTAGATGATGAGGCCACAGATGATGTGGTATCAGAAAACAACCACGGAGAAATAGGAGTGACAGAAAACAAATCTTTTGATGATGGAATTTGTTTAGGGTTGGTAGGTGGACAGGATACGCGGGGTGACAGTATTGCTATACCTTTGGATTTCTGTATGGGTGCAGAAGGCGTAGGTCGCTTTAAAGAAAATGCAGGAGGTATGATATATTGATGCAAGGTAGAGGGATGGGGTCCCAATATGGAAGGTAGGTGTGACGACGAGGGTTTTAGTTGTGATAGCGGCATAGATTGAGGAGATTGAGTTTGTCTCCTAATGGGATGGACGGCTTTATTTTTATATAAATCAAGCCGCTTAGGTGGGTGTGTTAGACTGGGTATTGGTGAGGTCCCAAGCGTAGGGGAAGATTGGGTTAGGTTAATAGAGGTGGATGAGGTATTTGGTAGAGATGAGGGGGTTGTAGATGAGAACATAGGAATTTTAAGCTTCTGTAAACACTTCGGGTATATGGTAGAGGCATCTGGATCGGTCATCTGCATTTGAGTAGAATATGGCGTACTCAAACGTTCCCATAGGACTTGTCTATCTTCTGGGAAATGATAGTCCTCACGTGTGAATAGGAACTTTTGTATGGAAGAAAGGTGAGTTGTGATTCCGGTCCACTGTGGGTGTGATACAGGGGGTAGATGAGGCACTATATCAATGGGCGTTAAGAGGTCAACGGGTCGTTGAAAAGATTTAGGCGATGAAGAACTAATAGGTAGGAGGGCGTGTTTGAGAGGATCTGTCATGTTTAAAGAATGTGGTGATGTCAGTTCAAGAGGTTTCTCATCTAAGGATGAAAAAAGAAGTGGCGAGCATTCCTCTTGTACAACAAGAATGGTAGAAGGAGACGTTTGGGAAATAGATAAATTAGATAACATCCGCTCACAGTCTTGCAAGGATGTGGTGTAAGAAGGCTCATTTGTGAGAAGGGAACTCTAGGCGGTTAATTCCTTGATGGGTAAAGGAACGGCCAGGATTTCGTCTTGTCTTGATGGTGATGAAGGGGGTTCGGGTTCCTGCGTTAGTGAAGAGGCATGATTCAGAATTTGTTCGATAGAGGTTTTTGGCTGGGAGTTGAAGACTGCATGGATCTCGTGAACACTCTCCTTAGCTAAGATATCTTGGTTTATATTACTGTTAGGAGAGTGATTCAGGAATGGTTTGTTGAAGATTTTCAAATTTTGGTTAGCAGGGGCATTAAGATTATCGAGGGTTATATCCCCTGCATCAACCATTTCCTACACTATGTTTTTCAACATCTTGAAGTTTTCGTGACTATGTCCCTTTACGCGGTGAAAGTTACAGAAGTCATTTTCTTTGTACCAGGAAGGTATAGCGTGGGTGGAGTCAAACCCGGAGTGAGGTTTAACAGGAGGCAAGGTGATAGCTCTGGATTTGAGAAATTTTTCCAAGATGACACCATAAGTTTCTCCCAAGGGGGTGTAATTGATGGGCTCGGCTTTATATTTATAGGTGGTTTTTGGTGGGGTATTAGACGGTGCTTGAGATTTGACCATCACCGCGTGGAAAAATCCTTTTGATTTCGAAGAAGTGGATGTGTGAGGAGTGGTGGTGTTAGGTTTGTTGGTGGAATATTAGGTTCGGAAATTGGGGTTTTTGTTGCGCAACCGCAATTTCTCTTCCTCTAAGGCTCGAATCTCTAGTTTTCGAGCCATAGTAAAGGCCTCGTCAAATGTGTGGAAAGTTTGAATTTGGAGGGTAGGAGAGATGTGCTTAGCGCAGGCCCACGTAAAAATTTCGATAAGTTCGGCCTGAGGCAAGGCATAGGTAAGTTGGTTGATAAGGCCCCGCCATCGTCCATCGAAATCTGTGATAGATTCGTCTTCAAATTGTCAGATGGCATAGAGGTTGGTGATAGATACTTTCTTGGAAATGTTAATGGAGAAATGATCCAAGAAAGATTGGGCTAGTTGGTTAAAAGAGAAGATTGAGTGCTGGGTTAGAGCACTGTACCACTCCAAGGCGGGTCCCGATAAGGACATGGGAAAGGTGCGGAGTAGTAAGGCATCGTCGTGAGCAATTAGGTAGCAGGCATGTCTAAATGATCGCAAGTGTTGTTGAGGGTCCTCCTTACTATTAAAACGGGTAAATTTTGGTAATTCCCATTGAGGAGGATATGAATGAAGGGGGACAAAAGGGTGAATAGGCTCCTGACAAACTTTCTCGTATGTCAAGGTGCTACGACTTCCTAAAACGGAAGCCTCCAGATTTTGCATTTTGTCCATCATTTGTTTGATGAAATCCATGGTTGGATGAGATGATGGTGAGGTTGTGGTGAACGGAGGCAAATTGGGCCAAGGGCCTCCACTAGACAATGGTGGGGTTAAATGTTGATAAGGTATGGAGGACGAATGTGTTGAGGCAACCGAATAGGGATGACCTATATAAGACGTTGAGGTTACCGGATATGTGTGTGGAAATGAAAAGGTGGACAGAGCTTGAGAAGGAAAGCTCGTGTGGATAGGTGGCAGAGAGCAAGTCATGAACGAAACAGTCTGCAAGAGAGACGAGGTAGGAGCAGTCGGCGGTAATGACATGTTGGGCCCAAGATTAACCAAAGGAAATCCAATCTGTGTCATATGAACCCCTGAAGATGATGAGTTAGGAGACGGGACTAAGGATGCAGAAGGAAAAGTGGAGTTATCAGGCGGAGAAGGAGCTAAATGAGCAGCTATACTGATAGGCATGCCAACAAGGAGTTGACCGTCGGGTGTACGGTCAGGGGCATGAGACAAATAGTATTGTACAGCGCTAGGATTAGCATCCAGAAATTTGGCAAATTCTTTATCTCCTACAGGAATTTTAGGAACCTCACTGGTGTCCGTAGGATTTCCCACAGAATGTGAAGGGGGTGATTCAGGAAAAGGCACAGAGCAAGCATGTGAAACCATGGCGGCGGCTTGCTTTCGAGTGATAACAACCATGGACAGGAGTACACAGTAGGGTTTCAATCTATCAGGAACAGAAACAGCCTCAGAATGTTGAAATTGGTAGGTTGCTGGTTTGTCAGGAACTGTAAAAGACAGTAACTGATATCGATTTGCTAATCGATGTCGGTTAGACTATATCCGACGTCGGTCAGTTAACCGATGTCAGTATAATAAGACTGGTATAAGAAAATATAAGAAGCTACTAATTTGAGTTCTTAACAACGCTTAGTACATCTATCAAATTGTTCTGAAGTGCTCACAGAAAATAGTGTATGACAGAGAAACAAAACTGAAAACAAGCAAGAATGCACAAACAAATTAACAGACTAACCCTAGGGTTAATTTTAATCAATTTGGGCTTATGCCTTTAGACACAGAATGATGTCAATCCTAAACAAAAGACTTAGGGGAAATGTCAAGTTTGTTTTGGCTTATAAGGTTACCTCAATCGGGCGGAGGAATACCACGGAGAAGGGGGGGATGTTTTGAGCTGTTGTGTTAATTATGAAGTGATTCGGTATGTGTTGTGCAGTGAAAGTAAGATTAATTTCCTATCAATACCGTGGAAATCACCCCCACGTGTATGACTTGTTACTTAGTCTATGTTCACTAGAATTGAAAACAACAAGCAAGAATGTAATGCACGTGTTTTAAACCCAAATTGAAAATTTTATTCGATGAAGCAAGGAAGATGACTTTTACTAATGTAAAACTGGGAAAAGCAAGACAAATTCTTTTACCAAATATAACAAAATATCGTGTGAAATTTTTAGAAGAAGAAAACAGCAAGTATGCTCCCTATATGAAAGCAAGCAAGAGAAATAGAAAGCCGAAATGGGTCCCACCGGGAGTGCCAAAATGTTTCACACGGAATGTTTCAACTTTTGGGAATTAGAGTTGCTTCTATCCTTTCATTCCTTTGAGAAACAGATAAGGGTTAGGGCTAGGAGGAATACCTATTGAATTTCGAGAGGGTGTGCGCGTACCATAGAGAAAGATCAGATCGACTGCGAAGAACTCCTTTTTGTCTGGGAAGGACTACCTGCAAGTAAGAATACAAGACCACCAGATTTTAATTAGACAATAAATGAGGGAGCTGCCTTGGGCCCAGGAAATATAAGACTTCCTTTCGAAGGTGGTCAGTTCCCCTTTTAATACGAATCAACACAAATGATAACAAAGAAGCTATTGCAAAATCCTGATTTAGGTACCGCGTTACAAAGCAATAGAGGATAAACTATCAATAATAAAACGTCATGTTGTTTGTTCGGTTACTAGTCGTTGATACATTCAGGTTGAGTTACAGGGATAAACCATACTAGATCTGAGGTTGTTAGGAGACAAATAGGTGAGAGGAAGGTTTTGGGTATAAGTCACAGTGACCGATGCCGGTCACTGTATAACCGACTGCGGTTAGGGAACCGCTATCGGTAGGGGATAACCGACACTGGTAGGGTCAGTAATCTAGGCACTTCTGGATAGAGGTTGGTTTCAAGGTCATTGTGGGCTTATTAAGACTGGTGGATGGCTAAGGGGAATAGTGAGATGACAGGGAAGACTTAGAGTGTGATAAAATGGTTTTCTGGGTAATACAAATGTGTATGGATGAAGGTTAAGTGCAGGGTGCAGGTAGGTGGTAGATCTAGGAATGAGCTTATAATTACTATCAATCCATAGGCTTAAGAAATGGTGCTTAGAAACATACAAGACACTACTTACTCGTTCCTGATGAAGATGCAGGTTCCAGGACTGTGATGACAAAGACAGGGCTCAAGTAGGATGATCTGACAATCCAAGATGAGCTATCTCCTCTTCTGATGCTCGGATGAGTGTCACTGGGCTCTGGTTATTCAGTTGCAGTCTTGGGCTTGATGTCCTTCTCTGTAAACTTCTCTCTTTTCTTCACTTGTCTCTGCTCGGCCAAGAAAATCTGGATCCCTTCAATGATTTCTCCTCTTCTCGATCTAATGAAAATCTGATCCTTTGTTTTTGGTTGGAAGTGGTCATTTACAGGGAACCGATGGCGGTTACGCAACCGACGGCGGTCGAGTAGGAACCGGTATCGGTCAGGTCAAAGCGGGCTATTTTTGGTAAAATAGCCATCTTTCCCTCCTTTTCTCCTGAGGGATTAGTTGCGGGCTTGGTCAAGTCATTATGAGGTTGGTTTTAGGTGCGGGTGAGGAGTAATTAGTCATGGGTGTGGATGTGGACCAAGTTATAGGTCTTAACTAGGTTAGTTTAGGGTTAAGACTAGGTCATGATGAGGTGGTGAAATGAGGTGAAAGGTATGGCGATGTGGATTTATTAATTATAAGGTAATTAATAAATAATTGTGTAAGGTTTAGGTGATGAGGTTAGGTTGCGAAATGAGATGCGGGGCACAGGGGGTTGTAAGACACAAATTGTAAGGGCGTGGACACAAATGGTACCAAAAGTATGACCCACATCATATGGTGGTGGATTACACTGCGTTAAAGAATACATTTCTAGTAGAGTTCCATATCATTGAGTTCAAGTAGTAGAGCATTAGCGCACTGAAGGAGATCTAACAAGGAATGGAAAAGAGTGTGTAGGAGTATGACACACGGTTCAAAACTCTCTTGTCAAAACTATCCTATGAAATTCAGCCATCTCAGCATGCTCAATGGTTTGTTGGAGGGTTAATAACATCATTTAGAAGTGAATTGTTGCACAAGACTTTCATAGATCCATGTGAGGCCTTGGAAGCTACCATGCACACTGAGGCTATAGGGAGTGTTGATACTGATGTTAGCCCTTTTCTATAGGATCAAATTGTTGTAATGGCCAAGAAATTAGAGAGTTTATTTGCATATTTAGCGCATGAAGTTCATAGTGGTATTTGGTACATAGACTGTGAAGTGGAAGGGCATACAGAGGATAGTTTCCCTCAGTATTCAATATGCGCCATGATGGTAGAATATGAGATTTTCTATGGGGATCATGATGCAAATAGGTGTCCTCTACTACAACGAAAAATACACAAGAATGTTTCTTGATATTATAATATCTATACCTCTACGACCCATCATACTAAGGATTACATGATGATTGACAAGATTCATGATGCTATTAATCTTGGTGTGCGCAAGACTAGCCTTGTAAGTAGTTCCAAGGATGATGATCACCACTATAAAGGGCACACAGATGGAGGAGTACACAAAATATTATTTTGTGGTTGTAGTAACCATGGCGGAGGAAGAAGTGAGTTACTACAAGGAATTTGTTATAATTGTGGGTCTACAAAGCATTATAAGTATGAGTGTCATGATCTATTATAGTGCTCATGGTTTGGAAAAAAACATAAGTACAAGGAGTGCGTTGAGTTGTTTGAGCACATGATCCAACAACACTGGAAAGAAAAAGGTGATGAGGTGGTGAGAATAAATAAGGCTGACCCACAGTGGATTCCAAGAGTGGTGCGTCAGTCAAGATTAGTACCTGTACAAGTGACAACGCGAGTAGAGGTTGCATGTGCGCAAGGGAGATTCCAAGGTAGAAACTAGTTATTAGGGAATAAGTGGTACATGGGAAGTATCCAGACCCTACTCATTAGAAGGAAGTGTATTAAGAGACTATGGATGTGATTTAAGAGGATTACAAGGGGAGATCCAGTGTCTAAAGGAGTGGTCAAGGTAGTTAGAGATCATAGGAAGAATGCCAAGGCTACTCATAAGGACCTATAGATGAAGTTAGGGAAGTATATAGGATGTTAAGGAAAGAGAATATCATTCTCTTTCTAAGGAGAATGAATAAAGGAGAAGGTACCACATGTCCAGGAGCAGAGCGTAAAAGGTAGGTTTTGTATGAAAACCTTCTTCCTCATAGCCTTGACTATGGTAAAGTTATCACATTGAATGAAAGTTGTTTGATGAATGGCTTCTGAGCAATATCTTCATCAACACATAGGAGTGGGGTTCAATGTTCTCACCTTGGATGCATGGAATCAAATGGGAAGGCCTGCATTACACCCATATTTGAATGTAATGTATATGGAAAACAAGACAAAGGAAATACCCATTAGAGTCTTGAAAAATGAGGTTATCATTATTCAAGGGGCCAAGTTCACTGGGGACTTTGAAGTCTTGGTGCACTCACCAAGGTGGATAATTTCCCAGCATTACTTAGGGCACCCTTGGTGTTACAAAGAACAATGTTGACCTACAGTTTAACAAGGGGTATATAAGTTTTGAGAAACAAGGAGGAACGAGGGTCATCATCCCCTTGACAGATGGAAAATCAACGCCCTATAATGAAGCCCTTAGGAGAGGAAGTCCTTGAAATAATCTATGTGTGCTCCATCAGAGACCCTGAAATAATTCATCCTACAGAAGGGGTTATCCAATTTTAAGATGCTCAGTCGATGAGTGATACAACTAGCATAACATGTGACAATTCAGCGCACACGAGACTTATGAGTTGATTGGGTGAAATTGAGAGGATCTATAACAAGGGTGAAAAAGATGCGCTCAGTCAAGCACTTGGGAAGAAAGAAGCTACCAAGTTACTCTAGAGGAGCAAGCCCTGATGATTTCTTATGAGAAATGAAGGCTCAATGGAAAAATAAGGATGAAAGGAGAAGTATGCTCAGTTATAACTTGCTCGGACTACAACGCGTTGGTGGGAAACACATCATGAGAGTCTCTAAGAGTAGCTCGAGGTAAGATTCACATTCTCTGTAAGATTCTTATAGAAGAAATGCATGCCCACTGTTATCCACAAGACTACCATGGAAAGGAAACCACCTCGTTCCCATATCCAAGCTTGTGAGAAGGCTTGGATGGAGGGCACCGAAGCTTTACCACCTTCATTATGGGTGCATAAGTTATATTCCACCTTACAGGGTTGTGCATGTGCATGGTATATTCATTCTGAAGACATGCCATCAGACATAGGGAATTAGCAGGAGTTAATGACTGATCTCATTCAAGCGTTTGAGTATCAAAGTACCAAGCCATTAGTGGATAAGGCGTTACAAGTTGTCAAGTGCCTTACAATGGGAGATAGTGTTATGGTAAAAGATAGGTTACTAGAGTTGTTGGGTGAACCTTGTTTGGAGACGTACATCTCAATGAAGAAGAATAAGAAGAAATACAACTTGAGCATGTGTGCATTGAAAAGGAAAAAGGAAAGATGGTCTATGTAGTAGATGGTGAAGAGATGGAAAGTCTAGATGTTAACCATTCCATAGGTACAAGCACAAAGTCATAGATAGCATTGATAAGCGAATGTACGCCTACCATGAGCCCTTGAAAATGAAGAAGGTTAACATTGGCTTAGAGGCAGAACCTAAGGAAGCTATCATTAGGGACTATTGGTTGGAGAAAGAAGTTTCAAAGATCATTAATTTTTTGCATGAATTCCAAGATTTTTTCCCACACGGGTACCATAAAATCAAAGGTGTCCACCATTCCTTGGGGAAGATGAGGATCAAGTTTAAGGAAGGTGCATGCACATCAATTCAGAAGAGGCCTTATCAGATGAATCCAAACTTGTCATATGGGTTCAAGGAGGAAATAGATAAGATGATCACTTCAGGCATCATTAAGGTTATGGAGGAATCAGAATGGATAAGCCCAATGGTCATCAGTATCAAGAAGGATGGAAGAATAAGGATTTGTGTTGACTATAGGGACCTGAATGTAGTATGTGTCATCGATCCTTTCCCAACCCCCTTTACTGAAGAAATTCTAGAGGGAGTAGCTGAGCGTGAGGTCTACTCTTTCATGGATGGGTTCTCAAGGTATCACTAAGTTAAGATTATAAAGGAATACCAGATAAAGACAACTTTCACCACTGAGTGGGGAAACATTTCCTATACGGTCATGCCTTTTGGATTGAAAAATGTGCCTGTTGTATTCTCGCACATTTTGGTACAAGCATTTTAGGACTTCATCCACAAATTTCTTCAAGTCTACCTAGATGACTGGACTGTGTATGGGCTGGTAAAAGACCATTGTGACAATTTGAGGCTAATGTTTGAGAGATGTCGGTAGTTGAGGATATCCCTCAACATTAAGAAATGTTTCTTTTCCACTCCATTTGGAACCTTGTTGGGGCATATTATATGTAAGGAAGGCTTACTAGTGGATCCCGCAAAAGTTGCAGTTATTGTGGGATTGGGAGAGCCTACTAGTCAAAGCACAGTGTGTGGATTTCTTGGGCATACGGGGTACTACAAGAAGTTCATCAAAGGATATGCCAAGATTGACACACCCTTGGAAGAATTACTAAAGCACAAGAGTGACTTTCATTGAGGAGATGTGCAATAGAAGGTGTTTGACACTTTGAAGGATAGACTTGTCACTGTGCCCATACTTATGCTTTCCTTCTTGGGATAAGCCTTTCCATGTGCATGTTGATGCCTCAGGAACAACCATTGGAGCAGTACTAGCACAAACCTAGTGAGGGGATTGTTGATCACCCTTTGTGTTTTGCAAGTAGGAAGTTGACACCAACAAATACAATAATTATACAACTACTGAGTGCGAGGCACTGTCAATGATCTACGTAATGCATAAGTTTAGGTAGTATCTACTAGAAACACCTTTTATATTCTACACAGACTACATGGCACTAAATTATTTGGTAAATAATCCCATTTTCCAAGGGTGCATATGTCGTTGGGTCCTATTATTTCAAGAGTTTGAGTTCACGGTTGTTTTAAAACAAGGGAAAAGTAATTTAGGACCTAACCACTTATCAAGAATTGACTCGAGAGAGGATGTGTAAAGTATTTAGGATACAATTACAGACACACAACTATTTAGGTTATGATGCATTCCCTCAGACTTAGAAGATATTGTGGTATTCTTAAAAAAGGTGTGGCACCGGATGTGATGAAGGCTTTGGAGAGAAAATAGTTAGCAATACGCACCACACCCTACATGTTGATTAGTGGATATTTGTATAAGTTAGGATGGTGAGGTTCTGTCACTGATGCGTATTAGAACATGAGTGGGTATGTAAAAATTATGGAGGAAGTGCATGGTGGGATTGCAGGAGGGAACTATGTAGGAAATGCAACCGCGTGAAAGATTCTACTCACAGGGCTCTAGTGGGAAACCATCTACCAGGATTGTATTGAATTTTGTAAGGCCTGTGACCATTGTCAGTGCCTAGGAAAACCTAGAAAGAGGGATGAGATGCCATTAAGGCTGATAGCCAGTGTAGAGCCATTTAAAAAATGGGCAATTGACTTTGTAGGGCCAATTTCACCTGTCATGTGAAGGACTGGTTCACACTACATCATTACTTGCATGATTACTTGACAAGATGGGTAGAAGCAATGCCTATAAAGGATTTCACTGCAGTGATAACTACTAGATTTTTATGGGAGAACATAATCAGCAGGTATGGATGTCCTTTGAGCTTGATAAGTGATAGGGGTACACATTTCCTAAATGAAATAGTCAGGATTCTGTTAGCATAATTTATGGTGGCCCATCACAAGACTACCCCTTATCACCCTCAAGAAAATGGAACTACTGAGGCATTTAACAAGATACTAAGTCACACGTTGACCAAGATTTTTGATGTCAGAAGATAGGATTGGGATGAAAAAGTATCATCCATTCTATGGGCATACAGGACAACCTACAAAATATTGAACAAGGCCACACCATTTCAGTTGGTGTTTGGTGTAGAGGTTATTTTTCCCATTGAATTCATGTTACCATCGTTATGTATAGTGCGCACAAGAGGATTAGATGATGAACAAGTCACTCAAGGAAAGGATTGACAGATTGATGTAGTTAGATGAAAGATGATCACTTTCTAGATGGAGTCAGAAGACTGAAAAGGCTAGACAAAAGGCATGGCACATGATCATCATATCAAGAACAAAAGTTTGAGGTCAAGCAGATGGTTTTGTTGTATGATTCCAAGTTTCTGCGTCATCCTAGGAAATTGAAAGTCCATTGGTTGGGCCCTTACATCATCTTGTACATCCTTGATTCAGGTGCATGTTAGTTACAAGAACTGGATGGGACAAAGCTACCTAGCCATTTCAATGGGAGTAGGCTGAAGCCCTACTATAAATAAGCCTTCCTTGGTGTTTGTAAATAAGGCAGTATTTCCAGTTAGATTAGAATTTCCCTTTATGCATTTTTTTCTTTTATTTTCTTTGTGTTTCCCTTTCTCATTGCTTGTTCCTTTCCGTTGTTTTTTTTTACGCCTTTTGTGCAATGGTAACCACATTATTTTCAAAAGGTTGTGCATGTGTAGAGGACCGTGCATCTATTTTAGTGTGGGGTGGAGTAGTGCGAAGTGAAGTATAAGATGGCAGTAAAAGTTAAATGGCCCGGTTGAAGGATAGAAAGCGCGTGGAAAATGGTGGATGAGAATGGTTGGTGTCAGAATAAGGCTTTATAAAGACCATGTACAGAGAAGGAAAAGTGCAGGAACAACATGAGGTAGGGGAGGGAAAAAATTAGGTAAAGGACAGAAGAGGTGCCTTTGGTGCCGTAGACACGTGTAAGAGTCTTCGGTCAGTAAGGATTTTTACGCACCAAAAGGTTGTAAAGATTTTTTCACAGAGGATTGGGCATGTGGGTAAGGGCACTTAAGGTCAGATTTAGTGGAAAAAGATGCATTTAATGCTAAGTACGTTGGTAGGTGGCATAGACATTTATTGCTAGAAAGGAGGAAAAGCTATAAGTACGAGGTTGGGTGAATAATTATTTTACCTTGTATTACGAAGTGGAAGAGCTCTTGCAAACTAGGGAATCTAGAGACATTTGTGCGAAGGAAGAAGAATCATAGAGATCTAAGTGTGCAACTAGGTTGATCTGTGAACCAAAGTGGATGGAGTACACGGGTGTGGGGAGAGTTCTTTTGGAGTACATCATCTTGTGGAAGGGTTTTCCTAGTTAGGGTTTGGCAGCTAGGGCATAGAGGTAGGAGGATTCTTCACATGGAGTTGAGCCTTAGAGTTGAGGCAGAGTAGTAGAGCAGAGCAAGGAGGAATTTAAGTTTTAACCTGACAAGTAGAATGACACCAAAGAAAATAACCATCTCACCAAAGAAATAGAAGGGAAAGGGAAAAGGAAAACAAACCATTTTTGTTGTCATCACTAGTTCCAATGAAGAGTGGTATGCAGTACCCAGATGGAGTGTTGTTGGGAAAAGAGTGGGAATCACACTTGAGGAAGATGGCCATAAGTGACTACAATCATCACATGAGCACTATAGAAAAAGAGATGGTGTTGGAACTGGTTCATCCAACTAATAAGAGGACACCAGAAGGAATGTCGATCTACAGCGATGAAGTGAAGGTGAAGTTGGAGAAGGCTAGGTTGCTGCAACTATATGAGTTTCCCTATTTTGGTAATCCTAAGTGGTTATACCAGTGGTTGATGTCACGTGTACACGAAGACCACTTCTATTTTGCAGGCCGTAAAATACACATAACTCCTCAACTCATATCAAAGTTCACTAGCCTGATTTGTGAAGGAGACTCCATAGATGATGACTTGGATGATAAGGAGGCCATCAAGAAAACTATGGAGGCTTATGACTACAAAAAGGGTTCATGCTATTTTGATATCACAGATATCCCCAACCCTGTTATGAGAATGGTCACGCACTTGGTTACCAAGCTGAATGATCAAGAAAGGTGGACACAAGTGAACAAGGCATGGTTGAATGTATGCCAGAAGATTTCTGAAGGCACCATTTACAACTTATCCACCTACATTGCAGATGAGATCATTAGCAGCGTGCAGGAAGGAGAGAAGATATTATTTGGAAACATTCTCCTCACCATCATCTTCTTAGAGATTTGGGTGCTCGATGGGCCAGAGAAGTTCATATGGGAGTATCCAGAAGAAAATCCCTCACCCACGAAAAGGTTTGAGAAATATACTTGTGAGACCATGATGGCCACTCACAAGGCGCACCTGGAAAAATGGTACAAGTGGATGCATGATGCATTCAGGGTAGAGTGGAGGATACCTGAGCAGTTTCCCATGCTCGTAGATGGGGAAGTGGATTTTGTTGTATATCAAAAATTTTGTATTGGCCAGTTCACCTTAACAAATGGGACTAAGATCCGATGGTGCAAGCTACCATTTTATTTTTCCATGAAATACTTCCAAGCGAGGGTCAACCATTTTAAGGAGGCCAAAAGACTAAGTTTTGACCTTAGTGAGGTAGATCAAGACCACCACGAGTGTGCAACAAAAGATCGTATATCCAAAGAAGTGCACATATGTGGAGAAATATGTCTCCCACGAAGTGCAGATGATAAAACCAATAATGTTACCGATCGCCAGAAGGGCTGCAACAAGGGTATATCTGTGCATAAGGCCAAAGTTTGAGAAGGGAACCTACCTAGAAAATGATGTCTCCATTCTAGAAGACCCCATAGGAAGAAGGAAGGCCATGCCAAAGAAGAGGGAGAGAGAAGAGGTACAGGAGAAGAAGGCACCAAGTGTGTAGACAACACAATTTGTGGGCACACTAGAAGCAAGTGCTAAGCCAAGCACTTACACACGTAGGAAGAAGTCCCCAGTCAAGGAGAAGACCCTAGAAGAAGAGGCACCAAAGCAAGAGGATACCCTCACAAGATAAGATTCGCTAAGGAAGGAGTCACCCACTAAAGAGAAAGAGAGGGAAGAGTCTCCTATACTGGAATCACCAGTTAGGAAGAAACAGAAGGTGACAGAGAAGGAAGACTCAAAGGAAATAGAGGGCTTAGAGGCCTAGAGGGGAGAGAGGTATGATGATGAGGATGAAGAAGTTTAGAATCATCCCATGTATGATATACATGATTCAGAAGAAGAAGGAAGTGAAGGGAAGAATGGCGAGGAAGAAGCAGATGCTCAAGGAAAAGGGGTGAGTGAAGAAGTAAACACAAGAGATCAGAGGACCCCAAGCCTCACCAAGGAACAAATAGAAGAATCCGTAGAGAGAGAAGTGACAGGAATCATCAAAAATTTAGTGGAACAAGAAGTAGAGTGCATCACAGATGAAGTGATGAAGGAGATTGAGGAAGAAAGCATTGGAAAGGAGTATGGCAGCATGGGTGGAGATCCAAATCTGGCAGTGAGATTTCTAAAGGCTGCATGAACACATGTGGGAAGAGCGTGGTGGCAGCACAAGGGAAAGGAATGGGTTACATCAATTATCCAAGCAAGGTGCTATGTGTGTGCTTCCAGAGCACCATGACAATAGAATAACTCCTGGAAATGCCCTCATTTGACGTAGAAGGCACATATCCATGAACCAGGAAAATGTTATGTTGGGTGTTTGAATCACATGTCGATGAACTTGAGTTCGAGGTAAGCCAAGGGGTGCTAATGAAGATGCCAAAGAAAAAAGGGATAAACCCCTTGGTTAATTCTCAACAATTTTTAGATGAGAAAGTCTGTAATGCACTCAACAAAGTTTCAGTTGAGGTTGAGGCTAGAATTTTTGGAAGAAATGATAGGGTGAGATTCCTAGAGGTGGAGTTGGAGAAGAAGGAGGAGGAGAGCTTCTCAAGAAAAGAAAAGGATCTGAAACAAGAAGAACTAATCAATGCATAACTAAGGCATGAAATGAAAGAGGAGAAGGAAAGGGCACATGAATTACACAAGAAAATTGAGATGATTACAGATGATATTGTCTTAAAGCATCCTAACCTAGCACCACCCGAGAAAAAATATGAATCAACCTTGCAGTGCCTAGAGGATTTGACTCACATCCTCACTATGGAGAGGTAGCCACTCACCTTAGAGTCCACAGAAGAAGTGTTGGCACACCAAGAGAGAGAAGACAAGATGAAGGTCATAGGGATTGTTTCTCAGTATACCAAACTCCTTACCAATGTGAAGGCTGCACCACAAGTTGCTGAAGCTTCCTATGATAATTGTGCTGATAGAGATAGAGTAGACAAACATCTTGGTCGCTACACATGAGATGGAACTCAAGGAGTTCTAGGAGAAGAATAAGGATAACATATCAGAGTGGGATAGGATCTTAACTGAGGTGGATAAGAAATCAGAGGCTATTGAAACCTTATAGGCTCGATCAAAAATTGGATGAAGGAATGATACCCCCAGATCACTTGCAGGATGGAAGCCCTCAAGGATTTGGGAAAAAAACTAGAAGGAATTGTTGAAATGATGAGCACCAAGGGGGAAGGGATAAGCTTTGAGGAGGTAAGCACCCTAGTAGGTGACCTCTGTCAGTAAGCACAGAGTGAGGTTAATGCCTGGGAGAAGCTAGAGGTAGATATAGGGAAGGATTTCCCTCTCCTCCTTCAACAATGAACATGTTCTCCTTCATTTCCCCATTCTTTCATTATTTTCTCCCAATTCTTCATTCCTTCATTATTTTTCCAACTATTCAGAGCCCACCATTCTTTATTCATTAAAGAGAAGTGTTTCCAAGGATAGAGAATATGCTTAGTGTGGGGTGATGTTGGGCCTCAGAATATTGGCTAAGTACAAGAAGGCGTGTGGGCATGGCCTATATGAAGAAGGGCACGCAAGGTAAAGGTGCATAAGGACATGGTTTTAGAAGGGTTTAGCAGAACCCAAGGTGCACACACAAGGTAAAGGAAAGGGTTTCAGGACTTAGCCATATTCGGCATTTAAGGAAGCACATGAGAAAAGTGTGACCCGAATGAGCATGCGGAGTGGATAAGGTGCCATCCTGACAACTCGATGGTCAAGGAAGGAATATTCCATGTGATGGAAGGATCCAGAAAGACATCATTGTAGAAAGTGGAGAGCTCAGATGGGAAGAATCATGCTCCATTAAAGGACCACATGGACACTTGGAAACTGATCTATTACTTCAAGAAGGCATGGCGGTGGATGCTAAAGCTATATATAGAGATGCTTGTGTAAAATAAAAGGAAGACAAGAGAGGCATCAAGAGAGGTGTCAAGAGAGATATCAAGAGAGGCAGAGAAGAAGAAGAGGAGAGGTGAAGCTCTGCAGAAATAGTAGTAGATTCTATGGGTTAAGGTTCTCATTAGGAGGACAGTAGGAGAGATGGCATATCTAGAGGGATGGGTCTATGAACATCTTTGTAATCTGGAAAGCATAGTTTAGGATTCTGATGTATAAGTCTTATCTGCATTAAGGACATTTGGTCTGTAATGACCTTGAGGAATGTAATGTGGTTACTGAATAGAGAGTTAATATGAATATATGTCTTTCTCTTAAAATATATACATTGTTCATGGGTATAAACCCTAGTGCCTTTTCTTTGTATTATCAGATTTGTTATCTGTTTGATATTTTCCTTATTATCTAAATGAATGCATGGTTCTTTCCCTTCTTGCATCTAATATTCTATCAGTAGGGGATGTATTCTCACAAAACTCACATAAAGGAGGGGCTCGGCACTTGCGCGTGCCTTGGGTGAGTGCCCACGCACGCTGGGTGATAGGACGACATGCATGGGATTAGACTATTGTTTCTAAGGACATAAAAATGACTACACAAACTGGTCCTTGATGCACATGTTGAGATCCATTCATATAACTCTACTGGGAAACAACAAAAGAATGTCTCATAGAGCTCATGATATAGGTTATCCTCCACCTATTTATGTGCATCAAAATCAGTTTCATCACTGAACTACTATGTAAACTCATCCTCCATTCTTGTAAGCCAAGATTTGACACTATCCAAGTTCAAGTGCTTTGTCATCACACATCATTATCACAACAGCTTCAAAATAGGTTTTGGCAACAAAACCAAAATGTAGTCTCATTTACCCCTAACCCCTTAAAATACCAAGCATGTCAGCCTATCACCCATGTACTCGGTGCTCACCCATGGTGCTCATGGACGCGAAGCCCCTCCTTTATGTGAGCCTTGTGAGAATGCTCAACCATTGATGGAGGAATGGTTTGCAGAACAGAAACACGTATGTGATCTAGTACAAAGGTAGTGGAACTAGTTCTAAGTACAAATTCACCATGAGATAAGCATAAACATCATAACAACATAATAGAATCAGATCTGAACCATGAATAACATGAAACCACACTAGGGTTTGGTCTATAAACACATTTATTTGGAACAAAGCTTCATATATTGATCACAATCATTTATATTAACCATATTACATAAAAAAGGGTCATATAGGACAATATACATCAAGAAATAAAATCCCAACCCTATAAAATAATCTACATAGGGAGCCTGAACTATGTTATTTGATCTTAACTCTAATTTCAGACTTGAATGCCTATATTTATGCATAACATCATATTTTCCTAGTCTCTTTCTAATACTAACAGTAACAACATCCTACAATAACAATGGAAACCCCAAACATCACAACCCCTTTATCCCATGACATTGTTGTAATAATTTGTTGCCTCTTCAACCTCTCTTATTTTAGACCCAAACACTCCTTTAAATAGAATTTGGATCCTTCCTTCATCGCCATAGTTTCACTCATTAGTGAATCTAATGCCAGATAGAAATGTGGTCCTCCATGATCGAGTGCCTTTGCCAACTCACCAAATCCTGATAAGCCTCGACTAAATGTAATGATTATTATCCTAGAATATTCCATTTGTGGAATATTATTTCTTTGAACGTCAAGACTCCAGGATGACACGTTATCCACTCATCATGCCTACTCAAGCCTTCACATGTTTTACATGCAATGTCACCTTATAAATGTGACCAAGTCCTCAAACCCTTCCTTGCTTCCATGTTCCAACCTTTTCTCCCACGTGCCTTTCCTTGAGCACTTTTCTACCTTACTTTCCCTGTGCGCACATGCTTATTCTTATACCTCGAGACTTGGTCAATTTCAGGGTCTAACATACTTAATTTTTAGTTCACATTTATAGTAACACATTGGTAGACCTATTTTAAAGGTCTTATTTATAGATTCACATGAGATATTGGTTACAGTTCATAGATGAAGTAGTTCCTAGTTATGTGATATTTTATGGTGGTTTGGAGGCACAATTATAGTGCACTCATGTAGATCCATTTAGATATTTGGAGGAGGAGATACTTCTGGAGAGATGCATTTTATTCTTGTGCAGAAGAGCTGGTTTGTACTCTTATTCATTATATATATGTGAGATATTTATATTTAGTGGACATAACCCATATTGGGTGAACCATGGTACATGCTATGTTATTTGTGTGTACTTTGTTTTGATTTGGATTTATCTAGTTTACACTTCCACTGCTATAGATTTTGGGGAATTGTTTCCATTTCTACAGTTCATATTCCTAACACATAGTACTAGGAAAATTACGTGTGGATTTTATTTCTTTGATGTATTGGTATGTAGTGCATTTTCATCATATAAACGTGAGTACAATGAAGTGAGGCCATCTCAAATTGTATTAATTCTATGCCACTAACCTATTTTATGTATCAGGTTATGCATGACCAAATTGTGGATAACATAATCTCTTTCCTTGTCATATATTCATTCCCAGTGATTCATATTGGTAGTAGGGTCGAACTAGGTGAATTACAAAGCATAAGTATGGTATAAATTTATCATCATATTAAGAATTTGAGTCTTATTGTAAATTTGTGGAGATTTTACCCTCTAAGTGGCTACATCATTTATAATTAAATATTCTTATATTATCTCTATCATCTGGTGTTCTATTATTGTTATTCTTCTAATATCTTTAAGTAATTTGATTAAAAGTGGTATCAAAACTTCAATTTGGGAAAAAACTATGTCAAAATCCCAATTTTGAGGATTCACATATATCTTGCAAAATATTACAATTATTTCTACATTTTAAACTACATTTGTGACATTATAAGAGCAATCTACCATTAAAATATATTTTTTCTGATCTATGGTGTGTAAGGCCTATTATTATTATGATTATTTTCACAAATGAATTTCATAGGTCACAAATTTCATTTTTTTTAATATATTTTTGGGAATCTTGGAAAATTTTAGTTAGGGGTTGTTCTTTGTGTTTTTGAATTTGAGGATGAGACTAGCTTGAATTCACTTGATCAAATTTTGGTCAAAGGTGAACATCCAAATATGCATTGTTAAACCTAAATATTAGATGACAAGAAATAAGAGGAAAATGAAAGGGTAAAATCACCACAATAAATTATTCCCTTGATATGGATCTAAAAATGAAAGTAACTAAATCCTTATTCCTATAGTATTATTTGACATACCACGAAGTCATGTGGCTTTATTACGATCTACACAACATATAATGAAAAATGGCTACAAAAGACACTCTGGATGTAATTAGAATTCAATTCACTGAAAAATCGAAGGTAATGGAAAAATAAATAATGGAATCTTGAACTATTCTATAAAAATAACCACATCCCAAAACATTCCTAGCCTGGTCAGATCAAGTCTCTAGACAACCCAAATTCAAATATGAAATAGCCTTAACAATCACCCTACTCCAATACGGGGGGTTGAAACATGGGATTAAAAGTGGATATGTGTAAGATCAATAGGAAGGACCTAGTAGCATAGATCAATAAAATGTATAACTTATGTTATCTCCACCAAATACCTTGTGCATGGAAGGTAATCATGGCATCTTTATATATTGAACTAGAGAAAATAACTTGGCATCAATGGTCATATGCTCAAAGGAATAATAAGGATCTCAATGCCACTTGGTCATTTTTTATATAGGATCTAAAAATACACTATAATAATAGTGTGAAAGAGAATGATTTCGTCTAATTGGGAAAAATGCAAAAATAAGGCTAGTTAATGATTATATTCATTAGTTCTAGAAATTTTCCTTGTGTGTGTAGACAATTACAAATTCAAATGTGAATGACATAATACTTGGTGGTCTCAAGGATCACATCCAATAAGAGTTTCAAATGTTCAATCCAATAACTATTTGTAATTATATTATCCTAGTATGTAGGGTAGAGGAAAATTCCATTCTACTGAGAGGAATACATTTACTAACATCAAATATCATAACATCCCTACACTATCATTGCCTCAACCTACCAAACTGACTCCCCAACAAATAAAAGATAAAATATCTAAAGGGTTATGTTTTAATTGTGATGGAAAATACAGTTGTGTGCATAAATGTGGAGAAAAAAATTATTCTAGACATTGAAGGTATCCCTAAATAATAATATAATGAAGAAAAAGCATTAGATATTGCTACATAGCTCGAGCTAGAATATTCCTAACCAACTATATATTGGCATGAACTTTGAGGTGTTAAAACCAAAAAATATCAAGGTAGTGTGTTACTTGAACAATTAGAATGTGATTGTATTGAATGGATCGAGAAGTAATCAAAATTTTAATAATGATAAGTTGACTACACACTTAAATTGGCTTGTTTATCCAACACCAAAATTTCAAGTCATGATTATTGATGGAATTACTACTTATTGTTTAGGAAAATGACATAATATTAAAATCATTATGAGTGATTTTTTTTAAAATAGGCATTGGGTTTTCCATTCCCATGAAATGATTTGATATTGTATTAGGGTTTCAATGGCTCATAACCTTAGGCAAAATCAATATTAACTTCCAGGAATTGTTCATATATGTCACATAGAAGGAAAGAGGTTTGAGTTGAGAGGGATACACACTAAGTCATTGCATATGGAAATATATCATCAAATGTATATACTTCTCAATAAGGGATCACATTTTCTTGTCGCATAATAATTTTTTGTGGAAGAAAAATAGTCACTTACACATATACCAGTATATTTATATGAAAGGGTGGAAAAGTATTTAGTTATTGTAATAGGATTTCAATGGATATAAATACATTATAGTAATAGTTTTCAAAATAAATAATCTAGACGATTCAAAAATCTACAGAAAATAGATTTGATCAAAGGACCATTCATCAGTTCTATAAATTTTCCTTGCATTTGGAGACACATATGGATAGTATTTTGAATGACATATTCCTTGGAATTGGTCTCGAGGATTGCATCTAACATGAGGTACACATGTTTGATATAATTAATATTTCTTATTCTCTTATCCTTGCATGCAGAGTAGAGGAAAATTACTTTCAAATGAGAGGAAGACATTCACTAAAATTAGAGATCATAGCATCCCTAAAATGACATTCCCTCAACCTACCATATTGAATCCTCAACAAATAAAATAGAAATGATCAAAAGGGTTATGTTCTGATTGTGATAGAAAATACAGTTGTGGACATAAATGTAGAGAAAATAAATTATTTTTCATTGAAGGCACCCTTGAAGAAGAAAAAAATGGAAAAAAAATAGTAGAGGTTGTTGCAAATATTGAGTCAAGAGATTCCCAACCAACTTTAACTTGTCATGCACTTTAAGATTTTAACACCCCCAAAATTCTCAAGGTAGTTGGTTACTTGAAGAATCAGGTGGTTTTTTGAATGAATCAATAAGTAATCATAAATTTTTTAATAATAGTTGGTTACACATTTGAACTACTATGTTTATTTGACACCATAATTTTAAGTCATGGTTAAAGATAGAAGTAATATAATTATTAAGTAAAATGCACCATAGTCTTATATTCACTACGAGTGAATATGTATTGAATAGCTATATATTTTCCATTCATGTGAAAGTAGATGATATCGTATTGAGAATTAAATGGATCAAAAACTTGGGCACAATTGAGATGAATGTCTAGGACGTGTTTATGTATTTTCACATAGAAGGAACAATTTTTGAGTTGAGAGGGTTACACTCTTAGAGGTTATGGTACATGAAAATATCTCATCAAGTACACATGATTCTCAAAAAGGGATCAATAGTTCCTACAACACAGTTTTTTTTTCTGGAGGAAAAATAGTCTTTGAAACATATACTATTATATTTATAGGTAAGGGTGGAAAAGTATCCAGTTATTGGTTAGGATATGCTGATAAAAAAATAACCTATATGAAAGACACTTCATCAAAAATATATCTTGATTAATATCCACCACCCATCATCCCTTCGATTTCAAGGATCTAATCAAAGGTTCAAGAAGTTAGAGTACAAAGTAAACACCAACACGATTACTCTTTAGTATTAAATAAAAAATTCCGTTGTTGTAAATAGTCACATGTCCTACATATAAATAAGGTCATTTTGAAAAAAAAATCATCCTATAGAGAGTTACCCGAGTTCAATGGCCAAACCATTTTGGAACTTGAAAAGTCCTTTAGACATGTATTAAGAGGGTACTTAACAAGTATCTGTTCAAGTGGAAAAGCATGGATAATGAAGATGCAACATGGGAGGATGAAGATATATTGTAACTACATCTAGATATCATCAGTAATGAGGAAAACACTTGTTTGGAGGGGGGATGCTATGCCTTGAACCTATATCATATATCATGTTATGTATGGTCAACTTATGGCTAAAATAATCTCTTTCCTTGTCATATTCAATTCTAATGCATCATATTGCTAATAAAGTAATGTTGAGTGACAATACGATCCTTACATAATTTTACTACTGTCATTTTTTTATTTGTTGTGCTGGAATTATTTTAAAACATTATTACAATATCTTAAGTAGATTAACTCTAGTTTTGATATTATAATACCAACAATTTGCAAGAATAAATTGTTAGTAAGTGAAAAATAATGTGTATACATATAGTTACATAATGATTCATAAAGAAACAATAAAAATGTGCAAGGTTTATGAATCTTAAAGAGAGAGGAATACATTATAGATTTTTGCAACTTTTATACATATATAAAACTTGTGTCATTTACATATATTCATTTATCTTGATTTAATTGAACTTACCAATTAGACAAGTTCCTTGCTATCTTTTGGTAACTAATGTCCCCAAATCCATTCAAAATCAAGTATTAACTTGTAAATCCTAATTACCTCTAGCATTCAAATTATTTCTCATTTTCCTAGCCTCCTCGATTTCAAATGCAAATTTACAATGTCCTTGTACAACCTTATAATATAGTTACAAATCAATGTCACAAAGTTTGGAGTGAATATGTTCAAAATCATAATCCTAATTACTTTTTTTTACTTTCTTAAAATCATGTTGAGTGACAATATCATCCTTACATAATTTTATTAGGTAAGGATGATATTATATTTGTTATATGAAATTATTTTAAAACATTATCACAATATCTTAATTATGCCAAAGGTGTCCCCCTATGGGAAAGGGATTTGTGGAAATTCATGGGACTATGTCAAATTTGACGATCATGGTGATGGTTTAGCTTTTCTTTGCTATTTTTGCAGATTTTCTATTT
This sequence comes from Taxus chinensis, assembly GCA_019776745.2. Lineage (NCBI taxonomy): Eukaryota > Viridiplantae > Streptophyta > Pinopsida > Cupressales > Taxaceae > Taxus > Taxus chinensis. The sequence goes on along the minus strand of CM034155.1, from coordinate 116,903,572 downwards.
TTAACAATTTAATTTTTCTGGTTTTGCATATTGCAGAGGATTTCTTATTTTTAAGTTTTGTTTTTTAGATTTTGTTAAATACTGGTCACTATAATGCATCTAAAATCGGTTCCATATTCTGCAACACCACACTTCTGATACACCCTCATCTTCTGCATTTCCTCTTCCACCAATGGAGAGAGCAATAACATCACCATACATAGTCATTTAGACCCAGGTCAGTCCACTGGATTTTTTTTCAACAATTGTTGTATCAATGGAATGGAGAAATACATGATGGATTTCTATGCCAATCCCAAAATTCACAACGCCTAAGTGGGTTGCCCCTTGGAAGCTCTATTTCTACGATCCCTACAATGTGAGATAATATTGTTTTGTTGAAAGAAGCGATGGTGAGAATGACTTGGGGGAAAGTGGTGGCCACCTTTATGGTGTCATTGAAGTGGATGCATGGTCCATTTAGTGCAGTTCTGTGTAGGGATTTCAACCACTATATATATGGAGGTATACCCATTCTTTCTATGCCCTCTGCCATCATGTCTAACTACCCCACTTTTTCCTCTAATGTCAGGAAAAAATAAGTGTCTTTATATGATGTCTGCCACACGGTTTTTACGGGCATTAGAATGTTGTAAAAGGTGTATGATTTATCAGCATCCCTGTGAGGATTGCAACAAAATTTTATGGTAGTTCTTGCATTGGCATATGTGATTAATGGCACGAGGATCAAGATTGGTATGGAGATTTTTTTCATCTTTTCCATTTTTGTAGGATTGTAAACATAGTTGGAAGTGGGTGGTTTGGATGAAACAAGGCCCAAGATACCATTTTAATTTCCATGTAACATGCAATGAGAAAAAATTAACATGCACCCCCATGGGTTGGTTGAATATAATATTTTCAATTCAAAGTGTCATGGTTATCTATCCATCGTTCCCAAATTATTACACCCAAATCATTCCCTATTAGAATAGGGGGTGACTCACTCACGGTAAGGATTGAAAATGATTACACCAAAGGTGTTTCGTATTGGAATTAGAGGTGGCTCATTCTAACACCTTTTAGAATGTGGACGATAATGGTTGAAGTTTTAAAGATGTTGAAAATCCTATACAATCATCACCGTCCATGTGTATATTGGTGGTCATTCCCCTATCCTTCAACTCTACTAATCGAAATATCATTTGTAGACAATTTCCACATACCCCTGATCACATCATGACATGAAGGTTTGGGTGTAACTTATTCATCCCGTTAAATCTTGTATGGTTCCCTATAACTACATAATTATAATTGTATGATGCCTCAACCATAATATTGTTGTCCACAAGTATTGGGAAAATTAAGGTTACATTAATATATGTCGATTGAAACATCATTTGTAAACAAATACCATATTCAAGAGTTAAATCATTCATTCCAGCCTCGTTGGGTTTTACTTTTCCTATGATTTAGATCATCTTTAAAGGTGCCCTCAGTGATTTCCCCTATGATTAGGTGTAACCACAAGGTCACAGGGATCAAGTAGCCTATGGAAACCTGTTTTTGTCTCCTACTGAATTATTCCTATCCAACCTATATTTGAACTTGGGCATTCTATTCTCTAATTTCCTTTTCTCTGATCATGCAGAGGAAAGATTTCAAACCTTTTTATGATAAATTAAAATATTGATTATTCAGTAGAAAGATAAGAGATTATATCACATCATCCTTAAACTATAAGTAATTATGACTTCATGCTACTTAAGGTGAATGAGTAGCATAAGTGGAACTTATCATTGATATGTAGGCTTAATTTGTTTAAATGTAATCACAAAGTAGTGGAATGAAAGAAATCTTTTGTTTCTAGAAAAATAATCTCAAGCACTAAATTTAATTAAAAATTTATGACCTTCTATTCTTCTGCAATGTTTTCAATTTACAATACTTTTTATCTTTATTATTTAAAGCCTATTCCTATTCCATATCTATTATTTTACACTGTACATCATGAGCCATGAATGTAATAATGTAATTAGGATTCTCTTTGATGATTTTAATCTATATATATTTTAACTTTAATCAATCATAAAATCAAATTCCTTTATATATAACTTCTAGCCCTTGAAATTCATTTACCAATATGTTGTTGTTATCGTTTCTCATTTATTTTACTTAAAGAGTGTTTCTTGTGAATTTATGATTAGAAACAGACTCTCACTAATGTAATCATAGCTGCTTACAGAGTTGCAGAAGCAAGGATCATATCTCAGAGTTTTATTTATGTTGATACTATTGCTTTATAATTAAAACTATGAAAATTTAACTAATAATTGCATATGAATTTATGGTTGGTTTATAATTGAATTATATTTAACTACTGATAAGTTTGTAGAGACCAGAGACCATATTCAAATCTTATTTCTTTCCTGATGCAAAAAATCTTTTAATCTTTAATAATAGTAGCACTATCAATTTAGACTTGTACATTCCTATTCCCCTTTAAGTTTTTTGTGGTTTAGTATGGTTTTCCACATCCTTTAACTAGTTTTTTCTTCACTCAGTTTGGGCACAAGTTTCTCATTCTGATGTTGAGTCTCTCTTTTATGTCCCATCTTCATTATGAGCCTTCCTGCACTTTTTTCATTTCATCTTCTTAGATTTTCTTTATAGCTCTTACTTCAATGTGATTGTCAACCTTAATAATTGTAATGAATCCTCTTATGCTTTCCTTTTTAGCATATACCATTTGCATGCTCCAATATAACTTATCATTGATATGTAGGCTTAATTTGTTTAAATGTAAGGTAACCAACATCGGTCAGGAGGTGACCAACATCGGTCATGAGGTAACCAACATTGGTCATGAAGTGACTGACATCAGTCACGACAGTGCTTTGTTCTTTGAATGAGAATTAGAATAAATATTTTTCTTTAAAGATTATTTCTTGATTATAAAATCATAGTTAGTTACCCATAATAGATATATATATATATATATATATATATATATATATATATATATATATATATATGCATGTATGCATGTATGCATTGTACGAGGGTAAGAGAAAATAATATAGTAATTGTTTACATGTTAGGTTTCTTGGTGAGAAAGAAAGAGTAGCTAAGTGGGGGAAAAACATTGAACATTCTGTGAGATGTTGGAAGATAGTAGATATTCATTGTATTTCCTTTGTAAAGTGTTAAATAATAATATTATCCATTTCTTGGTGGACGTAGCCCACACTAGGTGAACCATGTTAAATATGGTGTTATCTTTCTCTTGTTTATTGTATCTTCTAGTTTATTTCCACATTCATTGTCTGTATGTTTTATCTGATATTAAATATGTGCAACAATATTATATGGTTTAACCCCAACAAATGGTATCAAAGCTTTTTTTGGAGGTTTTTTGTGTTGAAAACATTTAATCACATAGGGTTTTTCTAATTGAGTGGGAGCAGAGCAATGGAAAAATATAGTAAATATTGAGTAGAGAAATTTGACGGTCGTAATTATCAACTATGGAAGATGCAGGTGGAGGATTATTTGTATCAGAAGGATCTATACTTACCATTGGATGAGCATGCATAGTCAAACATGATGACTAATGAATAATGAAAGGTTAATAATAGAAAGGCTCTGAGATGTATAAGATTGATTTTAACATCAATGGATTCAAATTTTACAGATGCAAAAACCACGGTAGCGTTGATGAAATCTTTAACAAATTTATATGAAACTCCTAGTGCTTCAAATAACGTTTATTTGATGAAAAAATTATTTAATTCTAAGATGCAAGAAGGTGGATCTGTACCTAATCATTTCAATGATTTCCGGTCTATTGTAAATCAATTAAAATTAGTAGAAATTTTGTTTAATGATGAAGTGAAAGAAATTTTATTCTTATGCTCTTTACTAGATAGTTGGGATAACTTGGTAATGGATGTAAGTAATACAATGTTTGATTCTAAAGGTTTGACATTTGATGATGTGGTTAGTGTAATGTTTAATGAGGAAATACACAGGAAAAACTCAGGAGAAGCATCATCTAGAAACACTTTAAATGTAGAAAGCAGGGGAAGATCTAAGAATATATCATCTAAGAGCAAGAAGAATAGGAGATCAAAGTCAAGATATGGCAGATCTAGATCTAGGTACAAATATTTAATTTGTTGGAATTGTGGAAGGAGAGGACATGTAAAGAAGGAGTGTTGATCCAAGGAAAACAAAGAGAATACATTAGATTAAGGTAAAAGAAAAAGGTAAAGAGGAAAACATTACAAGTGAGGTAAAGCAAGATGCCCTTATTCTCTCCTTCGATAATAAATTAGAATCTTGGGTTTTAGATTCTGGAGCTTCTTTCCATGTTACCCCTAATAAGGGTTATTTCAGAAATAATGTTCAAGGTGATTTTGGAAAAGTTTATTTAGGAGATGATGAGCCATGGAATATTACTGGTAAAGGCGATGTTCATCTAAAGTTTTAGAATGGAAATCCATGGGTATTGAAATATGTGAGGCATGTGCCAAGCCTCAATAGCAATCTAATATCTGTAGGGAAAGTAGGTGAATCTGGATGCGTGGTTACATTCACAGATGTTTCTTGGAAGGTTACCAAGGGATCTCTTGTTGTGGCAAGAGGTAAGAAAGTAGTAACTTTATATCTATCTACCTATGTTACTGATTCCTTTTTTGTACTATCTACTAAAGTTTTAGATGCAATCATGTGGCATAATTGGTTGGGCCATATGAGTGAAAAAAGAATGCAGATATTGAAGGATAAGGGTAAGCTATTAAATTTGAAACAATTAAATATTAAATTTTGTGAGAACTACATATTTGGAAAGCAGAAAAGAGTGATATTTCTCAAGGTTGGGTCAACAAAAAAGGAGAATAAATTGAATCTTTTACACTCAAATGTGTGGGGATCAGCTCAGGTAGCTTCTATTGGAGGATCCTAATATTAAGTGACTTTAATTGATGATTCCATAAGGAAGGTATGGGTTTATTGTATTAAGTGTAAATTTGATGTTTTTGAAACTTTTAAAAGGTGGAAATCCCTTGTATAAAATGAAACAAACTTTAAATTAAAGTTCCTTGGATTTGACAATGGTAGTGAGTAATGCAACAAGGATTTCAATGATTATTTTTTAGTGAATGGAATACGAAGAGAAAGAATGGTTCCTAGAACTCCATAGGAGAATGGAGTTATAGAAAGAATGAATAGAACAATCATGGAATGTGCTAGAAGCATGAGGATACATGTTGGATTGCCTTTGAAGTTTTGGGAAGAATTAGTGGATACATTAGTGTACTTGATCAACCGTGGGCCTTCAACAACACTGGATGGTGGAATACCAGAAGAAGCTTAGTCTGGAAAAGAGGTAGATTTTTATTTTCTGAGAGTTTTTAGCTCAGAAGCTTTTGTGTATGTTAATAGGGAAAATAGGAAAAATTTGGATGCTAAATATAAGAGATGCACTTTCATTGGTTATGGATATGGTGATTTCGGATAACGATTTTGGGATTTAGAAAATTCTAAGATTGTTAGGAGTTATGACATTGATTGGAATGAAAAAATAATGTACAGGGATTAGGTTTTGGTGCCTAAACATGAACAGGTTCATGAGATTTTGAAGGAAAATCAAATTTTAGACTTGAAATAGACATCTACAGACATTAACGTTAGCTCTATAGAAACTGATGTTGGTCAGGATAAACAACATCGACAGACATGATCAGGTTTATAAAAGATAGCCAATGGAACCATCATTGGTACTCCTCAAACTGATGTTGGTAAGGAAACCGCAGTCGGTTAGCAGACAAAGGAACCATGGTCGATCTTAAAACCATGGTCGGTTACAGGTGACCAACGTCAATTATTGATAGAGATTGACATGAATGTGCAATAAACACAGAATGAGCCCTAGACACCCCAAATCTCAGTGAGAAGGTCACAAAGGATAAGTTGACCTCCAGAGAGATTTTCACCTTCCTTTTCTTATTTATTATTGAGTAATAGTGGTGAAACATAAATATTTGAAGAATCAATGTAGGTAGATACCCATGAGAAGTGGGAACATGACATGGATGAGGAGATAAATTCCTTGGAACAAAATCAGACATGGGATTTGGTCAAGTTTCCAATAGATAAGAAAAAATTTCAAAAAAATTGGGTTTACAGAATCAAGGAAGAAGAGGGTGGACTGAAACGGTACATGGCAAAGCTTGTGGTAAAGGGATTTTCACAGAAATTAGGTTTTGAATTTGATGAGATTTTTTCTCTTGTAGTTAAGATGTCTTCTATTCATACTATTCTAAGTTTGGTTGCAATATAATATTTGCATTTAGAATAACTTGATGTTAAGACAAATTTCCTTCATGGTGATTTGGAGGAAGATATTTATATGTAGAAGCCACTTGGTTATGAAGTCAAGGGTAAGGAGAAACTTGTGTACCAATAGAAAAAATCCTATATGGGCTCAAGCAAGCTCCAAGGCAATGGTATTTGAGATATGATATTTTAATGCATGAGCATGGATATATGAGATGTGAATCTAACCATTGTGTTTATTTTAAGAAGCTTGAAAATGGGAGCTATGTTATTTTGTTATTGTATGTGGATGATATACTGATTGTAGGATCTCATATGTAGGACATTGGTAAACGTAAAGAAAAGTTAGCTCACAAATTTTTAATGAAGGATATTTGGGAGTTGAAAAAATAATCCTTGGCATGCAAATACATAGAGACAAGAAAAACAAGAAGTTTTATTTGTCTCAGGAGGCTTATATCAATAAAGTGTTGGAAAGGTTTAACATACAAGTTTCAAAACCTGCTAGTACACCTATGGTTGGACACTTCAAATTGAGTAAAGATCAATGTCCTTTATCACATGAGGAGGTTGAGTACATGGCATGTGTTCCCTATGCTCCAACAATAGGAAGTCTTATGTTTTCCATGGTTTGTACTAGACCAAACATTACACAAACAGTGGGAGTTGTGAGCAGGTTTATGGCTAATCGAGGTAAAGAACATTGGAAAGAATTCCAATGGATTCTTATGTTTTTAAGAGGGACATCCGGCATGGAGTTATGCTATGGAGGGTCAGATACTTCTTTATATGGATATGTTGATTCAGATATGGCTAGAGATTTAGATGGTAGGAGGAAAACCAATGGATATGTTTTTACAGTAGGTGGAATGACAGTTAGCTGGATTTCAAAATTGTAGAAGGTTGTGGCTTTGTCTACTACAGAGGCAGCGTATGTTACAACTACAGAAGCTAGAAAGGAGATGATATGGATGAGAAGGTTCATGAAAGAGTTGGCTAAGGAGCAAGAGGATTGTATATTATATAGTAATAATCAGAGCATGATCCATCTGGAAAATAACTCAAAATTTCATTCAAGAACAAAACACATTTAATTTAGGTATCACTTCATATGGAAAGTGTTGGAGGATGGGAAATTGAAGTTAGAGAAAATCCATACAAATGAGAACCCTGCTGATGAAGCCATTGGTAAGGGAGAAGTTCCAGTTTCACTCCACTTCTGTTGGTCTTCAAGTTTGAGACTTGAAGAGGAAGAAATGAGCAAAGGAAAAGGAACCAAGGATGGTAATGCACAATACAATGCAACAATTAATCTCCAAGTGGGATATTTTTGAGTGTGGAGCTTAATTGCCTCATAAGAAGCTTGCTTTTACATGTTTATGGTTTTGATAGTGACTGACATTGGTTAGGAGGTAACTGACATCAGTCAGGAAATGACCAACATCGGTCACCTATGAGACAGTTCTTTGTTCTTTGAATGAGAATTAGAATATATATTTTCATTTAAAGATGATTTCTTGATTGTAAAAGAATAGTTAGTTTCCTAGAATAGATATATATGCATGTATGCATTGTATGAGGATAAGAGAAGAATATAGAAATTGTTTACATGTTAGTTTTCTTGGTGAGCAAGAAAGAGTAGGGTGAGTGAGGGAAAAACATTGAAAATCCTGTGAGGTGTTGGAAGATAATAGATCTTCATTGTATTTCCTCTGTAAATCAATGAATAATAATATTGGTTGTTTCTTGGTGGGCGTAGCCCACACTGGGGGAACCACATTAAAAAAGGTGTTATCTTTCTCTTTTTTATTTTATCTTCTATTTTTATTCCACATTCATTGTCTATATGCTTGATCTGATATTAGATCTATGCAACAATGTTTTTTGGTTTAACCCCAACACTTTTTTCATTTCATCTTCTTATATTTTCTCTGTAGCGCTTACTGCATTGTGATTATATACCTTAATGGTTGTAATGAATCCTCTTATGCTTTACTTCTTAGAATTTACCATTTGCATGCTCCAATATCGTACTTTAGGAACTTGTGGAATTTATCATGCTTAGAAACTGCCTTTTAAGTCCCAAAATTCATAAGGCCTACTTGGGTCACCCCATGGAAGCTCTATTTCCATGACCCCTGCAATGTGAGATCACATTGTTTCATTAAAATAAGTGACCATGAGAATGACTTGGGGGAAATACTTAATTATGTTTATCACCACAAAAAATGTTTAGAGAATACATCGTAGAAAGCAATCACAACTATAGTGCAGGTACAAGGTACACTAGGCCACACAACCTACATCATCCTTGCTCATTGAAAGTGATGGGAAAATTATGTACCCCCTTTGAGAAATGATGATAGACTGAGCATCCAAAATCAAACTATGATATCCATATGGAGAGTAAATGGTGATTTCCAACTAGTATTTTCCTGCCATGAAGTTCTTAAGTATATTACAAAATATACTTCAAAAGTAGATCAACATTCAGAAACCTGTCACCAAATTCTATCCATATTTTCAAGAGATGATGATGCGGATTCTCTAGCACACATTGAGATCCGAAAAATGTTCATATAAAGTGTTTTTAAACATGAAATAAATGCACAAGAAACATACCACATGTTGCAAAAATTTCCACTTGTTATGTGCAACCATTCGTTTGTATTATTTAATGTTGGAAAAAAAATATTGAGCCTGTCATGGAAAGTGACATCGATGTACAATAAACAACTGATTTCTTGGATGTATATAGATTTCACCCTGCAACCATGGAACACCTACCACTTATTCAAGTTGGTCAAGATTGGAGCTACAACAAGAACAATAAAGGTGATAAATTGAAACTGTGATCAAATCAAGCAATTGTTTGGGTCCACCCGAGACTTTTGGATGTCCTAGCTTAGGATTCAACGTCCTATGACCTTTTCTGTTGGTTATAAATCCTTTTATACAAGGCTTTTAGAAATATTTCCTCCGAATTTAGATATAACCCACATAACATCAATGAAACTTGGGACTTGTACAAGCACAACTATAGGATGTGGCATGTTTTATGCACTACCGCAGACACATGAATGCTAGAGATGTTAGTTCTGACTCTAAGGTCGAATGCATTTTTCAAAATGAACCATTACAATAAAGGAAGGTCTTCACAAAAATTATTCTGGGAAATAACACGGGTCTTGACATTCTTGAAATGTTGGGGAAATAATATTTTGACATACACAATAATTGGAACATACATGACATTCCACATGATTTACAAATAACTAGTTCATTATTCATCGAGAGAGAAAAGGTAGAAAAAATCAACACCAACATGCAAAACACACCACCATCTTCCACACTTCCTTTTTCTTCATAACAACAACTAGCTATTGATACCATACTACACTATTTAGCAAACAAAACCATTCTACCTCCACTAAGATTGATAATTCAAGGAACAACTGGCATAGGAAAATCATTTTTGATAAATAAAATCCAAAATTCATTCATAGAATCATCAACCACATCTCCCTCACCTCTCCTTCTGCTTGCCCCTACAAGTGTTTCAACATTTAACATCTCCTCCCCCAAAATCCATGCATCCCTCTATATTCTAATCAAAGAACTGAAACACCTTGAAGGCCATGCATTATCATCTTTTCAAGATTTTATAAAACATATAGAATATGTTATTATTGATGAAATGAGTTTCATCAATCCAGAGATGTTATGTAAAATTGATAGTAGGCTATGCGAAGCTTTCCCACACTCAAAAACATCTGAATTTGGGAACAAATCAGTCATCCTCCTCGGTGACCTCAAGAAATTACCACCAGTTTTGGACAATCCTCTTTATGCAAGTAAATCATATGGATCCAACCATTGGAAGGGATTTCATTCTTCCATTACATTGTAAATAATATTTTTGAAACAAGGAACAACCAATGCACAAGTTTCATTCCAGAATTTACTGCTCAACATGTGAGATTCAACTCCTCTTATTGAGGTCTGGGAACTCCTAATGTCTCACATATACACACACCTAACTCAACAAGAGCTACAAATTTTTAAGGATGCACCACATTTGTTTACAAAAAATGATCTCGTGGACTCCTACAACCTTCATATGTTGAAGGAATTGAATGTTCCGATGACCCAATCCATTCATGAAAGTAACAGGCGGGCTAGATGAGGAGATCTTGATGGTGACCAGTTAGAACAAAACGTTCTATTATGTAAACAAAAAAAATCATGCTTATTGAAAATTTATGGGTTGACGTAGGAATCATAAATGGTGCTACAGGAACAATCACTGACATTGTCTAAAATGCATAAATTCCACCACTAAATCTAGATCTACCTAATTCTAGCTAACATGCACTTAACCCACTTGCATAATTCATTTATAATAAAAAGATAATAATGACCTCTAGTCAACTGTAGTTTGAATGAAAAATCCTTCAAGCTTAGGTGTACGAGAACCTTAGAAAAAATTAAGGAATTGGGTGAATAATCAAATTTTATTTTTGGATTTGTCTTCATCTGAAAGCTATCTTCATGTGCATGGAAAAAATATTCTTGTCTTCTTGCATGGTCTTGATGTGACATGTGCATGAGAAAGTGGTTCTGGAATATGCAATATAAACACCACTTGGTCTTCATCCTTAAAAATGTGTATTTTGTCTTTCAAAATTTTTCTTTATTCCCTTTTGTCACCTAGTGATCACATGAATTTTTTTGTTACTTTCCTCCATGTACGAGGTTCTTTTGAAAATTTTAATGTATCTTCTTTGGTCATGTTTACCATAATTACTTGGCATATAATATTGTTTCCCCCTTTGCAATTATTTTCCACCTCCATACTCTAGTTTTCGGGCATAACATAACTCAGGTCCCTTTATCATGTTGTGGTGATTTGGTCATCATATTTTTGATAATAATTGGAATTTTGCATATATTAGGTCACATGACCCTAATCAATTGGTAGTTCATTGGTTCGATCATTGGACATGTGATTGTCGGGATCCTTTTGATTATTTAATGGCATATCATTATGGTTTATACCTTTATCAAAGGTAAATGAAAAATGAAATTATTGGGACAAAGTACCCCTCCATATGATAACTCAAACCTTTAATCAATTATCGATGGCATTTGAATCAATCCTAACTATGGTGAGGTTAGGGTTTGCTATGAAGTTTGTGACTTGGAAAGTGAACAATTGATCTTTTACATTTAAATATGCACCATCGATTCCTTAAATCCTTGAACAAGTTGAGTTAGAAGGGTAGGTAAAAAATCAAACCCTAAATAATTTCACTCTATTCTCTGAGCTCTCTATGAGATAGCAAAGTTATGCCAAAATTTTATTTTGAGGCCATTATTCGATAATTTCGAGCTCATGTTTGGGCCACTGTGGAATTTTGAGCATGAATTTTGTATTTCATTTCCATTTTTAAGCCTCCCTGTGATTAATTTATGAGGTGACCACCATTACTAAGATTTTGAAGCTTTTATCTCTGATTATGTCAAATTCTTAGCCGCCATGAATGAAATAGGTAATTTTTTGGTGTATGGACTTTGTAAAGTGTTTTCCTTGCTGTTATTTTGGTACTTAAAAAATATTTTTGGGGCTTTCATTATTGTACAAATGGGTTTTTGGACTGTAACATGTTCTTATTTTGGACCACTGTTCATGCTGGGTCAAACTTTTTGCAACTGTGGGTATTAAAAACCTAGTTGTGTTATTCTAAATTCTACGATCGAGTTTCTATTCACTCTAACAGAGCCTACATTAGACTTCACCATTTTGTAAAACTAGTAAGCCCCTATTTTGAATAAATGGATTGAGATTTCTTTTTGAAAAATGAAATTTCTGAATCTGCTATGTTGATATGTTTTTGGTTGTAAATCATTTCTGAAGCATTTGTAAATTTACTCACTATTCATTTCTGCAATGTATGGGCTTTGTGTTTAGAGATTTGTGTGGGCTTAACCTCTCTGCCCAGATATATGCATATTTAATGATTTTCTATGAGGGATCTTGGTTTCAATTTGAAAAACATAGGCTATACTGAACACTCCTTTCTTGCATGGCTACTATCCCTACTTGGCTAGGTTTTATTTTCTTCATTGAGCTCTATATTTTTGTTTTCTTATAATGGTTACCATTAATATCTACATTAAAGCTCTATTTTGGATTTTAGCTCAAGGGTTTCATCCATTTAGGTTGTTTCCTATTCATTTGTTGAGCTCGGTTGTATGAATCTCTACTTTTTCATGCATCTAGCCATTTGAATTCTATTATAATACATGGGGTTTGAAACTCTCTTAAGGCCCTTAGAATCTTTACAATCTCTATTTTTCTTTTATTAGTGCTCATTTGAAGAGCTTGATCATTGTATACTTTATTTCTTCTGTAAATAATTGCTCTGTTGCTAGTATTCCATACTTTCTTCGTGCCTTCATTCCCTTGAGTATACTGTATATTTTTTATATACTTGTATTCAATCTTGGTACTTCATCTTGAAGATGATCATTAAAATTTGAGAATAACGTGCTCTTGTGGTAAATTCATCTTTATTTCTGAAAACTGGAACTCTTGATATTTTGAAACAGTTCACATCTTTGTATTTGATCTTATACTGATTTCATGTAAGAATCCTTCTAAGTGTCACACTCTCAAACTATTTTGCAAACCTGCATTCATGGTGTGACAACCCTATCCATATTTGATCCTTGAAATTGTTTTGGTTAGAATGATTATATTTTGCATCTATATGAGATCATACACTTTCCTTTATGAAATATAACTCCATTGAACTGTAATCTTGTACCCTTAGGATGAAGATGAAAAATTGGCTTCCATTTGATGGGTTACAAATTGTCTTGGTCCAATATAAGGACTATTGTAATCTTGAGAGTACATTCCTCTTTTTACTTCTCTATGTGAGTTGTAAAACTTGTTTGTAGATGCATACATTAAACTTGTACATTGATTTGGCCATTTTTTGGATGGATCTTTTCATTATTTGATGATTTCCTTTGCCTTCATGCTTGGGAAGCATGTATACTTGTGTGGAAAATGTGCTGATTTGATTTAATTTTGTTGAATTATCTCAATTGTAACTTCCTACTTGTACTTAGAGTTTTGTGGATATGTACTTGTATACTTTAACTTGGTTGAGATGTCATGTTTTGATATAATCTTAAATACTAAAACAGTGTGTAGTGTAAGCATGGAATAAAGAACAATTCCATAATCATTTTCATCATATTTCTCATTAGCTTTGATGCTCTTTTATTGCTTCTTAGAAGGTTGTATCTGTGTCCTTCTCAAGCTTATAATTGTAATATTTTTCCTACATTTTTTTATGCAAGCTAGCTTCTCATTATCCTGGGACAACTCCATTACAATCTTATGAATAATGTTGATGCTTATAACAAATGAGAAAAAGTAGAACTCTTGTATGATAAATTTAATTATTTTTTCCTCTTTTCATGCTTCTTCATGTGTAAAATAGTGGTTCTTTTCCAATGCAAGCTTGTCCTTTCCATAATTTTTAGTTGAACCATTAATGAAAACAATTATCTATTTAGGAAGCTTTATCTTGGATAACTTGTTGGGGACACTGAGAATTGTAATTTCACCATGATATAAACTTGTAAATGTAATCTCCCTTTAATGAAATTGTATACACAATGGTGTTGTTCTAAAACATTGCATTGTAGTGGGTCTCACTTGACACTTTGGATGATTTAGCTTCAATAATTAGCATGAATATACAGTACTATCTTCGCATATTTGTATTCATCATGAATTATACCTTGAATCGCTTTGAATGATGTTATTTTCTAGGCTGTTCATCCTTTCAAATATTGTGAAACTTGGCATGGGAGTTCATTTGTGACTTTGTATAGCTCCATTTTTACTCAAAGTTATTCCTTGATATGTATTTTACTTGCTTTCCTTGAATGAAGAAAATAAAGGAAAATGGAAACATGCCATAGAACTTGTAAAATTTTATGTTGATGAAACATATCTTGGACATGTTCAAATTTTTGAATACATATGTGCTGTTATTGTGACTGTACCATTGCTAAAAATCCTCCATTTTTCAAGTTTGATGGTTTTTCCACCTTGGTATGTGATATTTTGTAGACTGTACCTACAAATTTATTAATCTAATAGAAAATATGAAATTCATAGGCTTCTCTTTATCATCTGGTTAATCTCTTCTTGTATCATGATTACTGAAATTGATACCCTATTCATGAATTATTTTATGTACTTGCTTATGAAAACAACACTATGATATTTTCTTTCTGATTCTATCTTCATTATTTCCAATGTACCTTATGTGTGCTTAATTTAGAAGATTCATCTGACTAAGATTGATAGCACAATATTCAAGGTTTTAAAACCTGGAGCTCTAATAGATCTTGTTTTCTAATCACAGGTACATGTGGTGCTATAAGTTGAAGGCAAAGATGAAGATGGGGTTGCACCAAGACGAAGATACACAAGAAGACAAAGATAATGAGAACCCAAGGCAATGATGGGTTCTACCTTTAATCTTTTGCTTTCAATTTCATGTATATGTACCTCTTAACTTGAGTAAACATAAGTTACATCCCATAGATTGTGTGGAAAACATTGAATTTCCTCATGAATAAATGATATTATTTCTATAATTGAGTTGTGTACTTCCTTTTACTTTCATCTCTTATGATTTTTAATGATTGTATAATTAATTAAACAACTCAATAACATAATTAATAACACTTAATCATAGGAAATGATAAAATTGAAAATAACTGTAACTTAATAATGAACATCTGCAACCTGCAATCATCAACTTTGTTTGCTGCTATGGAGTTTAACATACCACATGTACTATGATTCCTACCTCCATCAAGGCAATGCATCATTCCTTTGAGACTTTTGTGTTTCCTTACTAAAGACGAACATGGAATGGAAACATATGTGAGGTGTTACATTCTGTAACAACACACATAGATACACATTGCATGTTGTTAATCAATTATTGTAACTGAAAAAAAAAATGAAAAATTTACGAATTCCCCCTATTTAGGTCCATCTCATCAACGCCTTTCATCTGGAATGAAGTTTCAAGTTGCCCATTTTAAAACAAGTGTAAAAATTGTCAACATTTTTGGTGATCCTTTAGGGAAAGCTTCTTGTTAGATTTAAGACCACTCTCTTGCTCTTGTCCATTGGGAATGGAGTCAAAAGCATATAACCAAAATCTACCCATTTTTGAAAAATTGACCTTTCTGAAGAACAAACAAAAGCTGGGAAATGATATGGTAAACTAGATCATGTGCATAAATGCACTTATTGAAATTTAAAGCTGTAATGTGCATGAAATACACTTATTTAAGGGGAAATCCCAATCTACCCTAATTTAACCAACATCAAACTAATGCTAAATGAATCTTGAAATAGGCAGCGAAAAAAGATTCCCTTTATCCAAAATCGAGGCCATAAACTCAACTTATAAAATAGGTGATGTGATAGAGCTAGATAGAAGACATGTACCTGTAATGTTTTCAAAAGATCAGTTCAATAATTGAGAAACACTTCTATCTCATCTGTCACCTTCTTTGGAGTGATTTGGGGCTTGTTGTAGAGAATCTAAAAATCTTCCTTGTGCTCTAAAAAAATCATGAATTTTAGTACTGCTGTAACTTGCTGTGAACCAATACGGTACTGAATAGGACATGGCCTCCTAGTAGCTCAATTTTTTTTTGATCTTATCTATTTCAATGAATTCTTTTCTATCTCCGAGATGATTTTGAATCTCGAATGAAGGTTGTTTTACTTCATGAAACTGTCGTTTGTCCTCTACAAGTTGAGCTGAAAAAAATTTCATCCCTTGTAAGCTAATGTGTTTTGTTAACCATGACATAATGAAGCTGATTTGAGGGCTATTTTTCTTCATCGAGTTTTTGTAATTATTTAGGTACATTCTAAAATTGACTTAAACATTTATCTGCTTCATAAAATTTATGTACTCTATCATCTTGGAGAACCTTATGAGAATAATTTGGAATCATTTCAGCTTCTTTAAGCTGCTGTAATATGACTGTTAAGACTATCTTTTCAGTACAACTGTTGAAATTTCTTCTACATTATCAAAATTCACCATGCTTCCTGAACCATTCCATTTCCTCTTCAATGAAAGATTACTACTCATGAATACTTGCAGTATCATTTGATAGTATTTGTGCATCATTGCAAGTCTCTAATAATGCAACAATTTCAATGCATGATGCACAATGAGGGTTTTCACATTCAAATGTATTTTATTAGTTACGTTGAAGTTGTTCTATCTTATTTTCCTCATCAAACTTGACATTTGATAAGATGAAAACATGCTTCTCACTCTTTAACTCTTCTGATTTATTTTTAGACTTGATCTTCAAATCCTCTTCAGGTTCTAAAAGTTGTGGTGAATCAGTAGTTTATATGAGGATGGTGCCTTCATGCACACTACGCTCAGAATATGCAGACTACTAATCATCTTCCACATGTTTTTGATCCTCTACAAAATCACACTGTACCTCTTTCTTGGGTTCCTTCTCCAACTCTAAGATGTAATCAAATTGAAACTTTGACACCCATCCTTGCAAATTTTGAAAGAATTCGAACTTGTTGTTTTCTTCAGTTGGCTACTCCTCCTTGATATTTTTTTGATTTCCTTCTTCATGAACTAGTACTATGAATGGAGGAGAAGTGAGCTAGATTTAAAATTGAACTAGAAATTTTTGAACAAAAGATTGGGGTATAAGGTTTGGATTTAGAACTGTAGTAGAATTAAAGCTTGGAAATGTATATTTGCTTTCAATATGTGATTCTAGAATAGAAAGATTAGTATTTACAATAGATTGAACATTTGGAAACTAATGAATGGGCTACATTGGCTGGAAAGGAAGCTCTATAAGCACTAGATTATGATGGGGAAGGTAAGTAGGAACATCCCATTGAAAGGGTTCCTTAACCTGATGCCTATCATTCTTCACTGCTTGTGATTTCTCATATTATTCCTTGATAGCTAAATTTTTCTACTCCAGTTCATGTAAATGAATCTTAAGATCATTTTTTTGTTCACAATTAGCATAACCATCTTCATAAGCTTAATTTTGAGGAACATAGTAATCAAAATCTTGACAATCATATCGATTTACAAGGTTTAGGTTATAAGGGTACTCATTCTGATAGTGATCATAGTATTGATCTAAAGGGGAAAATGGATAATAAGGCTATTGATTTGGCTAATAATACTACTGAAAATGGGGATTCATGGCTGCATGACCTCATAAGGTATGAAAATATGGGAAAATAGGTCTGCTGCTCATAAAAAATAGTTGATAACAACAAATAATAGATCTAATTTTTCTTGAAAAATACCTAAAAAGTTGTAGCTGAAAAATTTGATGATGTTGAAAAGTGTTGCACTGATGTGAAATCAAATTTATAGAGTTGCCAAATTATTTTCTTGTGATTTTCAATGGATTTATGTAGCTTTTTCCTTCCAAAAGTGTTGTTTTCTTTGCTATAAATTTGCTATAAATTACTATAATTTATTACAGATTTGATTCATGGTCCCACTAGGAGTGCCAAAAACTTGTATGCACGGTGGCATCTTTGACTAAATGAGGGAACACATTTGAAAAGTAAAAATTTAATCACTTTGATCTCCCTCTGGGCATGCCAAAAACTGTTATCTCTTGGAAGCGCACCCTAGTTGAGGGATAACAACAGGGGTTCTAAGCTTACTTTATTCCCTCACTTCTATAGATATAATGGAAACACCTCAGGTCTGTGGGTATACCTATTGTTGAGAAGAGTCTCCGGTATCAAGGCCGATTCCTTATTGATGTATCCTAATTTTTTTTTTTTGGGTTTTTAGGTTAAAAAGATGTCTGTAATTGAAATTGAAATGGAGTGATACAAAAATTTGATTGAGGGTTTTGACTGAGTACATGCACAATAAAATTGAGAAAAAATTGTAGATTCACAAACCAATGGGTTTTCAGCATGATCCTAAGCCAAACAATTATGTGTTGAGGGAATAAATCACAACAACACAACAACTAACATACACACTAAGAATGTATAGAAAACACCAAATTTGTAACAAGGTAAGATAATTACCTCAGTGAATTAACATTCATAAGAGGTAATAAAAAGATACACATAATTAGAAGGACAATAACTGGTTCTCATTCAAGGGAAAAACTGGAAAAAATTTCCTTCAACACTCTTACATCCAAAAATTCCTCCTCTAAAATATTTCCTTGTGTTTTTCCAATGCACACAATATATACCAAAATAGTTCACCCACATTCCCCAAAAATAGATTCACTTGGTTATAGATAACTTGTATATAACTCCAAGGATAATTTTACATGCACTCAACCCACTTGCATAATTCAATTACAATAAAAAGCTAATAATAGCCTCTAGTCAACTACAATTTGACTGAAAAAGCCTCCAAGCTTAGGTGTACGAGAGCCTTAGAAAAAAATAAGGAATTGGGTGAACAATCAAATACTATTTTTGGATTTGTCTTCATTTTCAAGCTATCATCATGTGCATGCAAAATATATTCTTTTCTTCTTACATGGTCTTGATGTGACATGTGCATGAGAAAGTGGTTCTGGAATATGCAATATAAAAACCACTTGATCTTCATCCTTAAAAAGGAGTATTGTTTCTTTTTCTTGGTCTATGCCACCTGTGCACATGAAAGAATAATATTTTGTCCAAATTTGTCTTTATTCCCTTTTGTCACCTAGTGATCACATGCGAAATCATGTTCCTTTCCTCCTTGTCTGAGGTTCTTTAGCACCGTTTACCATCATTACTTGGCATATAATATTATTTCCCCCTTTGAAATTATTTTCCACCTCCATACTATAGTTTTTGGGAATAGTAGAGCTCAGGTCCCTTTATCATGTTGTGGAAATTTGGTCAAAATATCCCTTTTGATAATAATTGGCATTTTGCATATATTAAGGTCACGAGACCCTAATCAATTGGCAGTCTATTGGTTTGATCATTACACATGTGATTGTCAGGATCCTTTTGATTAGTTGATGGCATATCATTATGGTTTATAAATTTATCAAAGGTCAATGCAAAATGAAATTATTGGGATAAAGCCCCCCTCCATATGAGGACTCTATCATTCAATCAATTTTCAGTGGCATTTGAATCAAGCCTAACTACAGTGAGGTTAGGGTTTGCTTTGAAGTTTGTGACTTGGAAAGTGAACAGTTGCTATTTTACATTTAAATATACACCATTGATTCCTTAACTCCTTGAATGAGTTGATTTAGAAGGGGAGGTAAAAAATTGAACCCTAAATACTTTCCCATTATCCTCTGAGCTCTCTGCGAGCTAGCGAAGTTATGCCAAAATTTTCTTTGGAGGCCATTATTTAATAATTTCGAGCTCATGTCTAGGCCACTGTGGAATTACGAACATGAATTTTGTATTTCATTTCCATTATTGAGCCTCCCTATGATTAATTTATGAGGTGGATGCCATTTCTAAGATTTTGAAGCTTTTATCTCTGATTCTGTCAACTTCTCGGCCACCATGAAGGAAATAGGGTAAGTTCTGGGTGTATGGACTCTATAAAGTGTTTTCCTTGTTTTTATTTTAGTACTTTGAAAATACTTTTGGGGCTATGATTCTTTCTAATCTTATACACATGGGTTTCTAGAACTGTGTTGTGTTCTTATTTTGGACCATTGTTTATGCTAGGTCAAATTTTTTGTAAGTGTGCGTATAAAAAACCTAGTTGTGTTTTTATGAATTCTGGGATCGAGATTCTATTCACTCTAACATAGCCTGCATTAGGATTTTCCATTTTGTAAAATTGGTAAGCCCCTATTTTGAATAAATGGCTTGAGCTTTCTTTCTAAACAATGAAATTTCTGAAGTTGCTCTGTTGATATGTTTTTGGGTGTAAATATTTTCTGAAGCATTTGTAAATTTACTCACTATTCATAGTTTTTATACCTGGGGTATAGTTCATTTATTTGAATTTCGAGCTCCATTTACAAAAAATGAGCTCTGCATCTTATTTTATCTCTGGCATGACATGTTTTGCAATGTACGGGCTCTGAGTTTGGAGATTTACATGGGCTTAACCTCTCTTCCCATATCTATGCATCTTTAATGATTTTCTATGAGGGATCTCAGTTTTAATTTGAAAAACATGGGTTGCACTAAAAAATCCTTTCCTGCATGGCTATTATCCCTACTCGACTGGGTTTTATTTGCTTCTTTCAGCTCTATATTTTTGTGTTCTTACAATGGACTCCATTGATATATGTGTTAAAGCTCTATTTTGGCTTTCAGCTCGAGGGTTTCAGCCATTTTGGTTATTTCCTATTCGTTTGTTGAGCTCATTTGTATGAATCTCTTCTTTATCATGCATCCGGCCATTTGAGTCTTTGTAAAATACCTGGGGTTTGAACTGTTCGTGAGGCCATTAAAATCTTTACAAGCTCTAGTTTGCTTTTATTAGTGCTCATTTGAAGAGCTTGATCATGACATGCATTATTTCTTCTGTAAAGCATTGTTTTGTTCCCAGTATTCCATAAGTTCTTCGTGATTTCGTTCCTGTTGGGCCCCTAATTTATTGGCCAAATACAGAGAGGTGCGTGGGCATGCAAGGCCTATTTGGAGAAGGGCACTCAAGGAGAAAGCACAAAGGGTAGGGTTTTAGGAGGGTTTAGTAGAACAAGTGGCACATGCGCAAGGCAAAGAAAAAGTTTTAGGACTTAGCCATATTTGGCGTAATAGATAGAACACGAGAAAAGCGTGGCCCAACTACGCATGCAGAGTGGATAAGGTGCCAACTTGGCAACAGGGTGGCCTAGAATGGAATATACCTTGTGATCAAAGATTCTAGAAGGCCATCATTTTAAAGAGTAGAGAGATCGAGCTTGAAGAAGCATGCTCCCATGGAGGACCACCTTGGACACTTAGCAATGGATCTACAACTCCCCCATAGGCTTCAAGAAATTGAGAAAGGGTATAAATAAAAGTGTCTAGTAAAGGAGAAGGAGAGGAGATTAGAGAGAGAAGATGAGAGGCAAAGCTCTGTAGAAATACATGGAGAGATTTATGGGTTGGGCTAGGAGATCTGTAGGAAGAATGATGTATCAAGGGATGGGTACATGTTTTTCTTTTACATTGTAAGGGACGTAAGTCCAGTCTTGCTACATGGTTCTAATCTGCACTATCATTTTGGTTTGTAATGACCTTGATAGATGTAATGTGATTACTGGACATGTTCAATTATGAATATATGTGGTTCGTGGCTCATACATATCTCTTTTTGTTATGTTCAATGTGTTTCATATGAATGACTATAATCATTATGCATCCTCTTTCCTAAATGGTTCAGATCTATCTTTTGTCAAAATGCTTCTTGCCTGAATGAATATATTAGTGTAACATTTACTCAAAGTTCTCAGTTGAATAAGGAGTTTCTTTAGTCTTTATATTACGCATCTATGCTATATTCTTGCACAACTCACATAAAAGAGGGGCTCGACACCCACGCGTGCCTCAGGTGAGCACCCAGCGCCCGCTGGGTGATAGGCCGATGCACATGGGATTGTCCTTATTTGTTAAGGGGTATAAAAATTGACTACATCTTGGTTCTATTGTCGGGACCTCTTTTTGAAGTTGTTGTAAGAAATGGCATGCATCTTTGTATCTGTACTATGTGATGACAGAGTGTTTAACCTTGGAAAGTGTTGAAACATGGTTCAAGAGCACGAAGGATGAATTTTCTCAGAGATTCAACACTGGACCTGAGTTTGATGCACGTAGATGGGTAGAAGAGAACCTCTACCATGAGTTGTATGAAACTTTCTTTTGTTTCTTCCCAGTAGAGCTGTATGAATGGCTCTCAGCATATGCATCCAGATCAAGCTGGTACTATAGAGCACGTGTATGGACCCAAGATGATTACCAGAGGTTGCAAGATGCAGATCTGATGTGGACTCATGTTGTGGATCGTTGGTGGAAGGGAGTGCTGGCTAGCTACACTCTGGAATACGCCATTTCTATGTACTCTTATCTAGAAGTTTGCTGAGTTTGAGTTTCTAAGGGAGCCTAGAGGATCATTTCTACATGCTATTCCTTTGGCAAGGAAAATATTGATCATTACTTTGAGTTTAGAGGCATTTCCAATGGCCAGCTAAACCCTTCTGAGCAATGGGTAAGGAAGCTAGCGTGGAGGAGGATGGTAGACATTGTGACTAAGAAAGAAAGGGAGGAGAGGTGACTCAAGTACAGTGAAGTGCATGAAGGGATGATTGCTAGATAATGTGAGGTTACAAGTGTGATGGATCTATGGAGGTAGACATTACGGGAAGGAATTGAGGTTCACGCAGAGGATATGGAACCTGAGAAGTCTATGCTACCCCATCTTAGAAAATGTAGGAGAGAGACCCCTTTGGCTTCTGATGAGAGTTCATCACATGGAGAAAGAAGAGTCGTTGGCATGCATCTGAACCCACCTAGTGACTAGACCTTGGCACTTGGTTTTCTAGATCAAGGGAGAAGTATTGTCAACCCAGTTTGTATCTGTGGAAGTGACCAATCTATGCCCAAGAGATATAATTTCTTGTTTGGGACTTCTATGGCTGCACATATCATTCCAGTGTTTGGAGGAATTTTTGGGCAAGGGGAAAATACACAAGGTTTGGGTAACACATCAGGGAGTGGCACGGGACACACATCTGGTAGTGGAACAATCTCATAGACCATTGGCACATAGTTCAGTGGGATGTTGGGGACACTAGGCATGACCACTTCAGGCCCATTACTAGCCGCAGGAGGATCTGGAGGTGGAACTGGTGGATCCAGTGGATCTGGTAGAGGGAACACCAGAGGAAACCAAGGATCTAGATCAGGAGGATAGGGGCCTCAACCACCTCCTCAGGTAATCTTTGAAATGTCTTTACACTTGCCAGATTACCAGGGTATAGAGGATTTTACGAAGCATGTGCACAAGTGTGAGCTGCTATGGTGCGCGAAGGGGATCACAACCCCAGAACGGAAGGCCAGTCAATTTACAACAACATTGCAAAGGGCACGCATAGTTGGTATAGGAAGTATGACCCCCATCAGATGGTGGTAGATTACACCACATTGAAAAATGCCTTCCTAGCAAATTCCACATCCCTGAGTTTGAGCAGAAGAGCATCAACACTCTAAAGGAGATTCAACAGGGAATGGAAGAGAGTGTGCGGGAGTATGACACATGGTTTAAAACTCTCCTATCAAATTTTCATATGACATCCACCCTTCACAACATGCTCAATGGTTTTTTGAGGGTTGATAACACCATTTAGAAGGGCATTATCACATAAGACTTTCAAAAACCCGTGTGAGGCTTGGAAGCTGCTCTGCATGCTGAAGCAGTTGGGAGCGTTGATATTGGTGTTAGCCATTTTCTAGAGGCTCAAATCACTACCATGGCCAAATAGTTGGAGAAGTTGTCTGTAAAATCTACACATGAGACTCATAGTGGTCTTTGGTGCATGGATTGTGAAGTAGAGGGGCATGCCAAGGATAGTTTCCCCCAGAAAAATGTAAGCACCATAGTGGTAGATTGTGAAATTTGTCATAGGGACCATGATGCGAGTAGATGCCCCTTATTGCAGCAAAAAATTTAGAAGAATGTGTCTTGCTATTGTAAGATCTGCACCTCTACAACCCATGATACTAAGGATTGTAGGCTTATTGACCAGATCCATGAGGCCATTGATCATGGTGTGCACTAGATGAGCCTTGCCAGTGGATCCAAGGAAGATGATCACCGTTATGAAGGATGCATGGATGGAAGGGCATGTGGGAGAGGTTCTCGTGGAGGATTTTGTGGTTGCAGTGACCATGGAGGAGGAAGAAGTGAGTTCCCATGAGGAACCTATTTCAATTATGGATCTACAGAACATTACAAGCGTGAGTTCCCAGAGTTATTACAGTGCTCATGGTATAGAAAGAGGCACAAGTATGAGGAGTTACTTGAATTGTTTGAACACATGATCCAACAACATCAGAAAGACAAGGGAACCATGATGGTAAGTGTAAAGAAGGTTGACACATAGTAGATGCCATGGGTGACACGTGAGTCAGGATTGGAGCCTATTTTGGTGACAACACAAGAAGAAGCAACACACGACCAAGGAAATACCAAGGAAAAAGACCCTGGTTTCAAGGGAAGAAGTGGTACATGGGAAATACCCATACCCTACTCATCAGAAGGAGGTGTATCAAGAGACAATGGATGTCATTCAGAGTTTACAGGGAGAAATCTAGTGTCTAAAGGAGTAGTCTAGGTAGAAGGAGCAAAGAAGGAATGTTGAGGCTCCGTAGAAGGACCTGGATGAGGTCAAGGAAGTATGTAAAATGTTAAGGCAAGAGAATATTATTCCCTTGCTAGGAGAATGGCTATGAGAAAATATGCCACGCACCAAAGCAGAGTGTGAAAGGTAGGTGTTGCATGCAAACCTCCCTCCCCATAGCCTTGACTATGACAAAGAAATCACACTGAACACAGTTGTGGATGGTTGGATTCTAAGCAACATATTAATTGACACGGGAGCAGAAGTCAATGTTCTTACACTAGATGCCTGGCATCAAATGGGAAGGCCCACATTACAACCATATTTGAATGTGTTGTATATGGAAAAAAAAACTAAGGCAATGCCCATTGGAGTATTAAAGGATGCATTAATTACCATTCAGGGGGCCAAGTTTACTGGAGACTTTGAAGTCTTGGCACTCACCGAGGAAGACAATTTTCCAGCATTGCTTGGGCACCCATGGTGCTATAAGAACAATGTTGACCTGAGGTTCAACAAAGGATATATCAGTTTCAAAACAAGGAAGAATGGGTCATCATCCCTCTGACGGATGGGAAGTTGAACCTTACACTGAACCTTTGGGAGAAGAGGTCCTTGATAGAATTTATGTGTGCTCCATCAGAGACCCGAAGATAATTCACCCTATAGAAGGAGTTATCCAATTTGAGGATGCCCAGTCTATGAGTGATACCACAAGCATGACATGTGACAATTGGGTGCACGAGACCTATGAGTTAATTGGGCGATAGCTGAGGGGGTCTGTAACAAAAGTGACCAAGGCGCACTCACTCAGGCATCTAGGAGAAAAGAAGTTACCAAGTTACTCTAGAGGGGCATACCCTGAAGTTTTCTTATGGGACATGGAAGCTCAATGGAAAAATGAGGATGAAAGAAGAGGGATGCTTAGTTACAGCCTACTCAGGACTACAACATGATGGTGGGATACACATCAGGAAAGCCTCCTGGAGTGGCGTGAGGTAAGAATCACATTCTCTGTAAGGTTTTCCAGAAGCAACACACCCACGGTCATTCAAGACTACCATCATAAAGAGACCACTTCATTCCATATCCAAGCATGTGAGAAGGCCTAGATAGGAGGTGTAGAAGCCTTTCCACCATCATTATGGGTACATAAGTTGTATTCCACACTACAAGGTTGTGCACGTGCGTGGTATATCCATCCAGAAACACATCGCCAGACTGGTAATTGGAAAGAATTGATGGCTGATCTCATTCAAGCATTCAAGTATCAGAGTACAAAGCCATCAGTGGATAAGGCATTATAAGTTGTCAAGTGCCTTACATTAGGGGATAGTGCTATGGTGGAGGATAGAATACAAGAGTTGCTAGGTGAACCTGGCTTGGAGGTGGGCTTTGAGGAAGAAGAATCAGAAGAGATACAACTTGAGTGTGCATGCATGGAAAAATAAAAAGGGAAGATGGTGTATGTAATTGATGGGGAGGAAGCAGAAAGCTTGGATGTTAACCATTCTGTAGGGATGTATGAAGTGATAGATTGTGCTGATGAATGAGTGCACACCTACCATGAACCGTTAAAGAAAAAAAAGGTTAACATTGGTACAGAAGAGGAACCTAAGGAGGCCATCATCAGGGATTATTGGTTAGAGAAGGAGGTCTCTAAGGTCATTGATCTGTTGTGTGAGTTCCAGGATTTATTCCCTCATGGGTATCATGAACTCAAAGGCGTTCACCATTCCTTGGGGGAAATGAGGATCAAGTTGAAGGAGGGTGCACCCAGTTTGGAAGAGACCATACCGAATGAATCCTAACCTACGCGTGAAGGTCAAGGAAGAAATAGATAAGATGATAGCATCGGGCATCATTGAAGCTATTGAAGAGTCAGAGTGGGTAAGTCCAATGGTCATTAGTATAAAAAGAGATGGAAGGATAAGGATCTGTGTAGACTATAGGGAGTTGAATGCAATTTGTGTCATCGATCCTTTTCCAATCCCATTCACTGAAGAAATTTTGGAAGGAGTGGCCAGACGTGAAGTCTATTCCTTTACGGATGGATTTTTAGGGTACCACTAGGTTCAGATCACAAAGGAGGACCAGGAGAAGACAAATTTCACCACTGAGTGGGGAAGTTTTTCCTATACGTCATGCCCTTTGGGTTGAAGAATGCACCTATGGTGTTCTCACGCATTGTGGTGCAAGCCTTTCAGGACTTCATCCATAAATTTCTTCAAGTCTATCTAGATGATTGGATAGTGTATGGGCTAGTGAAGGACCACTGTGATAACTTAAGATTAATGTTTGAGAGATGTCGGTAGTTGAGGATATCCCTCAACATTAAGAAATGTGTCTTTTCTACCCCATTTGGAACATTATTGGGGCACATCATATGTAGGGAGGGCTTACTAGTAGATCCCGCCAAATTTTTTGTCATTGTGGGGTTGGGGGAGCCTACTAGCCAAAGCACAGTGCATGGATTCCTTGGGCATATAGGGTATTACAGGAAGTTCATCAAGGGATATGCCAGGATAGCCACACCCTTAGAAGAGTTTCTTAAACACAAGAGTGCCTTCCTTTGGGGAGAGGCATAGTAGAAGGAATTTAATACTTTAAAGGATAAGCTTGTCACCATGCCCATACTATGATTCCCTTCTTGGGATAAGCCTTTCCATGTTCATGTTGATGCCTCAGGCACAACCATTGGAGCAGTACTAGCACAACCAGGTGAAGGGATTGTTGATCATCCCTTGTGTTTTTCCAGTAGAAAGTTAACACCAACAGAGAAAAATTACACAACTACTGAGCGCGAAGCTTTATCCATGATCTACATGTTGCATAAGTTTAGGCAGTATCTGTTGGCAACACCCTTTATATTCTACATGGACCACATGGCACTAAAATACTTAGTCAATAAGCCTGTTCTTCAAGGGTGCATATGTCGGTGGGTCTTGTTATTTCAAGAATTTGAGTTCACCATGGTTGTGAAGCCAGGAAAGAGTAATTTTGGACCTGATCATCTATCTAGGATTGACTCAGGGGAGGATGCGCAGAGCATTGAGGAGACTATGCAGATGCATAATTGTTTAGGTTGCAATGCGTGCCCTCAGATTTGGAGGACATTGTAGTATTTCTTAAGATAGGTGTGGCACCAGAAGGAATGAAGGCCTTGGAGAGGAAACAATTGGCCATACGCATGTGCCACCCATACATGCTGATTAACAGAGATCTATACAAATTAGGTTGTGATGAGGTTCTACACCGATGCATGCTAGAACATGAGCGCATTGTAATTATGGAAGAAGCACATGGTGGGATCATAGGAGGACACTATGCAGGAAATGTAACCACATGGAAGATTCTACTCATAGGGATTTGGTGGGAAACCATTTACCAAGATTGTATTGAGTTTTACAAGGCCTGTGACCATTGTCAGTGCCTTGGAAAACCTGGAAAGAGGGATGAAATTCCCTTACGACCAATAGCCAGCATGGAACCATTTGAGAAATGGGCTATCGACTTTGTAGGGCCAATCTTGCCAGTGGTGTGAAAGACTGGTTCATGGTATATCATCACTTGCACTGATTATTTGACATGGTGGGTAGAGGCAGCACCTACAAAGGATTGTACAATGGCTACAACCACTAGATTTTTATGGGAAAATATAATCAGCAGGTATGGATGCCCATTGAGTTTGACAAGTGATAGAGGTACACACTTTCTCAATGAGATGGTTAGGATTATGTTATCAGAATTTATGGTGGCCCATCACAAGACTACCCCTATCACCCTCAAGAAAATGGAACTACTGAGGCATTTAACAAAATACTTAGTCACACGTTGACTAAGATATGTGATGTTGGTAGACAAGATTGGGATGAAAAAGTATCAGTTGTTCTTTGGGCATATAGGAAAACCTACAAGAGGTTAAATAAGGCCACATAATTTCAATTGGTGTTTGGTGTGGAGGCTGTCCTACTAATTGAATTCATGTTACCTTCAATGCATATAGCGCGCACAGGAGGATTAGCCAATGAGCAAGCACTGGAAGAAAGGATTGACAAATTAATGTAGTTGGATGAAATACGGTCACTCACCAGGTGGAGCTAGAAGATTGAAAAAGTAAAACAAAAGGCATGGCATGATCATCACATCAAGAACAAGAAGTTTGAGGTTGGAAAGATGGTTTTTCTATATGATTCCAAGTTTTTGCACCATTTGAGGAAGCTAAAATTCCATTGGTTGGGCCCTTACATCATCTCATACATCCTTGATTTAGGTGCATGCTAGTTGCAAGCGCTGGATGGGATGAGATTACCAGGACACTTCAATGGGAGTAGGCTGAAGCCCTACTATAAATAAGTCTTCTTGGTGTTTGTAAATAAGGTAGTGTTTCCAGTTAGAATAGACTTTCCTTTAATTCATTTTCTTTTCTTGTGTTTCCCTTTCTCGTTGTTTGTTCCTTTCTAGTTGTTTTGTTTTACGCTATGTGTGCCGGTGACCACATTAATTTTTGAAGGTTATGCATGCAAAGAGGACCACACATCTATTTTAGTGTGGGTGGAGTGATGCAAAGTATGGGTATGTAAGACAATCGTGCGTTGGCAGTAGAAGTGGTGGTGAATGGCCTGGTTAAAGGACTAAAGGTGCGTAAGGTTAATAGGTGCATAGAGAAGAGATGGACATAAATGGTTGGTGTCAAGAAAGCCTTGAAGAAACCACGTACAGACAAAAGGAAGAGCACAGAAACAACATGAGGTAGGCAATGGAAATAAATAGGGAAAAGGATGGAAGAAGTGCCTTTGGCGCTATGAATGCGTGCGTAAGAGTCTTCAGTCAGGTTGGATTTTTTCATGCCAGAAGGTTGTAAAGGGGTTTAAGTGCAAGAAG
This sequence comes from Taxus chinensis, assembly GCA_019776745.2. Taxonomy (NCBI): domain Eukaryota; kingdom Viridiplantae; phylum Streptophyta; class Pinopsida; order Cupressales; family Taxaceae; genus Taxus; species Taxus chinensis. The sequence goes on along the minus strand of CM034155.1, from coordinate 116,873,971 downwards.
TGGCACGTGGGAAACAATGCTTAAGACCGACTTAGTGGAAAAAGCCACATTTAAGTTCAAAGTATGGTTGTAGGTGAGAGAACATTTAATGCTAGGAAAAGAGAAAAACTATAAATAAAGGTCGAGCACTTCATTATTTACATTGTGATTATGAAGGAAAGAAAGCTCTTGTGAACTAGGGCATCCAAAGAAAGATATTTGTGATGAAGGAAGCATTTGAGAGATCTGAAGTGCATAGCTAGGGTAATTTTGCAAACCAGTAGGAAAGGAGTACATGGGCATGGAGAAGTTAAGTAAGAAAGCGTTGTCTTGTGGAAGGGTTTTTCCAGTTAGGGTTTGGTGACTAGGGCATGGAGTTAGAAGGATTTTTCCATGAAGAACGAGCTTGGGGCTGGATAGAAGGGTAAAGCAGAGCAAGAGGGAGAAGTTCTAATTACTGAAACCAGCCAGAAAGATGGCACCCAGAAAACCAACCATCTCACCAAAGAAGCAAAAAAAAAGGGCAATGGAAAATAAACTACAGCCGTTGAGAACACAAATGAAGAATGGTATGTAGAGATGTAGTACCCAGATGGGGTGTTGCTAGGAAAATAATGTGAATCACACCTAAGGAAGATGAAGGTGAGTGATTATAACCATCACAAAACTATGATAGAGAAGGAGATGGCCTTGGAATTGGTGTACCCAACCAACAAGAGAATGCTAGAAGGCATGCCCATTTACAGTGAAGAGGTAAAGGTTAAGTTGGAGAAGGCAGGGTTGTTGCAAATTTATGAACCACCATACTTCAGAAAAATTGAGCATCTCTACCAATGGCTAATGGTGCATGTTCATGAGGACCACTTTTATTTCATAGAGTACAACATGCACATAAATCCCCAATTAATTTCCAAGCTCACATGCCTTATCTGAAAAGGGGATATCATTGATGATGACCTAAGTGACAAGGAGGCCATCAAGGAAAAAATTGTTGCATAAGAATATAAGAAAGGATAAAAATACTTTGACATCACAAAGATCCAAAACCTTGTGATGAGAATGGTTGTGCGCTTGGTAACCAAGCTCAATGACCAAGAGAGATGGACTCAAGTGAACAAGGCATGGATGAGCTTGTGCCAGAAAATATTTGAGGGGAGAATCTACAACTTGTTTGCTTTCATCATGGATGAAATCATCAACATCGCACAAGAAGGCGAGAAGATACTATATGGTGATGTCTTCCTCAAAATTGTCTTCTCAAAAATTGGAGTGCTAGATGGGCTAGAAAGGTTTGTTTGGGAGTACCCAGAAGAGGATCCCTCACCCACAAAGTGGTTCAAAAAATATAATTATGAGGCAATGACAGCCACTCACAAGGGGCATTTAGAAAAATGGTATAAGTGCATGAGGGATGCGTTCGGGGTGGAATGGATAATTCCAGAGTAGTTACCTATGCTTGTACAAGGATAAAAAGAGTTTGCAGTATATCAACACTTTTGCATTGGCAGATTTAGGTTGACAGATGAAACAATGAGCCTATGGTGCAAGCTTCCCTTCTCCTTCACCATGCTATACTTCCAAGCGGGGGTGAATAGATTCAAAGAGGCAAAGAGACTAAGGATTGACCTTAGTGAGGTGGATCAAGACCATAGGGAATTGTGGAGGAAGTTAGTTTACCCCAAGAAGCACACCTATGTGGAGAGATATGTATCCGATGAGATACATATGATGAAACTAGTGACTTTGCCAATCATTGAAAGGTATGTAACAAGGATATACCTTCGAATCTGGCCAAAATTTGAAAAGGGTGCATAATTGGAAAATGATGTATCCATCCTTGAGGACCCTACAGGTAGAAAGAAGCCTGCGCCAAAGAAGAGGGAAAGGGAAGAGGTGTAGAAAGTACCAAGTGTTCAGGCTACACAAGTAATAAGCTTTCCGGGGATGAGTGCTAAGCCCAACACTTATACATGGAGAAAGAAGTCCCCAGTGAAAGTAAGGACTCCGGAGGAAGAAGCATCAGAGCACAAGGAACCCATCACCTAGGAAAGGTTTCTAGAGGAAGAGGAGGAGAAGGAAGCATAATACCTTGCTAGGAAGAGGAAAAAACTGACAAAAGAAAATGAACTGGAGGATACATAAATCTTGGATCCCTATATAGGCGAGAAGGATGATGATGATGAAGATGAACCGGGAGGTGAAGACCATCCTATCTATGAGGTTCATGACTCAGAGGAGGAAAGAGAGGAAGAATAAAATGAATACATCTTTTCTAAGAGGGAGGATAATAAGGAAGAAGAAGATGCTCAGAAAAGTGGGGTAAGTGAGGAAGTCACCAAAGAACAAAGGACCCTGAGCCTCACTAAGGAACAAATAGACGAGGCCATAGAGAAGGAAGTCATCAATATCATTGACTCTAGTAGGAGGACAAGATATGGAAGAAGCAACATGGACATCTTTTCTAAGTGGGATGATAACAAGGAAGAAGAAGATGCTCAGAAAAGGGGGGTAAGTGAGGAAGCATAGAAAAGGAATATGACAACATGGGAGGGGATCCCAGTTTGATTGTGAGCTTTCCTAAGGCCGTGCGCATAGGGAGAAAAAGTGCAGAGGCATCATAGGTTCATAGGGTGAGCTATATCTATGACCCAAATAAGGTGTTCGCGCACACTTTCAAAGCATCATACCAATGGAGCAACTCTTGGCTATGACATCATTTGATGAAGAAATACCCTGGAATAAGGAAAATGATTTCTTCGGCATTTGAGTCCCACATCGACGAACCATAATTTGAAGTGAGCCAAGGGGAAATAATGAAGGTACTAGAGTCAAAAGGTGGCAACCCCTTGGTAAATTCTCAATGGGTATCAGATGAGAAAATATACAATGCATTGAACAAAGTTTCTGTGGAAGTACAGGCCAGAATCTTCGAGAGGAATGACAAAGTGAAGTTTCTAGTGACAGAGCTGGAGAAGAAGGAAGAGGATATGGAGAAAATAACTAAGGAGTTAAAACATGAGGAACTAGTCAGCGTTTAGCTAAGGCGTGAATTAAAGGAAGAGAAGGAAATGGTATGTAAATTCTCTAAGAAGGTGGAGATGATCACAAGTGCCATTATCTTGAAGCATCCGGACTTGACACCCACCTACGTAGAAATATGAATCAATCCTGCAATGCCTAGAAGACTTAACTCACATTCTCACAATGGAAAGATGACCACTAGCCTTGGAGTCTGTAGAGGAGACATCGACACGCAAAGAAAAAGAGGACAAGATGAAGGTTGTGGCCATTGTGGCCTAGTACAAAAAAATCCTCATGGATGTAAAGGCCGCTGCATTGATATTAGAGGCTGCTTATGACAACCACACTGACAGAGATAGAGTGGTGAGCATTCTAGTCACCACCCATGAAACAAAGATCAAGGAATTCTAGGAGAAGAACAAGGGGAATAGGGCAGAACATGACAAAATTCTCGCTGAGGTTGAGAAGAAATCAGAGGCTATTGAGGCCTTGTGGGGATCAATTAAGAACTAGCTTAAAGAATTATATCCCCAGATCACTCATAGGATGGACACACTTGAGGATACGAGAAAGCAATTAGAAGAGGGTGTGGAAACCATGATTTCCAAGGGAGAAGGGATAAGATTTGAATAGGTAAACACCCTAGTTAGTGACGTTTGTCAAAAAGCATAGAGTGAAGTCGATACCTGGAATAAGTTGGAGGTAGACTTGATGAAAGATTTCCCCCTCCTCTTGCAGAAATAATCATAGTTCAATACTCTTTCATTCTTCCCCAAAATTCTTCATTCCTTTATTCTTTCTCCAAGCTATTCTAGGATAGTCATTCTTTATTCTTTGAGAAAATGTTCCCACAGATGGAGAACATGTGTAGTGTGGGGTGATGTTGGGCCCATAATTTATTGGCCAAGTACAGAGAGGCACATGGGCATGCAAGCCCTATTTGGAGAAGGGCGCGCAAGGAGAAAGCACACAGGACAAGGTTATAGGAGGGTTTAGTAGAACAAGTGGCACACGCGCAAGGTAGAGCAAAGGTTTTGAGACTTAGCCATATTTGGCGTAACAGACAGAATAAGAGAAAAGCGTGACCTGATTGTGCAAGTGGAGTGGATAAGGTGCCAGCATGGCAACAGGGCGGCCTAGAAAGGAATATACCTTGCGATGGAAGATTCTAAAAGGCCATCATTGTAAAGAATGAAGAGATCGAGCCTGAAGAAGCATGCTCCCATGGAGGACCACCTTGGACACTTGGAAATGGATTTGCAACTCCCACGTAGGCTTGAATAAATTGAGAAAGGCTATAAAAACCAACACCCAGTAAAGGGAAAGGAGGGAGATTAGAGAGAGCAGATGAGAGATGAAGCTCTTCAGAATTACATGGAGAGATTTAGAGGTTGGGTTAGGATATTTGTAGGAAGAATGATGTATCAAGGGATGGGTACATGTTTTTATTTTGCATTGTAAGGGACATAATTCCAGTCTTGCTACATGGTTCTAATATGCACTATCATTTTGGTCTGTAACGACCCTGATAGATGTAATGTGATTACTAGACACATTCAATTATGAATATATGTGGTTCGTGGCTCATACATATCTCTTTTTGTTATGTTAAGTGTGTTTCATATGAATGAGTATAATCATCATGCATCCTCTTTCCCTCATGGTTCAAATCTATCTTTTGTCAATATGCTTCTTGTCTGAATGAATATATTAGTGTAGCATTTACTCAAAGTTCTTAGTTGAATAAGGAGTTTCTTCGGTCTTTCTATAACACATCTATGCTATATTCTTGCATAACTCACATAAAAGAGGGGCTCGGTGCCCGCGCATGCCTCGGGTGAACACTCAGCACCCGTTGGGTGATAGGCCAGTGCGCAATGGATTGTCCTTATTTGTTAAGGGATATAAAAATTGACTACAGTTCCCTTGAGCATACTGTATATTCTTTATATACTTGTATTCAATCTTGGCACTTCATCTAGAATATGATCATTAAAATTGGAGAATATCATGATCTTGTGGTAAAATCATCTTTATTTCTGAAAACTGGAACTCTTTCTATTTTGAAATAGTTCACAGCTCTGTATTTGATCTTGTACTGATTTGATGTAAAAATCCTTCTGAGTATCATGCTCTCAAACTATTTCACAAATCTGCATTCATGGTGTGACAACCCTATCCATATTTGATCCTTGAAATTGTTTTGGTTGGACTAGTTCTATTTTACATCTGTATGAGATCATACACTTTCCTTAATGAAATATAAATCTGCTGAAATGCAATCTTTTACCCTTGGGATGAAGTTGGAAAATTGGCCTACATTTGATGGGTTACAAATTGTCTTGGTCCAATACAAGGACTATTGTAATCTTGAGAGTACATTCCTCTTTTTACTTCTCTATGAGAGCTGTACAACTTGCTTGTAGATGCAGACATGAAACTTGTACATTGATTTGGCCATTTTTTGGATGGATATTTTCATTCTTTGATGATTTCTTTTTCCTTCATGCTTGGGAAGCATGTATACTTGTGTGGAAAATGTTCTAATTTGATTTAATTTTGTCGAATTGTCGTAATTGTAACTTCTTACTTGTACTTAGAACTTTTTGGATCTGTACTTGTATACTTTAACTTGGTTGAGCTGTCCTATTTTGATATAATCATAAATACTAAAATAGTGTGTAGTGTAAGCCTAGAAGAATAACAATTCCATAATCATTTGCATCATATTTCTCATTAGCTTTGATGCTCTTATATTGTTTCTTGGTAGTTTGTATCTGTGTCCTTCTTAAGCTTATAAGTGCAATGTTTTTCCTGTGCTATTATGTAAAATGGATTCTCATTATCTCGGGACAACTCTATTATGATCTTATGAACAATGTTGATGCTCATAACAACTGAGCAAAATTAGAACTCTTGTATGATAACTTTAATTATATTTTCCTCTTTTCATGATTCTTCATGTGTAAAATACTGGTTATTTTGATGCGCTAAAATTAGAAGGAGCTTGACAAGGTCATAACTTGAGCTCTGGGTGTCCGTTTGAGTCCATTATTTTTTGAAACCACATGTTTCAATGTGATGAATGCATAGGAAACCTGCCCTACTGGTTGGGGAAAGTTTTGGAACATTTTCATGCACTAAATCCGCCATCTTGAGGCTGGAAATTAGGATTTAAGTTGTAGTTCGATTTTTTCCTATTTTTGGGCATTAGTTAATTTTAGTCTATTAGTTGCATTATGAGTTAGAAAGTTGGCAATTCCTTTAATTTAGGAATGTAGAAGATGCGTGGAAATTTCTGTGCCCGTATGAATAAGCATGCAAACTTACTGAAGAATAGCAGGTTCTAGTAAATTGCTAAAAATAGTAAATTCCGGCACCTAGAGTAGATTTAATCAAATTGAGTTACGGTTTTATGAGAAAATTGAGTTAGGAGTTGTTTTCATATTTAGGAAACATTGTAATTGATTATTCAATAACGAAGAAGGAGATCTATTTTCTTTTTCAGTTCATATTATCTACAGTATATCAAGTTTGTTTAGAATTTGTCTACATTATATTTTCCGATGCAAGCTTGTCCTTTCCATAATTTGTAGTTGAACCATTAATGAAAATAATTATCTATTTAGGAAGATTTATCTTGGATAACTCATCGAGGACAATGATAATTTTATTTCACCATGATATAAACTTGTAACTGTACTCTTCCTGTAATGAAATTGTATACACAATGGTGTCGTTCTGAAGCATTACATAACAATGGGGCTCACTTGACACTTCGGATGATTTAGCTGCAATAATTAGCATGTATATACACTGCTATGTTTGCATCTTGGTATTCAAGAGGACTTCTGCCTTGAATCCCTTTGAATGTTGTTATTTTCTTGGTTGTTGATCCTTTCAAATATTGTGAAACTTGACACTTTGAGAGTTCATTCGTGACTTTGTATAGCTCCATTTGTACTCAAAGTTCTTCCTTGATATGTATTTTACTTTCTTTCCTTGAATGAAGAAAATCAAGGAAAAAGGAAACATGTCATAGAACTTGTAAACTTTCATGTTGATGAAACATATCCTAGACATATTTAGCTTCTTGAATACATCTGTGATTTTATTGTGACTGTACCATTTCTAAAACAACCTCCATTTTGCAATTTTGATTGTTTTTCCACCTTGGGATGTGATCTTTTGTAAAATGTAACTCCACATTTATCAATCTATTAGAAAATATGAAGGCCACTGACTTTTCTTTATCATCTGATTGATCTCTTCTTGTATCATGCTTACTGAAATTGATACCATGTTCATGAATTCTTTTCTGTACTTACTTATGAAAACAACACTATGAGATTTTCTTTCTGATTCCGTCATCATTTTTTCCGATGTACCTTATGTCTTCTTAATTTAGGAGATTCATCTGCCTAAAATTGATAGCACAATATTCAAGGTTTTAAAACCTGGAGCTCTAAGAGATCTTGTTTTCTGATCATAGGTACATGTGTTATTGTAAGTTGAAGGAAGAGATGAAGATGGAGCTGCACTGAGATGAAGATACACAAGAATAAAAAGACAACGAGAACCTAAGGCAATGATGGGTTCTACCTTTAATATTTTTCTTTCAATTTTATGTATATGTACCTCTTAACTTGAGTAAACATAAGTTACATCCCACGGCTTGTGTGGTAAACATTATATTTCCTCATGAATAAATGATATTATTTCTATAATTGAGTTGTGTACTTCCTTTTACTTTCAGCTCTTATGTTATGTAATGATTGTACAATGAATTAAATAACTTAATAACATACTTACTAACACTTAATTATAGGAAATGATAAAATTGAAAATACCTATAACTTAATAATAAACATCTACAACCTGCAATCAACAACTCTATTTGTGCTATGGATTTTAACATCCCACATTTATTATGATTCTTAGCTTTATCAAGGCAATGCATTGGTCCTTTGGGGATTTTGTTTCCTTGCTGAAGACGAACATAGAATGTTAGCATATGTGAGGTGTTACATTCTGTAACAACACACATAGCTACAAATAACATGTTGTTAATCAATTACTGTAACTAAAAACACAATGAGAACTGTATGACTTCCCCCTAGTTAGGTCCATCTCATCAATGCCTTCCATCTGAAATGAATTTTCGAGTTGCCCATTTTTGCACAAGTGCAAAAATTGTCAAAAACTACCACTCATGATAAGATATTTTTAAATGTACATCTACGAAATTGTAACAAGTTTGAAATGAAGACATGATACCTTTAAATGAAGTGGTTCATCTATATTTCCACACTTACAAAATTACACTTTTCAACATACATGTTCAATTTTTCCTTTTTAATGTTGCTCACTTCTTTATGTAAACCAACAATAAGGCATTTTTAATGTCTTCTTCATTATATCTACACACAAATACCTATAGTTTTAAATTGCCGAAAAATAACCATGCAATTTATAGTTGTGATGCGCTAAAATTAGCAAGAACTTGAAAATGTCATAACTTGTGCTTAGGGTGTTCGATTGGGTCCATTTTACTTTTGAAACCACATGTTTTGATGAGACAAATACACCGATCAACCCATCTTGCTGGTTGGAGCACATTTCAACACATTTTATGGCCCAAATTCCACTGTTTGGGGGGTGAAAAATAGGATTTAATTTTTAATTCAGTGTTTTCCTATTTTAGGGCATTAGTTAATGTTAGTCTCTTAGATGCATTGTGAGTTGGAAAGTTTCCAATTCCTTTAATTTAGGCATGTAGAAGATGCATGACAATTTATGTGCCTGTACGAATAAGGATAAGAACTTACTAAGAATAATAGGTTCTGGTAAACTGCTAAAAATAGTAATTTCTGCCACCTATAGTAGATTTAGTCAAAGTTAGTTAGAGTTTGCTTGGAAACTTGAGTTTGGAGTTGTTTTCATATTTATGAAACATCGTAATTCATGATTCAACAATGAAGAAGGAGATCTATTTTCTTTTGAGTTCAATTTATTTGTAGTATATTGAGTGTGTTCAGAATTTGGCTACATTAAGTTGTTTCCATCCAAAGCTTTGTATATTATATGACATTTTTGCATTTAGAATTGTATTAAGGGTTAGACCTCATGTTTGCGCTTTTTAAATGAAGTTGTTCATCTATATTTCTACACTTACAAAATCAATCACCTATAGTTTAAACAAAATCAACTACAAAAGTAATAATTATTCCTCTAAAACAAATAACATATACCGTTCGGCGTTCACATTATATTGTACACATGCGATTGCTAGTTAGATTAACTCTACTTTTGATATTATAAAGCCAACAACTTGTAAAGAAAAATTGTTTATATATATATATATATATATATATATATATAAATATATATATATATATATATATATATAATAAAAATATACAAAGTTTATGAATGTTAAAAGGTTTTTGCAATGTTTATACACTTGTGTCATTATGCCGAAGGCGTCCCCCCTATGGTAGAGGACCTCTGGACATTTCTGCAGTGGGGTTAAATTTGACGGTTATACGGTCATCTGGCCATCTGGACGTTTTTTGCTTATAAAACCTGAGTTGCCATTTACAAGAGATTAAATTGTAATTACTAGTTAGGCTTTTCGTGTGCTGAAGAGCATAACCTATAATCCAAATGCGGAGGGGCGAAGACGGCCGCTCCTTCGCACTGTACACCAAAACCGCAACGAAAACGACCACAAAAGCAAGGTTCTAGAGAAGGTCCAATATGACCACAGGCTTAGAATGCACCCAGTCAATTTACCTTTCCTCTCTCATTATTCTCCTGCTGCCCTCCCTCCATTTGAACTGCGTCGTTCCTTGTAATGTTTCCATCCTTCGCATCGTCTTACTACCATTATTATTACTATGTCCAATGAATGAGTAAAATCTACCATGTATGTGAAATCTCGGGAGTCGAGCATGTATGTCTCTGCACTTTTTTGGGCCCTTTACACAAACCACGTCTGATAATAAAAGGCTGCCTTGTATTTTGCAATCCTTTCCATTTCTCAATAAAACCCTTTACAAACAAGCAATGTATATAACAATAACATATCAAACTAGAGTTGCATGCACTTGCATTTATGGAAAAGGGAATTTTAAATACTAGAGAATTCCTCTCCATGACGAGTTTGTGAAGAAACCCCACCTCCCTACTACAAATTTGCATGAGATTTTATATGGGAAAGCTTCAATTGGTAGTAGGAGATTTAAGTCCCTTACAAATCAACACTCAAGTAAAATGAAAGTGGCTACTCTGAAAGTAGGGATAAAGAGAAAGGATTATGTGAAAGCTACCTTGAAGAGAAAGTATGTGTCAGTTGATGAGAAGATAGAGATAGATGCAATTATGTCCTATATGCATTGTGCATCCAAGAAGAAATTACCAACAGTATCCTTGGAGAAAAATGGTGTTGTTATATTGCCATCACACCACATAATTGTAAGAGTTTCAGGATTTGGAGATTCAACTAAGAAACTCTTGATTTCTAGGAATCTAAGACGGAGTGCTCATAGTGGAGAATTTGATGACGATGCACATTCTAATGGCTTTCATATCACTTCAAAGGCTAGGTAATAGCTTGCATATCCATTCACAATTTAATTATGATTCTGAAATTATTTTAAGTACCAGAGGTCACGAGAGTGAGTCTAATGATTGGCCAAAGAAGCCTACTCAACCCCGCTTGTCAATTGAAAGATTGGAAACAAGTCCAGTTCTACAAAAAAAAGGATCAACAATCATGTTTTGAAGGAAAATATGATAGTATTGCTCAGCATGAATCTCAGTCTAAGATTTGATGGGATGAATGATTTTATCTGTGAAGAGTGTCAAGATGGTGTTATTGGAGACGAGTTGACGGGGCTCATTTTCATGTGTAATGATAGAAAAAGAATTAACTATTTTCCATATAAGGTGTTTGGTATGCCCAAAGCAAAGTTGAGACTTTTAGACCATGTAAAGCAAGGTACTAAATTGTTTCTTTTTGAGTATGAATCTAGAAAGATTTGTTGCATATTTGAAGTTGCTTCTTATCCTAGAATTGAGCTTGATAATGATGCCTTCAGAGGATCTGAAGTTGACTTCCCCTTACAGTTATGCTAATATTCAATATCTAGTTGATAAATATGTAGATGGTTTTTTTGTTCTGCACTTGTAACATTATCAGAGACATGATCAATGTTGAGTGTCCTTGTAAGATGTTCAACGATTTTTTATTTGTTGCATATTTGAAGTTTCTTCTTATCCTCGAATTGAGCTTGATAATGATCCCTTCAGAGGATCTGAAGTTGACTTCCCCTTACAGTTATGCTAATATTCAATATCTAAGTGATAAATATGTAGATGGTTTTTTTGTTCTGCACCTATAACATTATCAGAGACATGATCAATGTTGAGTGTCCTTGTAAGATGTTCAACGATTTTTTATAGTTTGATATCATAAATTGTTTCCCCTTATTTACGAAACAAGCTATTTTGCCAAATTATGCTAATGAAAACCTCATATTAAATTTGATGTCCATTGGACTGTCATAAGGAAATTTCAACCTTAAATTTGTGTACATTTGACCATCACTTCAAATATTTTGTTTCCTTTTGCTTGAAGAATCGCAAAACACTAATATCTTGGCCATATGGTAGAGTTGGGCCCTATTTTTCTAAAAAAAATTCTTGAGACCGACATAACTGTGCAACTAAATTAATGCCATTTTCACACATCAGTGGGAAATTTTCAAAGCATGTAATAGAGTTATTAATCAATATGGTATGTGAAAAATTCAAGATAAGAACCTTGGAATTGATATCTCAAAGTGGATTTCATATAGATGTATTGAAGATATATGAAAATGGCATGAGGTTAAAGTTGTTTCCAAACAGTTACTACTAAGACAAGAGAATTATAAGCTTGTCTTTTGAAGTATGTATATGAACTGCCAATGTCGAATATTATTACTCCTTGGCTTTCTTCATCTCCTCTCTTTGCAAAAAGTTTTTTTCCCAATGATCATCTGTGCAGTTCCCGCATAATAGTATTTTCTGATAAATAAGGGAGCAATCTGCGACTATGCTCGTAGATTGGTTTAGATGAAAAAAGAGTTCAAACAATTACAAAATTACGTGTTTCAACATACATGTTCGATTTTTCCTTTTTATTGTTGCACGTTTCTTTATGTTAACCAACAACAACACATTTTTAATGTCTTCATTTGCACATAAATACCTAAAAATTTAAAATGCCAAGAAAGGACAATGCAAATTATAGTTGTTTCCATCCAAAGATTTGTACATTATATGACTTTTTGGCATTTTGAATAGTTTAAAGGGTTGGACCTCATGTTTGCGCTTTTAAAATGAAGTGACTCATCTATATTTCTACACATACAAAATCAATCACCCATAGTTTAAACAAACACAACTACAAAAGTAAAAACTATCCCTATAACACATAACATATACCGTTTTTTTGTTTGCAAAATGCCTCAAAGAAATGTGGTCTCATGGAATGTTATGATTGTAAGATATGCAAAAAATAGCTCTAACAATGATGCACTCAAACTCGTTGACGTAATAAAGAAAATTGGAATGTACCATAACCATTTCAGAATTTTTAATATATAATTGCATATTCTATCTCATTTTAGTTTCATGGAGAGATAATATGTTAAAGCACTTAGTCATTCTTTCAATCTACTTTGACAGCAACACTTCACATTCACTACATTCTTGAGAGTGAGTATTAACAAACTTACATGTCTCACTTGAATTTGTATTCAAATATTACACAACTAAGTGTTATCTAACATCTCTTCTAATGTATTTCGCAACATTTATTCTGGCTTTAATAGAAAATCAGTATTGTCAATCACACCCCTCATCAACATCAACTACAAAAGTAATAACTGAATTTATAAATCTAATAACATATACCATTCGGCGTTCACATTGCATTGTACACATGCGATTGCTAGTTTACATGTTGTAAAAATATAGTTAGTCAAGATGCCTGGGTTGTGGTTTCTCGGTTTAATTCAACTTATTGATTGATAAGTTCACCACTATATATCTTTTAGTAACAAATCTCCCCAAATTCACTCAAAATCAAGTATTAACCTGTAAATCCTAATTACCTCTAACAGTCAAATTATTTTCTCGTTTTTCCTAGATATTCCAATATTCTACAATTAAGTTTGATTTATTGATCACATCTAAATTGAACCATTTGTGCAATATATTGAAGTTAACATGGTGTATTATTAAGCGTAAACCTATCCAAATCTGCAGTAATATCTGTAGGGGTTAGAATATGAAAACCATTCAAATGTAAGCTTCTTTTACTGTAACAATGGCTATGTTGATTTTGAAAAATTAAGTTGTTTGGATCTTACTCGGTATGAAGATCTATGAGAGAGTTTGATAATTAACTTTTTTTTGCATTTAATTTATTCTATACGAGCATAGCAGGCTCATATTAATTGAAGGTGGAAAATTTGGAAAACTATTACTACGAGTTGATTATTATCAACTTACCTGGATCACTTCCACACCACCAACATATTTTAAGTGATTATGATAGATTTATATAAAGATTTTTTGTTTAGTAATTAGAGTGATTATGACTTGATAAGGGAAACCGAGGAGAATTCTGACTGCAAGAATGGCAATATTATTAAAAAAACAGGGAATTATTACTCATTAAATAAATCAGTTAATCGTTGAATAATTCAGAGTCAGAGGGGTCAGATACTGTTAAACCCACAGTGCTCTACTGAATGTTTAAAAGCAGTCAAACACGTCCATATTATATAAATAGATGGTATTTATTGACAGCTGACTCAAATATTCCATAAACAAGTCAAGCCTGTGAAGAGGGCGTGCGTGAAAAGCCACCTCGTATTCCTCAGGGATACTTAAAAATGGTTACATTATGGATGTTTGATCATCTTCTGAGTGGAATTTCCACACGGCTGCCATTACACTACTGGCATTATATTTTTGAGGCATGGATCTCACTCTTCTCTGCGCCTGCAATAAATTCCTTCTAATTCTAGACTTGTTTACCTGCAATAGATAACAATATTAAATAACTTCACTCCAATAATCAAATCCATCACAGATCTATATTCTTGTTCTTACATGCATGCCCTCCTTTTACAATCATTAATAAGACATACCCAATTCCAAGTTCTTCGATAAATTTCTTCTTAGTTATAATTTATATCAATTCTTGCAACTATAAGTTATTTTGAACCTTGAGCCTTTCATTAACAGGAGACACCAATTCTCGATTTCCTGCCAGTTATATTTTTTTTTGAAATTTAATATTAAACTTGCTTACCTGCAATAAATAACAATGTTAAATAACTTCACTCCAATAATCAAATCCACCACAGATCTATATTCTTATTCTTACATGCAAGCCCTCCTTTTTACAATCATTAATAAGACATTCTCAGTTTCGAGTTCTTCGATAAACTTTGATTTCCTCTGAGTTATAATTTACATCAATTCATGCAAATATAATTTTAGATCTCCTCTGATTATATTTTTTTTTGAAATTTAATATTATAATTTTTGGAATTAAGGCTACATCAATACATACAAATATAAGTATTTTGAATCTTGAACCTTTCATTAACAAGAGACGCCAATTCTCGATTTTCTTTGAGTTATACTTTCTTTTTTGAAATTTAATATTATAATTTTTTAAATTAAGGGTACACCAATTCGTGTAAATATAAGTATTTTGAATCTTGAACCTTTCATTAACAACAGACACCAATTTCCATTAAATTGCTATAAAATCCAAATTTTATTTTAGAATCAGGCACATATAGAAACAATTTTCTATAACTTACAGCACCAAAACAATTATCCTAAGCTTGCGAAACCATTTTAAAATTGCAGCACCACAACTATCTAGATTCAATTTGATAGATCCTTTGCAAGCCTCTACAAATAATACCTGTTTGATTGCAGATGGCTTTGATTCTCTGTTGGGTAAAGGTTGATGACTTAAAATACATTTCCTCATCTGAACATCATCCATATTATGAAAGGCGGTGACCTATATCACATCAAACAACTACAGGATTGTCAAATCTAGTGCAATAGAATGAGCAAAATCTGATATAAAAATAAAATGAAAAATCTTGCTTGGCATGCAGATTATTTCAGTGAAGGTACCCATGACAAAATTTCATCAACTTCTTTCTGCAAAAGGGGCTCTTCTGAATCCATGGCTGCCTTCTTATGGATCCATGATCTGCCTTCCACTTTCTTCTTCTTGTTCTCACGAGAACACATTTCAATCAAAGCTAATCATGCAATAGTTTTCTCGCAGTTCAATGAACTGCAGAGAAAATGGATCCTTCCAGTTTGTGCTTGTTGGTTACGTCCAGTGATACGACAGTAATGGAGAAGAGAAGAAAGAGCTGCAGTGTTTGAGAGTTGTGTGCAGGTTTAGTATTGAATGTCAACAATTTGTAAGGCATTTCTTGGGGTGAAATCACGTGGAGAAGCAAGCAAGCGAAGACTATATTGTCCTGGCAAGGCATGAAAGTGTAACGGTCGGTTGTATGAGAAAGTAGTGGTAAAGCAGCTCATGGAAGAGGGGATGTTTGTGCTTCTTCATCATCATTTTTCTGGTTTTTTGTCCTTTGTATAACGCCTACTTCTTTCTTTGTCTCACATGCATTCCATTTTGCTTATGATGAAGTGGGTCCTCACATTGTCTCATTGTACAACAGAAAGACACTATGGATTCTGTATTCCCGGAAAAGCATTACTACTTGTGCTCCTCTAATTCACGTTGTATGTCATTTATTTCCACCATTTTTGTGGAGAGAAAAAGGACCAGCTGTGGAACCACACATGGAACTTGGGATTTTGTTTCATAGTGTGAGGCTAATTCACGATCTCAATCTTTGGGAGATCAGACTTCTATATGTCATTATGATTTATGGGGGTCAAACAACTTCGAAATGAAAATATGACAAACAAGAAATTTGTTATGTTAAAAGTATATGGCTCATGATCTTTTGTCTTGTGATGATTCATCAATATAAATTTGTTAAAAAAGTTGCAACATAAAAACAAGTATTTTAGGAACACATGAATTTGGCAAAAGTGGGTTTTAGAGTGACATTTATTACGTCACATTGTTAGAGATTATTGTTAAGAAAAAGTAGCACAAGGCATGTCTAAACAGTAAGATGAGAAGATCTAGAAAAGACAACAAGAACATTTAACAACCGGGCACAACCATACCTTTTTCTAAAATTGTAGCCTTTTAACATAATCATAACATGTTTTCTTAGCTATCGAAATCAAGGGTAATCTTAGTAAGTAATGTTTACATTTTAGTATTTTTTGGTCATCTTGAAAATGGCTAATTGTGTGAAATATTTGATTAGTCAATTAGCGTATATTTTATACAATTTCTTATATTTGTGTTTCTAATGTCTTTATAAGGTATATTATAACCTATTTTGGGACATGGTTTCGTCATAAAATTACTATACATATGTATTTCTTATTCACCTAAAAATTATAGGAGATATGTGCTAGTTATTTTCAAACACCACTTGTAGTCATATGTATGTTTATATGTACATATACGATGAATACCTGTTAATGTATTTTTCATTGTGATGGATTATACTTGTAAGAATGACTAAATCGAGACATTAATGATGCATTTTTTCTAGTATAAATGTGACCTATATGTAGATGTATTAGAATACACAATGTTCGATTGTTTGGAGATGTGTCCTAGATTAATTTTTGCTTTACATTGTATAAATTTTTGTTTAGAATGATTTTAAGTAAAAAGTCATAGACAATTGCCAAATAACAAGTATTAATTTCTCCTATATACAATTGCCTCTATGTGATGCCCGCTAAAAATAACCCACTTGAGACCCAAGAACAACCTAGGATTAGTTAGGAAAATTATGGAATAAATTTTTTTTGTTTAAAGGAGTCTACAACTAAGTTATAAGACAACATTTGTCTCTAACAAGTTCCAGGTCAATTATCATTCACTAGAAAGTAATTTTCTTTTTTTTTTATCATATATTAGAGGTCACAAGGTCCAAAATTTAGGGTTAGAAGGTTCAATTAGGTTCAGAGGGTAATTCCTCACCATACCCATTCTCTAACAGGCTTAAAGGTTCAACTTGATTTTTCTCAAAATTAATGCATTTAAAATTTTCCTAAATCATTCCCATTGGATAGGAAATTTCCTCACCTTTCCAATGATATAAAGAACTCCTAACTCCTCATATTTTTCATGTTATGGGCTGGTGAGCCTTGGGGTGAAAATTTTCCCCAAGAGTGGGCCTGCGGGCCTAGGAGAGAAAATTTGCCCAAAGGGCGGGTCGGTGGGGCCGCGGAAGACTTTTGGAAAATTTCTCCATGCGATGGTGAAAAACCACCTTTGCACCCGTGCTTCCGTGGGTCCGCAAGGTACATGTGGCGCCTCCTAAGCCAACGCGGGAAAAGTGGGGCGAGGGGGAGAAAAATTGTTTAACGCCCCGAAGGGAAAAAAGGATCACCTTGACCTGCACCTCATGATGCCACGTGGCAAGTACGGACTGGCTGCGGCCAACGGAGCAGCGGGAAAAACTTGGAAATTTTTCCCAATTTTTTTCTAAAACGCCAAAGGCAAAAAGGAACCCGCTCCTCTGCCGAAGCCTCGCGACACCATGTGACATCTCTTGATTGGCCACAGGTCAGTGGGGCAGTGGGAAAATTTGAAAAAAAATTCTAAAATTTTTCTGAAGCGCTAAGTTAAAAAGTGATCCGCCCCTCTGCCCAACACCTCGTGGTGCCATGTGGCAGCCTTTGATTGGCTGCGGGGTGGTGGGAAAAATTTGGAAAAGTTTCCCAAAAGTTTTCTGAAGCTCTAAGGGAAAAATTTGGGCCTGCGGGCCCGCCAAGGAAAATTTTCCCAATTTTTTTTTGATGCCAAGTGAAGAAAAAATTTAGAAGGCCATAACTTTTGATAGAGAGCTCGGTTTTGGGCAAACGAGGTCTTTCTGGAAAGATCTCGACGTCCTCTTTGTATAAAATTCACTAGTTTTAAATTTTGATAGAGTTTAAGGGGTTAATTTTCTGAAAATGATCTGCAGGATTTTATAGTTCAAACTGGTAAATTTTAACTTATGAGATTTTTTCAATTTGTTCTTATCCCTCTCTCAACATGTCAAATAGACATGGAGAATTTTTCTTAGGTGGATTTAAGAAAGGTTTTAAGATTCAATTTGTATGATTGATTTGCAATTTGAACATTTACATTTCTTGACTACAAAACAGTTTGAGCCAGATTTTGCTAAGTTTTCTACGAAATTCCTTAAGTGTTAATGTCTAGATGAATTTGATTGGATCTTATTATGCCCAAATTAATGTTTCATTTGTTATTTCTTTGTTGCAGATTCAGTCTATGCATTTGGGATTAAATAATTGTCAATTTGAAAATGCAAGACAAAGATAAAAAATTTAAAGGGTTTATTTGCCATTTTCTTCTTCCAAGTATTATAATATGTTCCAATCCTAATCTAATACATTGTGTTGATTCAAACCAACTATTCAAAACTAAGATGCATATTTGATTTCCAATTTTCACATATGTTAAAAGGCAGAGTATTAAAAATTCCTTTATACACATTTCTTCCTTACAAATAGAGATTTCAATTACATTTAAGAGATCAAATTCAATACCATAGGGTAATTTGAGGAAGGTAATACATCATTCATTGATTCCAAAAGAAAAATTTGTAAAATCCTTCTTTTATTCTTTCCAAAAATCATATATTATATACAGAGTAGAATAATACATTTTCTTCTCATGTATTTCATTTTTTCACTTCCTAAACAAGGATTTCATAGTGCATGTTAAACACATATTTCTAATGGAAATAATATCATATGAACAAGGCAAAAACTTCCATTAATTCAATGAAACTCCTACAACCTCCTTTCCATTTGATTTCAAAATACAACATACAAATTACGTATCACTCTTTCCAAAATAGAATACAGAGTATAACTCTTTTACATTTCAAATTTCAACTTTCATTGTCAATACAAAGTATCTTTCCATTATAATGAATACACAGATCATCCACTTCAAGTGGGAAAGGGGCTACAATAAGATTTCATTTCACAAGGGACTGTCAAACTATCTTTTTCCTTGCTCCAGAACAACATGCAGATTTTTCATTCATCCAATTTGATCACAACAAGAGTAGGGGAAAGGAAATGCTCTCCACCCAACCAAGACATCCAATGAAAAGGAGAAGCCATCCTTCTTCATTGGCCCCTAAGCCCCAACCATAATGCAATAAAAAATGTGATCCAACTCATGGCAACAACAGGCTTCCACAAAACATGCAAGCAACATTTTCACAATAGAACATAGTCCAAAATAGAATGTAGTTTGCAACTACATTAAAACATGACAAACAATACTAATGCTTCATCAAGAAAGCCAAAGGAGAAAGAAACTATGGGGGATGCTTCTTATGCCTCCCAAAAGGGGAAATGGCTATCACCACCTGAATTACAAATTGCCAAAATATAACATATATGAAAACCATGATATGCCTTATGCCTCCCCAAGTACCCCTTATTCCTCACATTTATTTATGCCTCCCCAACCTCTTATGGTACCCCATAATGAGTAAATAAATGCAAACTATTTCTTTGTAAGGTAGAACCCAAATCCCAACTCCCTCCACCCTTATACCTCCCTAAAACACACTTGTGCCTCCCAAAAAATAAACCCCATAGTCTTCTCCTACACCATTCCTAGGCCATCTACCCAACATCCCACAAACATGCCAAAACATTCACACATTAACATTTTCATAAACAAAAGAAGCATTTCAAGAGCCAAGCTCCTACCTCTCCATGATGGAGTTGTTCCAAGTTCTAAAACAACAAGCTTTATCCCAAGACAAGCAATCCAGAACATCCAAGCACAAGCATGCAACAATCTTCCAAAAACTTATTTGAAGGAAGAGCTCCAAAACAACAAAAGAATTCCTCCAAGAATCAAGTTTCCAAAAATGAAGCAACCCAAAACAAGGCAAGGAATTCAAATATATAGAAGAGGAAAGAGAAGAGGATGAGGTGGATCCATGTGAGATGCCACATCACACATCCTCAACTCCAAATCATAAGTCAACTTCAATCTCTAAGGCACAATAAATAAGTAGGTGAATAAATGACAGTTTACTTACACACTCCAAAACAAGCCCACACCCCAAAGGACTGAAATTAAAAGCATGTAAGAAAAGTGCAATAAAAACATTCAACTTGAATTACAAAAATGAATAAATAAGGGATAAATTTAACTTTCCAACCATAGGTATGGTTGGTAAATAAATTTAAGAGGTATGGGACAAGTTTAACTTGTCCCACAAGCCTCCAAAATCACCCTCCAAGGATAATTTCGAATTTCTAAGAAGGTGGAGTGTTTCACACTCAAAAGTTAACTTACACATCACTTACACATCTCTTACAACACTTACACATTACTTATAACACTTTAAATCATTGCCTATAACTCTCATTAATTACCTTCTTATGACGTATTTGATTTATTTATTTTAACAATATGATTACTCACAAAATTTACACACCATATAATAAGTAATGAAAAGGGTAAAGGCACAAAAAAATAAACACATGCAACATCAATAAAAAGGAACCAAATAAATAGATACACATAACCCTTGGTCACATTTAAAGGTGATCCCCCCCATTGGAATCCCTAACAATCAAACACACACACACAAACAATAAAAATTGCCATGGTGACCTTGTTGAATTCATCTAGAATTCCAATGTGGTTGGTCTCCAATCCCCCAATGTTTGTTGTGATATTTTTAACCTGCACAATAAAATTACCCCTTTAGCCTCGTGGTCATATCATAACATCCAAATGAATATAATATAATTTCAAAATCATCAATATATATATATATATATATATATATATATATATATATATATATATATCACAACAACATCCAGACAATAAACAATATCACTTACAATTTCATCATCAACTATATAATCGTCAATTTTAAATTCAATTTTCTCGGTCTACTCAATATATCCAAATATCACATCCTAACTATATATATATATATATATATATATATATATATATATATATATATATATATAACACCATGTCCAATAACATGTCAACATCTATATAAAATGTCTCTAATAATCATCATGCATCATATATGAATCGGAGTCAACAATAATCCATGATCTGACATCTAACACCATACTAAATCAAAACTATAATAATGTCCATAATATAGTCAGCAGTATCAAGATCAATATCAAAAGTGTCGAAGGGAAGTGGGCACTACAGCCCCCTCCCCTTAGACTCGACTTCCTCCTGGAAGTCACTTGAAAGAGAGATAGGAACAAATGCAATAGAAAAAGAATCACTCCATTATGGGATTTCTTGCTTTAAACAAGTGTGGGTCTACATAATGTAACGTCCACATTTTACACACACAAAAAAATAGTAAAAAATACTAGGATAATTTTTTTTATTTACATTTCTCACTACACAACGCCACAAGGGCTCCAAGAAAAGAAAACTCAAAAATGCATACGACACTTACATAATTCATCGACTCACATAGACACATGACAACACCATATACATGTCAATGCCACACTTTCCCCAATGAATGAAAACTAGCAATAGACCCAACCAAAAGAAAAGGACTAAAATATTGGCAAACCCATAACACATCATTTCCTTAATTGCATATTAGTTACGATTAAAATTCCAAGAACACTATTGTGTAAGGATAATTTTCTATTTTTTTTTCCACCTACAGATTCTTAAATTCATTCCACATTTAATTTACAGTTCGACCATTTTAAGTTGGATTTTAATCCTTTATGAAAATTTCCATAGCTTACATACTTATTTGACATATTTCAAATTGCATATAAAGTACTTTAATTATCTTTTTCTTTTGTTAAGAAAATGATTCTCAAACATTTATTCAATGTTTAAATCTTACCCTTTTAACTCAAGTGAATCTGACTTGATGTCAAGAAATCAATATTAGGATTTAAGGGGGGGGATTTAGAATATAGACACCTTTTTCCCATAAACATTATTCGATCATGGTATCTTTATTTCCCAATTCAACATTCCCACAACAATATATATATATATATATATATATATATATATATATATATATATATAGTATGATCTCACCAAGGGAAATGCATATTCTTTGTAACACATGAAAATGTTTAATTGAGTTATAAGGACTCCAAGAGTGACATTATTCCTAACCTCAAATCTCGTTTTACTCTTATATTCTTTACTCTTATATTGCACTATGGTCTCATTATTAGCACTATTTTATAACATTTGTAAACAAAATAAAACATACTTTTCAGTAATGGGTTCACTACTACAAGGAGTGTAACCCAACACGAGACATCCCATTTCTTTTCTCTTATTAACTATAGTAATAAACACATGTTGAAACCAAGACATCTACTTGTGTCATTTAAATCCCACCATGAGATCAATCATAGGAATATCACCTACTACCTTTGTTCGGTTTTGGTCCACTCACTATGGTACAAAGGGCAAGTAGGCATAAGGGATAATGAGACCTTTTTTTTCACTTCTCTTAAGTGAATATATTTTAAATAAAATTTTCATTTTCTAATACTTACGAACAATTTCCACCCGTAAGTTAAACCGTTAATTGACCAAGGTTTGGTTTACTTCTAATCTTAACTAAGGGTCAACTCCCCATATAAATATGAGTAAAAGGTGAGAGGAAATTTTTTATGCTAAATGACCTTCAAGAAGGACCAAGGTAACCCATTTATCTGAGAGGAACTAAAGATATCATTAACAAGAGATCAAGTCATAGAATGAATAATTCACTAGCTACATTCTGTCTTTTGAATCCCACAAGGAATTCATTTCAATCTTCATAAGACTATGTAGTCCACAAGGATACTAAAGAAAATTTGCTTCTAATTTCTCCAGGTAAGGTTTGTCCATGTCTTCCCTAACCATCGGGTTCACAAAAAAAAAGGCTAAACCTAGTGACCATGACGATAAAACAACTAGGGGTATTATTTACCTAAGCTAGGAGGTTCCATCAAGCACAAAAGTTTAAGTTCATTCTACAGTTTCAATTTATTATACGCTAGGAAGGATCACATGTGAGGAAAAGTTATACATGAATCTTATACTAGGGTTGACTGTTGTGGTTACATTCTTTTTTTACATTTTCACGGTAAGAAACACAACACCAATTATTTAATCATATATTTAACACTCAAAATGCACTACAAGATATTAAGTTCAAATTCATTTATATATATATATCAAACCATTATACCATACACAACTATGAATCACATTGAGCTTATGATTAGATGCACATTTCGTAAGATATCCCTAAAACTAGCATCTCATACATATTAGTAAATTTCAAATATAACTTTTCTATAACATGAGACTATATCGTACATATATTCAGTTTACAATGACCTATATAAATTTCAATAATAAATAGTGAATTACACATCACCTTTTCGCCATCATTCTTACATCCTGCAAAACCATGTGAGCATGAAATCAGTGATAAATCACTGACATGGTATCCACCCTAATCTAACATAATTAATGTCTTTAGTTTCCCATTTACATATAAGCATAATTATAAATTTCATTCGAAAGAAAAGGTTTAGAGATAGGTATTCATTTCACTTCATTTCATAGCCAATGAGAGAGAGAGAAAGGAAAGAGAGAGAGAGAAAAACTATTTTTCCAAACGTTCCATGTTACACAACAGTCACACAATAGAATTTCAAGAAGTTATTTACAAGTGTCAACAAGTTTCCAAGATGGTTTTCTAACCCAATGGGGTTCCTACAATTTTCCTTTTCCTTTTTCTACTAGCTGCAAAAACATTCAATTAGACTCGGAGGTGAAGAAATCACTTTCAAAAGTTGTCTTCTGATGAGTAAACACACCATGAGTAAGTTTCTATGTGTCCTCATATATCCCAAGAATTCACAGGAATTGACAAAATTCAAAACTGGTGAACGGTTTACAATTGGCGGCTTTTTTTCCAAGGCCATTGGCCGTAGTTGACCTAGTTACAAATAATCAAAAGTTAGCTCGAGGGCTATAAAAAACACATCCAAAAATCACGTTAGATGGAAAAACATGTAACGAGAAACTTCCACCAAGTTCCCCTATATATGGATTTTTTACCAGAGTTGACGGGACTGAGAACTAGCAAACGGTTTTCAAACGACGGCAGGTTTTCTGGAGCCACCGGTCATAATTGGTCCAGTTTGACCTAGTCAACTCCGACCAAAGGCCTACAAAAAGACTTTGCCAAACTATTAAGAAAAGGCGTTTTTCCTTAATTTGAAGGTTCTAGGAAATTTTCTAGTAAAAATACTCAAGGTTTGCGAAGGCGGATAACCATTTCATTGTCCAGTATTCAAACGAAAAGATGAAACAAAACCAAATTTTTTACTTTTAATAGATCCCTACAACTACAAAATGGTGTAACAGAGCTCCTACAAGGGTGTAAAAATTATCACAGTAGATCATTCGAGATCGATTCAACGATTTAAGTGACTCCTCCCATGAAAAGGTACTTGTAGGAAATTAACATAACCTTTCTTGAGTTATGAAGTTTATTTTGTAAGTCTCTGAAAATCATGGTTTATTTGTTTTAACAAGAGAGTGATCAACATATCTACAGGGGCTCAACTTCAACTTGTCAATAAAAAAGGGTATTGAAGAAATCTAGTTTCATCAGGAAGTTTGTTAGATCATCTCAAAATGAGGGTTTAAGTTTAATCTTGTCTACCAAGGAATATTTTAATTGCGCAAGCTACGGTATGAAATCTTTTTGTTTTGAAAACAAGTTTATTTAAAACTATCAATTCTATGATAATGCTACATTTTAAAATTTTATTTTGTTGCAAATGAACCACTAAAGAATAAAATTATGAAAGATAGGGATAGATGAACCATGCCTGAAAATATTAACATTTGCAGTGTATAGCAGGTTCATCCACATTCCATAAAGCATTGAGTCTCTTTTAGCATTTTTTCAAATAGTTTGCGAGTAGTCAAAAACTGCCCCATTTGTACATTGTTTGAAAGTCTCAAAAGACGCTTCAAGAAAACAATTTTTTTCCTTTGTAGCCAGATTTTAGTTTTCTTTAGGCCACAATTCATGTCTCATGTATATCGATTCGTAGCAAAACAAATATGTCATAGTGTGATGAGCATCATACCTAAGGCCATCATAAGTCAAAACATCTAGAGTAATGGTGACCGCTATCTTTATCTCTTTGCATTTGAGAAAATCCACTTTGTGCAAACACATGTTTAATGTGCAGACCATATCCAACTAAGGAAGTAAATCAATTAGCTCTGCATTAGCCCACACAATAGTATTTCTTAACACCACGTGTATTGAATCGCTGAGCTCACACAGAAAATATTTTTTTATCGTTAGCTTCTCATATTTTGTATACTATGAATCACCTTGCAAGAGCTTCTTGCTAGTATGGCATGATTGGGCATGTTATCAGCACCCAAATCTTTTCATATTCATATCTAAATATTTTTAGACTTTGTTTCCTGGTATTTCTCATTGGAAAAGAAAATAACTTTAATATGCACAATCCATTTGGTTTCTTGTTTAGAGTAGCATACTAACCCCAAAATTTGCGTGCCAAATATGCATCAGGATAAATTTTGATATGTAATTGTGGTGCATGCAAACGAGGCCCACATTTTAAATCTAGTTACACATATCAAATGGTTTGAACCTTGCTCTCACATTCATATCGTTTTATTTTTTTATGTGTGAAGAAAAATAAAAAAGTTGTTACCCCGTGAGAAAACCCATATCTTTTGTTCACTGCCAAATTTCTCAACAAATGTGATTTCATAATTTTTTTGTTGCGTGAGACCTTGCATACAAAATTTCTTCCCATAGATCTGATGTCTAACTTTTACTTTGAATCCCTACAGGAAAGTTTTGATCTCCTCTTGCATACAAAAAAAATAACAGAGGCATGTAGTAATTTTATTCCAAAGACAATTAAAACTGCTACATATATAGATATAGAACTAGATCGATCAGTGCATATATAAAAAAGAGGAAATATAGGGAATACAGACTTATCTCAGCATGTAGGTCTTATTTAACTCAGAATGGATCTTATTTTAGGATGGATAACATTGAGAGATCCCAAATTTTGAAAACATATCTACCAACGTACCTACAACTACAAAATATGAACAAGGTTCTACCTCATGCGATGATGGATGACCATATGGAGTTCCAACATACACATTTTCGCTCAAGCTGTGAGAAAATTACATTAGCAAAGGGTGCCTTTAATGTATTTATAAATGCATCGAATAAAAAACCACTGCAGTAGTTCACTTTCCCTCAGAGACCATTGAACCTACTTCTCTCCTCTTTCACGTTTTTGTCTGCTGCAACTATCCATTTACTACTAAATTTGCAATGGCAACATGGTTTCAGTGTGCTTATTACCTCTGGGTCTCATTAAACTATTTTCCTTTTTTAAGCAAGGAAAAAATGACAGGTCAGGAAATCATTTGGGGTGGCCATGCCCTGTCAGGCCACTGCCACACACCATTGCCCACTCCTATCATTATTAAAACTCCAACTTCACCTCACAGCCAATTCCCAATATCCCATCTTTTATTATTATTATTATTATTATTAATGTGCCACTACATTTCCATCCCCTTATAAGAGCATCATCCTCGATGTGACACAATATTGAATCTCAAAGGTTAGGTAGGAAATAAAGTATTAATGAAACCTGTCAATTAACAAAACAACTTGTCGGTACAACACAACTAGAAGGAAACAAACTAATTTTGACAATATGCTAGATTTTAATGTTATGAGAATATTGGTAGTTCTATTCTTCTTTATTACTCAAACTTTTCCTTTAAAGTATTTATTAATCTCAACTCTAAGTATTCCATTGTCTAATATTTTAGTTTCTTATGTTCATGGGTTCCCAATAGAACTGATATCACAATACTACATTAGGGCCAACACAACACCAATGGTCCTGAGGACATATTGTTACATACTTTTACTACTGGATCACATCTCGATAACCCAACCAAACCACAACAAGAACATACATAGCCCCCACACATAGTACTTGTCACAAATGTACCCAACAAAATAGTACACATAACATAATGAGATTGTAACAACATGGAATTCCCAACAGTGCACATACAAATGTTTCACACAATTCAAAACCATAATTATAGCTACATAGTGTCAATATGGAAACAACATCACAAGACATATCCCAAACTCACAAGAGTACACATAAACCATAATACCAATACCATACACCTCCCAAAACATCACAAAACAACTCTATATACCCCCTCAAAGCATCGTAAAACAAATACATATACCTTCCAATAATCACAGAACAAATTCATATACCTCCCAAAACATCAATGACACACACACACACATACACACACATCTCTTATTTCTCCCTCAAGTCTCGTATGCCTCCCTTAAAGCATCACACAAAAACTCCATATACCTCCCAAAGCATCAATCAAACCCACACAAATCTCTTATGCCTCCCTCGAGTTTCTTATGCCTCCCTCAAGCAATAAATTAAAGATAAATTTTCCTCGCTCCCCAAAAGAGGTC
This sequence comes from Taxus chinensis, assembly GCA_019776745.2. Classification (NCBI taxonomy): domain Eukaryota; kingdom Viridiplantae; phylum Streptophyta; class Pinopsida; order Cupressales; family Taxaceae; genus Taxus; species Taxus chinensis. Next base: position 116,846,147 of record CM034155.1, on the reverse strand, counting down.
AGTCACCCTATGACCCTAGGTGCATAGAGTCCAGATACCTCTAACCCAAGTGATAAAATAACTCATAGTTCAACAACCCTCTATTTATCTGTAACTCCCTAGGGCGTACCCCTATACAATGAAGCGGGTCCATAGGTCCCATGACCCTATTCCAACACATTATGACATTAGAACCAACATAACAATCCATTTCAAATGCTAAGTGGCAAAAAATTCAAGCCTTGGGCTAGGCTATAAAATTTTTAAGCTTAAAAATAAAATTTAAATCTAAGAAAAAAAAAGGGCCAAATAGTCATAGTTAGTGCAAAAATCTACATGTTAGTGCAAAAATCAAATAAATGCCCAAAATATAAGAACATGTCAATCAAGAAAATTTATGGTTCTAGCAAGAAAAGGGAAAGTGTTCAATTCACGAATAAAATACGTGTAGAGAAATAAGACATCACAATAACTATGTGGCCTTATACGACCACAAAAGGGGTACTCAACGAGTTGTTGGTACTTGGAACATCGAGCCTCATCTCGTAAAATAACATGTCAAATAATAAAATTGTCATCATCTCTAGCTAAATCATCCCGCCACCACTTCGACAAGGCTCAACAGAGTCAAAATCACATAGGTTGAATCCATACGATAACCTTATCGGGAGAGAGAAATAAGTACAATTGACCATCTACTAAGCCTAAGGTGTCCATGAAACACAATATCCATGACACCCATTGAGAAAGTGCCACACATACCAAATGAACAAAAGTGGGTTTTCAGCCTATGTAAGGCTACACTTCCTAACTCGTACTCGGCTCGAGTGATTGGTCAACAGTACACATTTCCTCACTCTAAAAATACACCTTTTACTGGTTTCCCTTAGGATCGGTTAGTGTAGGGTTCACAACATAACACATAACTACATCACTAACACAATGGTGATTCATGCACATTAACCATAATGTCTTACGCATGGTGTATATACAGGGTAAAACAAAATAATTAGTTTCATGGGTTACGATACATCACATTACCACATTCTACATCCAAAGTGCAATCAATGTACAATAGGGATCATACACTCACCATATTCCCCTAAATAATGACATGAACCATCACATATTACATGAATTATACATATGAGGAACACAATGTCTAACTTTACAACATATAATCGATTGCAATACAACATGGTGATGGACACGATTACTCACAATACAGTGACGACATCATGATACGATCTAATTCACTTTACACCAATTTTTTCATGCAATACATCAATACACCTACATATCACAAAATGAAAAAATGCTCCAACACTTCACAATCCAAAATAACATTCTTTTGTCACAAACAATAAGGAATTACATCACATGTGAACTCTTCATAGAATCCATGAAAAGGAGAGATAATACTCTCATCACAAGCACATCAACATGATTAAAAAAAAATGCACTAGGTGACATACACAACATATGCATTAACAATTTCACAATTACGACATAGTTCACATCATGCTTATATCACATTACTGTTCCAATATCCACCACCATCCTGCAACACCATCATAACTCCAATCTTCCCTAGAGGTTCGAGAGCATAAACCTCTGCTCTGATACCAAATGTAATGCCCACATTTTACACACACAAAACAACAGTAAAAAATACCAGGATAATTTTTTTTACTTACATTTCTCACTACACAATGCCACAAGGGCTCCAAGAAAAGAAAACTAAAAAACGCATATGACACTTACATAATTCATCAACTCACATAGACACAAGAAAACACCATATACATGTCGATGCCACACTTTCCCCAATGAACGAATACTAGCTATAGACCCAACCAAAAGAAAAGGACTAAAATATTGGCAAACCCACAACACATCATTTCCTTAATTGCATATTAGTTACGATTAACATTCCAAGAAAACTATTGTGCAAGGATAATTTTCTCTTTTTTTTTTCCACCTACATATTCTTAAGTTCATTCCACATTTAATTTACAGTTCGACCTTTTTTAGTTGGATTTTTATCCTTTACGGAAATTTCCATAACTTACATACTTATTTGTCATATTTCAAATTGCATATGAAGTACTTTAATTATATTTTTCTTATGTTAAGAAAATGCTTCTCAAACATTTATTCAATGTTTAAGTTTTACCCTTGTAACTCAAGTGAACCTGACTTGATGTGAAGAAAGCAATATTAGGATTTAAGGGGAGAGATTTAGAATCAAGAAACATTTTTCCCATAAAAATTATTCGACCATGGTATCTTTATTTCCCGATTCAACATTCCCACAACAAGAAATTGTATTTATTATATATATATATATATATATATATATATATATATATATTTTATCAAATTTTGATCTCACCAAGGGAAATACATATTCTTTGTAACACATGAAAATGTTTAATTGAGTTATAAGAACTATGTACGATGGAAAGGTGACATGCAAGCATGGTAATCTACAAGTAACTCTTCCTCGCACCGGACCTCACGAGGTCATGCCGAGACAGCTGGTAGGGATGGAATACATGCGGGGTGTAAATAAGCTAGTTAGGTAATCTTATGTCTTCAACATGCAATAATGGGATCTGTGAATCTAAGGCAAAGAAGGCCCTCCTAACTTGAACCGGTGTGATAGATCGTTTGGTGAGGATAGCTGCTCGAAGGCTCCAATCAATATCTAGCTCTGCCGTGATCCGATCTATGGGTTGTGGAATACGTGGAAGATGAAGCTATGGGTACTTCGTATATATCTCCCATCAAGGCCATGATGATGGAATGACTAAAATGTATAGTGGATATTTTGGTGCTTTATGGACGATTCTCTGATCTAGTCCAGAAATATTTAGCTTGATTAGCTGCTACATTTAATAATGATAGTTGTGTGATAATGTCTGGTGGCAGCGGAGAGGACCTAAACACTAATGTTCACAAACCAGAGTCAATATTTGATTGATTTGTAGGCCCATTGGGTTGTGGGACCTGTGGATCACAACCGTAAGTTTGTGGTTGCTGTGGACCTCCTATGGTCATGTGAAGAATCAATTCCTTCTTCCAAGTATCTAGTAATCGTATGCCTTTTCGGCCTCTACGTTTAGAACTAGAAGTTGTGCAATTTTCTCGGAGTACCTAACAGGTGTTCTGGCAATTTGGATGCGTAAGCTAGTGTCTATATCAATGAGGAGGTCTCCTGCGTCTGGCTGTGGTACTAGTGAATCACAACTGAATGTTTTCTCTCTTTCAGGTCCTTCTACAGTCATACAGATATCTATCAAGGTAGTCTATAATTTGGTTGATTTGATCAGAATGTGTGTGTGCTTTGTCGTCTTCTATGTTTAATAATCTTAGCTATGCACTGATTTCTTGTAGGTCTATGTTTGTTCAGAAGACCTGAATTCTGAGATTTTGGTCTATGTCAGTTATTGCTGCAACAATATTTGGTTGAGGCACGATTGGCTCAAAAACGTATTCCCTGGGCTCCCTAGGTCCCGTGATTGTCATACAAGATCAATATAAACCTAACTGAAATGAAATAAACTAATTATGCAAGATATATCTACAACATATATATATATATATATATATATATATATATATATATATATATATATATATATATATATATATATATATTCCTCTATTTTTGTATTTTTGATAGAATTTTAATAGAATTGAAAGAGCAACTAATCTAATATATTCAAAAAATGACAACTAATCTAATAACAAAATTAAAACAAGCAAGGTAGCCCGGTGTAGCTACTTGCCTGTGCAGTTGTGAGTTTATCCTAAATAACTAGATAGCTGATTAACTTAATTGAAAGATTCTCGATCCTACCTCAAAAGTGAGGAATGAATCATAGTTTCTGAGAAACTATCAATCCCCACAGCTTCCCTGGCAATATCGAAAATGAAACTTAACTGAAATGAAATATTTCACTACTCTATTTGATATGTTTTAACTAGAACTTTGACAGATAAAACCTGGAATTTGTAGAACAGTGGTGAATCCAATAGTGTATGATTTTGTCCCCTCAGAATGATCTCCTCATTCCTTCATGTTCACGTGAATCTAGAAGAGCGTGTATATGCTAGCATCAACAGAAAAAGGTATTTTGAACAATGGTAGCTTTGGATATAGACTGAATATAATGTGAGTAGGAGAGGGATAACACAAGTGACAGAGCTTGGCCCGTATGCAATTCCTAGCGGGATTTATTGCGGGAATACAACACAAGCATACCGAGAGATTCTAGAATCTACCTTCTGTGAAGAACACAACCTACAACTCTAATGGATTCAATCTACAAATGACACTACTCTGCTCTAAACTAATTTGTATGAACAATAATGAACAAGACTGGAGCAAGAAGATCGAATGGCTTCCAACAACAAAGGAAAACTAGCATGGATGCAAAAATGAAAACAAAATGAGCTCTAAACAAGAAATTGAAAGACTAAACAATGGAAATGAGAAGTTGAGGGGCCATTTGCTTGAAAACAAGCTGGATACTTATAGATTTCACATTCACCCAAAGGTAATTCCCATTAGAACTCTTTTACCATTAAACAATGAAGAAACACTATTCCAGGGGACATAAAACATTAATATGAGCCAAGGCGGTTGAGAAAAGCTGGTGAAATTTGAAAATTTATGCAAGTCACGATCAAAGGAGTGTGCTGGAAAATGCGTGAAGGACCGCCACCCTGGTAGGGCCCTGTCAGGGCAGGTTTCATCACTAAAGGTCAAAAGGCTTAGAAAAGAAAGGCAAAGAAACAAAAAAAAGCACAAGAAACTTGGATAAAGCATTTGGGATGTTAACATATACTTCATGAGCTTCTCTGGATCCCGAACACCTTGCGAGGTGACCTGTATCATCATTGGGGCATGTGTGACATCATTTTGGCGGTACGGTACCCTATAATTTTGGGTACGTACATATTGCCCCCTCAGAGAAGTGTTTTAACCATGAAGAGGTGTAAAACGGTGGGTCCAAGTATGGCGGTCCCAAAATGGGAAGCTAGAAATTATACCTGACACGCCCGTGTGTCGAAATTTCACCATCCGAGTTCCTGCTACCTGTAAAATGGAAAGAAGACTCAAGTGTAGATAGATAAAACAAATCGAAAATAAATACTAAATTAGTATGTAATGAGGGCTTACCATTTGCACGGGGATGAGAACTTACCTCTGTCGGTGCTCTAAACCTACGAAAGGGGCATTCAAAATGAGTCAAAACACTATATATATATATATATATATATATATATATATATATATATATATATATAACGGGCCCACTTTCCTATTCATTTGCGCATGTTTATTTGATAGTTTGTGAGCTCTGGGACCCATGGTGATGGTTTTCAATGAGAGTATAGTCGAAACGTTCGTATCGAGATAGCAATCATGCCTCCGCAAGCAGAACCTCAACCTGCGAGATCTTAGGTTAGTTCTTCTCGATTTAACATTTTTGCACCCAAAATGCAAAAATGATGAAAAATTTGTCGTGGGGGGGTTATTTTTAGAAATGTCAGTTTTAAATGTGTCTCTTAGGGGGGGGCCTAATGGGTAGGCTTTTGTTTTAGTTAAAATGGTCATTTTTTAGCATTTTTAGGGCATGTGACCCGTTTGTAGTCGCGGGACAGGACCGTCCCCTAAGCCCTGGACCACCACCTTCCAAGCAGGGCGCCGGTTCTCTTCAGAATGCTAAAACAACACTAATTTGAATTCATTTTTGCATTTTTAGTGTCCTTACTTGCTTTAATGATTTTTCTAATGCAATCTTGATGCTAACTTGCTTCTTTTTGTGTGTTTTTGGGTGTTTTTGCAGAAGAAGGAAGAGTACATTAGATGGAGCCGAGAGAGGGAGAGTGATTGGATTCTAGTAGTGTTAGATGCTCTCTCTCAGGCTGAGCAGGATACTCTTCAGAGGGCAAGTATATTGAGGATCACACGGGTCCCCAACGTTGCACCTTCTAGTCACATACTACGTGACTTATTTTCTTACTGGGATGCAAATCAGAACACTTTCCGATTTCCAGGTGTAAGGGGTGAGTGGACTATCACTTTAGAGGATGTCTACCGCATTTTGGGAGTCCCGATTATTGGGAGGAGACTTTCATTTGATACAGCAGTATCCAGAGCTCAGGTGACTCAGTGGGCCACCTATATGGGAGACACAGTTGTCTCCACTGGTTCGAAGAAGGGGGTGAAGGTCCATTCTATTCCTGACTTTCCCATCCCTCTGATCCATCAGGCCATTATGGGCATCCTTGCTTCGAGATTGATTGGAGATAAGGGAGGGGATACTTTGCTCTACTGCTAGGCCCCCATAATCACACAAATTGAGGCACATGGTCACAATTTATGCTTGGGGAGCCGATATACTTGGGACCACCTATCATGACTTATACAGGGTGGTTCGATTATAAGGACAGTCACTGAGCCATCCGACCTTAGTTATGAGCTGGGTTTATGAGCACATTATCCCTTATGGGAGGGGCATAGAGGTGGAGGATCCTGAGGCTGTGAGGGCAGCTAGATGGATAGAGATGACAGTGCTTAGAGCACCCCACCAACCAGTTACTTCCCTGACTACTGAGGATATGGAGGCCACACCTTATCAGGCCATGGCGGGGTTGTGGGGTGAGGAGACCTTTACTTTGATTTCCTGCTCTACTACATGACAACTTGTGGACAGGATGGGGAAGGTAGAGACACACCCCTTTGATCGAGTGCCTCACTAGTTCGGCCTTGCTTACATTGACATGCTTCCCCTAGTGGTGCCAGTGTTTAGATCAGTTTGGGAGGCTAGGGGAGGTCCTAGAGGCCGGGGTTGGACCGTTGTTACTCCTGACATCCCTATTACAACCAGGAGGGTGGTACGTGCTCGAGAGAGAGTTGGTGCTCCTCAGGCACCCTTACTTTGGATTTCCGTTGGTCCTGCCCATAGCAGTGATGACCCCATTGATATAGAATCTGAGTCTGAGGAGTTCACAGGGGGAGAGATAGAGGAGGAGACCGAGGACATGGAGATCAGTGAGTCGGGTGGGGAAGAGGATAGCGATCCTGAGTGGCATGACACTCAGGAGATCTTACAGGCTGAGAGGGTAGAGAAAAGCGCGGAGAGGGTGACTCTAGTCTTAGAGGAGTTACTTTCTCAGGACCTAGGTGGAGAGGACGAGTCTGTGGCAGGATTCCATGTTGTCCCAGATGTAGGAGGGGGACACCAGTCAGCGGTGGTGTCCATGGCAGGTGTGGATCCTAGAGATCCTTCTTGGAGGCCTAGAGATTTGAGTGAGTTGTCACTCTTCTTTTGATATTTGTTTTTAGCTAGGATTGCCTTAGTTGTTATCTCTCTTTTTGTTCATCCTTGGTTTCACCTTTTGATCATTTTATAATTTGTTTTCTCCTTTGTTTGCAGAGACTGTTGATGAGTGGCGAGACTTGATTCACCGGGTATGTACTAACACCCTGATGCTCCCCATGGAGAAGACTCGTGCTGAGCTATCCACGGATGCAGGGGAGCCTTCAGCAGCCGGTAGGCATACCGATGTTTTTTCCCCTGTCTGGCATGTGGCCAAGATGGTGACCTCCCTCCGTACCGAGTTAGCTGGGTATAGGACTGCAGAGCGCCTGATGAGGAGGAGCCGCTCTCATAGTGAGGCTACAACTATTGTTCGGGACCGCGAGCCCTTAGTGCACTTAGAGCACCAGCGTAGCTGGAGTCCCAGGCGTGATTGTGCACCTTTTGAGGGATCTCATAGGGATTGAGAGGCCACTTGGCTCCTTTTGTAGTGACTCTTGCTAGATTGTTTATACGACCATTTTGTATTTTCCAGGCTCATTGAGCATTTTGACCATGCCTAGTGCATGATGGCATTGTACATAAAAACCTGATTATATATATATACATCTCTTTTTGGATCTAGATCTCTTTGTACCTAGAGTTTTGTGATTCATTTTCACATGTATAGTAGATGTTTATAAAATTTTTTTGTTTTTATATGCTTTTCAGAATGTATGCAATGGAGAACAAATATCACAAATGTTTTCTTTTTGTATTTCATGATGCTGATGTATGATGATGTGGACACTATGTGATCTTGAACTTTAGTTTCTATAAGAAATTTTCTGGTACTTCATATTGTTTTGACAAAATGTGATGATGAGCAGGTATGATGAGCAGATGAACTTGCCCCACTCCTAACTCCACACAACTAGTAAGATGCGAGGGCTCACCACTGAGAGCTAGAAAGGGCACAAGCTATGAGGTGTGTTGAAATGGTAATGATGGGAGATAGAAAAAGAGTTGGTGGAACCAAATTAGGACGCTACAAACCTATCTTACTCAAGTGACTCCATAGTTTAGAATGTAACTTGCTTTGCACTTTATCCAGACTTAGATCCGTAGATGGCCACTTGGTTGAAAAAATCTGGTTTTCAGGGTTTTGAACTCTCTTGGAATTTTGGACATCTGATTCATTTGTTTTTGACTCAATATTTCAAAGGTTTGTTTGAACTATTTTCTTATGACTTTTAACGTTTTCTGTCAAGCGGACCCCCTACACCTTGCCCCATGCTACTAGTAGGAAGCATGGGCTTATCACCATGGACAAGGCATAGGCGAGTAAAGGCATTCCCATCCTTTCCCAACCCTACGTCACTAGTAAGAGATGTAAGTTCAACACCAAAGGTTGGTAGGGAAAGGAAATGTGTAAAAGTAAAATTTTCTGTTTGATCTACATTTGACTTATTTACTTGAGCAAAATGTCCAAATGTTCTTATTTCCAATGAGATATATACACGGGATAGATGTGACACCATGAAGCTTCTAGAACAGACCATAGGCAAGACACCTATCCTAGGAAGAAACCAAAAAGTGAGAACAAGCATGCAGGCCTTGGTATGGCTACCGTTAGGACTTTGTCATATCTTGCTTTAATTGATGAAATGATTCTGAAATAGTTGATGATGTTATGAAAATGAAGAAGTATGATTTGAATGCTCCTGCCAATACTATCAGAAGCTTGTAATGAATTTCTTAAGAATAAGTCCCTTGATCACCAAATTTTACGAAACGAGTGAACAAAATGAACCTATCTAAATGAATATGTAATGTAGATATAATTATACAAATAGTGTTGATGCTTCATGCGTAAAATCATTTAAGATGCAAGGAATTGATTGATTCATTGAACTCCTCACCCTCTAGTGTGCACAAAAGATACGCACCATTCTCATAGTATTTCATGACCTGATATGGCCCAACCATTTGGACCAGAACTTTCTTCCTTCACCGGTTTTCTTATCGATCTGGCTGTCTAGTCTTAGAACTAGATCTCCTTCATATATTTCTCACTCATAGACTTTTTTGTTATACGGCCGGCACATCTAGTCAGCATAGGCTCTGTACTGTTGTTCGGCGTTTAACTTGGCTTCGTCAAGGCTCTCTAGTTGAGAGAGGCGTGCCTCCCTGTAAGCTTCCTTGTCCAGAATTCCCTTGTAATGAGATGCAGAGACTGAGGTATTTCAACCTCAAGAGGGAGAACTGCTTCTGCTCCGAATACTAGTGAGAAAGGAGTTTCTCCTATTGGTGTTCTTATTGAGGTTTGGATGGGCCCACAAGGCCGAATATAGTTTTAAATGCCAATCTTGTTTATTCTCGTTTACTGTTTTAAGGAGAATAGCTTTCAATGTTTTGTTTGTCGCTTCAGTCTACCCATTGGCTTGAGGGTAGTAAAGGGAGGCTGTGTGATGGTTTATTTTGAACTTGTTACATAGCTCATGAACTTCGTCATTCTTAAAGGACATGCCATTATCTAAGATAATGATTTGTGGGACACCATACCTACAGATAATTTGGTTCAAAATGAATTTGGCAATCATCGAACCTGGTATAGTGGTGAGAGGCATGGCCTCCACCCATTTGGTAAAATATTCCATGGTTATGATTATAAAATTATGGCCATCGGTTAATGAGGGAGAGAATTTCCCTATTAAGTCTAGACCCCAAGTGGAGAAGGGTGACAGAAGTCACTATTGGTTGCAGGGATTGTGCTGACATGTGAATCTTGTGAGATAATTCTTGACATTTGTGGCACTTGCATATAAATTCCACTTCACGTCATGCTCAAGAGTGGACCAAAAATAGCCCATCTGATGTATTTTACAAGTGGTGGCGTGACCACCAAAGTGGCCTCCGCATATCCCACTATGGGATTCATGAATAATCCTCTTGGATTATTCTATGTCGATGCGAATCTTAGAAGCATGCCATTGAAGGCTCTATGATAGAGTACTTGGTCTAAAAAAACATATTTAGCTACGATAATGCGTAACCGCCTTATTTGCCTATGGCGTGGCACCTTCTGGATACTGTATAGTCCATGATAAAATTGATAATATCAGTATACCAGGGACATGTAGAGATGGGGGGTCTGGTTTCGAAAAAGTATACACATTCATTGGGAAAGTCTAGATCTAATAGCTCACTTCCATCTAGTGGATTCTTAGCCAACCAATCTGTAATGATTTGTGCTTTAACAAATTTTTGGTTTACGAATGTTAACTCAAATTCTCTCATTAGGGTCATGAAACGTCTAGTATTCTTAGACAAGGACCCTTGCCTGAGGAATTTTCGTAAATGGTTTGTTTTCACAATGACCCTTGTTTCTTGATTTAACATGTAATGCCTTAAACATTTTGTGGCAAAGATTATGGCAAGGCATTCTCTTTCTGCCTGTGTATAACGCATTTCATAATCGAGCAACGTTTGGCTAATGAAATAGATTGCGCGTTCTCGTTTATCATCGTCTTCTTGAGCCAACATGCAGGCCAGCGAGACATAAGTGGCTCGTGAGTATAGGATAAAAGGATGCAGTCTGTCTTGGGAGGCATTAGCGTGGGTGGTGACAAAAAGAAGTGCTTAACTGACTTTGAAGGCCTCATTGTAGTCTCTTCAGTCCAATCGATCACTATAATCTTTCTTGAGTAAATTATTGATTGGATGAATGGCATAAAGCTTAAATCTGGGATGAACCTTCGGATCGCATCTGAGTTTCCCAAGAAATGACCTGATTCCAGACTCGTCTGAACGTGGGATCATTTTGAGAACAACCCATATTTTGGCTAGATCAACATCAATCCCTTGTGAAGATATAATGTATCCTAGAAGTTTGCCTCCTATTACAGCGAAAACACACTTCTCTGGGTTTAATGTGACTCCATATTCAATCAATCGTGAGAGGATGATGCGGAGTACTTCTAGGTGATCACAACGCTTCTTGGCCTTGGCCAACAAGTCATCCACATATGATTCCATAATTTTATGGATAAAATCATGAAATATATACGTCATTGCCCACTGATACGTAGCACTGGCGTTCTTAAGACGAAATGGCATGACAACATAACAATAAGTTCCCCAGGGAGTTATAAACGTGGTTTTGGCTTGGTCTTGTTTGGATATTTTGATTTGATTATATCCCGAGAACTCATCCATGAGAGACAAAATCTCAAATCTAGCTGTTGCATCAATGATGACGTCAATAGAATGGTAATGGGAAATCATCCTTGGGACAAGCTTTGTTAATATCCCAAAAATCTATGCAAATGCGTATCTTCCCATTCTTTTTGAGGACGGGGACGATATTAGATACCCATTGTGAATAATCGACTGGTTTGATGAATCCTACATGGAGAAGCTTCATCACTTCTTCTTTTACCATGAGAGCTAATTTTGGTTTCATTGGTCTTGATTTTTGTTTAATTGGCTTTGAATTTAGTTTGGTGACAAGATTATGTACTACGCAATGTGTGGTGTAACTCCTGTCATTTCTTTATAATTAAATGCTGAAATTCTTTTGATGTTCTTTGATAATTTGAGTGTGTGTTTCTATTTCTTCTGGAGTTAGCGAAGATCCTAGTTTCAAGATCTTTGGTTCTTCCTCCGTTCCGATATTTATATCAATCGTTCCTTCGATTAAAGAAGCGTTACCTTCTTCAAATTTAGGCGGGGCCAGAGGTAGTTCGAATTCTTATCCATTTTCTATCTCGTAAATATCAAAATTCTTTTGTGGGGGGAGATCCGCTATGGGATTTCCAAAGTAGGAAGAGGAGTGTGGTATTAGGGAAAGATCAACTATAGGGTGAGAAAGGTGTAGATCTGCATAAACATTTAGATATTCGAGAGTGACTTTATCACTGTCAACATGATGTAAGATAGAAGATTCATTATCAGCTCTATGTGTTAGAAGAGGGTTTGTTGACATTTTCTTCACCAATGGTTCAGTACGAAGTGATACTTTGAAACTTGTATGTTCCAACTCATTACTTGGGGTGATACGTGAAGCTGAGGTTGCTATTGAATCTGTGATAAGGTTCTGTTCTCGTGGGATTGCCTCAATGGATATGAAGTTGAATCATTTGCTTAGATCTAATACCGTTGTTTTATAGAGCTGTAAGTGCTCAAGCTCTAGTCTCATATACTTCAAAGACTTGGTTTGTAACTAATTGCGAGTCTCCCAACTCTCTGATGTCATTAACATTGATCCTTTTGGCTATGATGAGGCCAAGGAGGAGGGCTTCTTACTCAATGCTATTGTTTGTGCATTTAAATTTTAAATTAAAAGAAAAAGGTAGGATATTTCCCTCTGGGGAAGTGAAGATCACACTTGCCCCGGCTCCATAGTGGCATCTAGCTCCATCGAAGTGGAGAGTCCAATATTTACTAGGAAAAATGGATGCTAGGAAATTATTTGCATTTGTTTCCTTTGTTCCAGTTGCTTCTACCATGCAAAGTTCTTTTGTTGGAAGAGAACCAACCCCTAGGGTACATACCATACCTATGGAATCAAAAGGTAGGAAAATTGGTAGATCTTGTTCCAGTAATTCAAAAATTTTGTAGTAGTTCCTAATGACACTGTTTCTACAATGTTAGCTTCATCCTTGAGGGCTGGGATGCCCTTGACTAGGTTCATAATTTCTAGTTCTGCTGTAGTTATTAATTTTTATTCCGGTTTTGAGTCGATTAATTTGTTAAGTTGGTTTGTTAGGAGTTCAAACTCAAAGTGAACACCTGGTCTTTTCTTCAGGTTTTCTAGGTCTATGTCGAATAGTTTTGGGTCACCTTTTGCTACGAATATCTTTCCTAGGTGTAAGAATCTTATTTCCTGGAATAACATAGAAGGGATTGCTTTCAAGTGATGTATCCATGGTCGACTGAGGATCATATTATAGTTAATTTCCCGATCTATGATATAAAAATTGGTGAGGATTGTTTTGGGTCCTAAGGTGATTGGTAATGTTATAGTCCCAATTGAAGTAGATTTAAGGCTATCATAACCTTTTAGCGTATTTATTGTTATGGAACAATGTGTTTCTCCATATCCTAGCTTTTGAAGGAAAGAGAAGGGGACAATGTTAACTGCTGCCCCATTGTCTACCATTGCGCATTTAACATAATTATTGTAAACCCACACCTGTAAATGCAAGGCCGGATCACCTCTACGTGTAATTTTAGCATCTGTTGGTATTTTGTTTATGTCAAATATAAACTCGGTATCCCTATCTGGCTTCCCTGGAGGGTGGATATCAAAGTCTATATGGTTTACTTGTGTTTCGGGAGGTGGAGTGATGTTAATTAAATGACCCAGACCTAGTGCTTCTAAAAGAGCAGCCCTATGGGTAGGATAATTTTTCAATAAGTCCAAAAAGGAGATGTGAGAGAAGGTCTTTGTTAAGTCATTAATTAAATCATAAGCACCCACGGGTTTTACCAACGTTTGTTGAGTGTTATCTGGATCTGGTGGATAGATTGGATTTGGTTGAGAAGAATATTCTCGTGCTCTTGTTATGGCTTCTACGTGTAGCTCAGTATCTAACTCCACTAGGCCAACTATCTTGGTTCATGGTTGATTCCCTAATTACGGTGTGACAGGTGGATTTAGTAAAGTTGAGGCTTCATGATCATTATTTACTGTCATTACACCTTTGTTTGTCCCATTCGGATTTAATTTATTATTGTGATTTGGGAGTGGATCATTAAAGATATTGAGAGGTGCATTTTGAGGGGAAATTACCCCTGTGAAAGTATTCAGCATAGGTGTCATAGAATCTGTTAAGAACATATCTATGAAGAATTTTCTTTGTTCTTCTAACAAATGTTGCATGAACTTATTGTAATCGTGACAAGTCCTAGTGTCATGGCCTTGAATTTTGTGGAAACCACAATATGAGTTGGGATTATAATTCCTAGGTTATTGGTTTGGCACGTGTTGTGGTCCAAAACTCTGATTAAATGATTGACTATTAGGATTAAAGTTTTACGTTTGTTGTCTTTGGTTTTGGTTTTGATACCCAGTTGAGTTTTGACTTGGACCCTATGTCTGGATCTACCGTTGTTGTTGTTGTTGTTGGGGATGATTAAAATCCACCACGTTGATTGTTGGGGTGAAATTGTTGTTTCGTTGGTTGTTAATTGGTGGTGGAACATTTACAACATTTTCTCTTTTATTTTGGCCAATCACTCCATATGTTGTCACTCTGTGGTTTTTGTTGAGGATTTTAGGTCCTTGATTGGTGTTTGTGGTAGTAGGATAAGTTGTATTGTTTTGGTTGGGGATGATTAACCTCCCATTTGTTCCATATGTCTTACAACCACTATCTATTACAACTTGATCTATTCAGAGAGCACTCTCGAGCACTTCATCATAAGTTCTTAGTGGGAACTTCTGGAATTTTTGCTTTATCTCTCTATTGAGAGAATGAAGGAATAAATCACATAGTTTCTTCTGATCCATGTTTGGAGTGTTTGCTAAAGAATAGAGGATCGTATGCCATCTTTGGATGAAATGAGCAACAGATTCATTGTGTTTTTTCTTAATATGCAAGAATTCCTTGATCCCTGTTCTCAACAACTTGTTCATGTCAAAATCCTTGATGAATTTTGACATGAGTTGTTTAAATGAATGTATTGAGGCTTTAGGTATTCCGTAATACCAATCAAGGGTGATACCCTCTAAAGTTTTGGGGAATATTTTAGCAACAACTCCGTCCCAAGGGAGCAGTTCTCAAATGGATGTGGCATATACCTTAATATGTGCATTTGGGTCTCCCTCTCCTTTGTATTTGGGTAGATCAGGGAGAGGTCTTGGAAGCATGACACTTCGTATAGTGAAGTCCAAAGGTTCTTTCAAATATTTTGAATAAGTCCCTATTCCATAGGTTTCGACCATTGATGGTGTTTGCTGAGGGGGTGGAGGTGGAATGGGTTGTTGATATGGCATAACATATATATTTGCAGGGGCATAAGGGAATCCATGTGGTTGAGAAAACATGCCAGGAGAAGAGAACATATCTGCCTGTGGTGATTTGGAATACATGTTTAAGTATGGAGGAGCATTGCTCAGGAATGGATTGTTTTGTACTAAACCGGGGGGTATTATATTTTCAACTGGAGTGGCGTTAGAAAATGCAGTTCTAGTTGGTGTTTGTTGTATGTACTAAGGAGGCATGCCCAATGTGCCCATTCCTATGAGGAGGTCTACTTGGCTGGGATGATGTGGAGGATTGGAAGTTCCTGGTTGTATGAACTGTGAATTTTGACTTGCTTGAGAAGGTTCCAGCCCTCTAACCTTCTCAACTAAGGCTGAGATGACCTCGTTTGGTGAAGACACGGTATTTTTCTTTAGTTGAATTTGTTGTATACCTTGAGGTTGTATAGGCATATGGTATCCTGCTATGAATTGATCGGTGCCCTACCAAGTTTCACTGATGGCATTTCCCATAGGTGGAGGAATGGGGGTGTTTTCTTGGAATGAGACCTCGGGTTGTGTTTGCAAACTTCCTATAGATGGGTACATATTTTGAGAGCATTGTTCACTCCTAGCATAATGTGCTAAGTATTTTTCATCTAACAACATATATGGATCTGACTATCTACTAATTTGTGGTCTAAGAAACACCTGGGGAGATGAATCAGATTCTCCAGTGAGTGTCATATTGTTCGAGCCTGAAGGCTCTGGTTGTTACGTTTGAGTGAGCTGATCCAACTCCTCTATTTGGAAAGAATAACTACATCTAGTCCTTTGAGGCGGAGTTTGTGTTGAAAATTGGTTAGTTGAAAAGTTGTCACCCCATACTGAGAGCGAGGGTGATGGTTGTCTATTTAGTTGATCATAGTATGCTTCAAGACCTAGGAGAGGTCTGCCATATGCATCGTATCCCAACAGATTCAGGGGGTACATGAATACCTGCAAAATAATGGGAACGAGTGAAGGTGGATAAAACTAAAAAGAAGAGTGTGAAAGTGAAGCAGTTGTTCCTTTCACGTCGGGTTCACCAATTTTGTTATCAATTTTCTAAAAATACCATGTAGTTTAGGTCAGGTTCACTAGTTTTGTATGCTGGAAAGGTGACATGTGAGCATGGTAATCTACAAGTAACTCTTCCTCACACCTGACCTCCCGAGGTCGTGCCAAGACAACCGGTAGGGATGGAATACACATGGGGTGTAGATAAGCTAGTTAGGTAATCTTATGTCTTCAACACACAATAATGGGACCTGTGAATCTAAGGCAAAGAAGGCCCTCCTAACTTGAACCAGTGTGATAGATAATTTGGTGAGGATAGTTGCTCGAAGGCTCCAATCAATATCTAGCTCTACAGTGATCCGATATATGGGTTGTAGAATACGTGGAAGATGAACTATGGGTACTTTGTATATATCTCCCATCAAGGCCATGATGATGGAATGACTAACATGTATAGTGGATATTTTGGTGCTTTATGGACGATTCTCTGATCTAGTCCATAAATATTTATCTTGATTAGCTGCTACGTTTATAATGATAGTTGTGTGATAATGTCTGGTGGCAAAAAAGAGGACCTATACACTAATGTTCGCAAACCAGACTCAATATTTGATTGATTTGTAGGCCCGTTGGGTTGTGGGACCTGTGGATAAAAACCATAAGTTCATGGTTACTATAGACCTCCTATGGTCATGTGAAGAATCAATTCATTCTTCCAAGTATCCAGTAATCATATGCCTTTTCGGCCTCTACGTTTAGAACTAGAAGTTGCACAATTTTCTCGAAGTACCTAACAGGTGTTCTGGTAAATTGGATGCGTAAGCTAGTGTCTATATCAACGAGGAGGTCTCCTACGTCTGGATGTGGTACTAGTGAATCACAATCGAATGTTTTCTCTCTTTCAGGTCCTTCTATAGTCATACGGATATCTATCAAGGTAGTCTATAATTTGGCTGATTTGACCAGAACGTGTGTGCTTTGTTGTCTTCTATGTTTAATACTCTTAGCTGTGCGTTGATTTCTTGTAGGTCTATGTTTGTTTGGAAGACCTAAATTATGAGCTTTTGGTCTATGTCAGTTATTTCCATAACAATATTTGGTTGAGGCATGATTGGCTAAAAAACGTATTCCCTGGGCTCCCTAGGTCCCGTGATTGTCATACAAGATCAATATAAACCTAACTGAAATGAAAATAAACTAATTATGCAAGATATATCTACAACGTATATATATTCCTCTGTTTTTTATTTTTGATAGAATTTTAATAGAATTGAAAGAGCAACTAATCTAATATATTCAGAAAATGACAACTAATCTAATAATAAAATTAAAACAAGCAAGGTAGCCCGGTGTAGCTACTTGCCTGTGCAGTTGTGAGTTTATCCTAAATAACTAGATAGCTGATTAAATTAATTAAAAGATTCTCGATCCTACCTCAGAAGTGAGGAATGAATCATAGTTTCTGAGAAACTATCAATCCCCACAGCTTCCCTGGCAATATAAAAAATGGAACTTAACTAAAATGAAATATTTCACTACTCTATTTGATATGTTTTAAATAGAACTTTGACAGATAAAACCTAGAATTTACAGAATAGTGGAAAATCTAGTAGTTTATGATTTTGTCACCTCAGAATGATCTTGTTCCTTCGTGTTTACGTGAATCCAGAAGAGCATGTATATGATAGCATCAACAAAAAAAGGTATTTTGAACAATGGTATCTTTGGATATAGACCGAATATAATGCGAGTAGGAGAGGGATAGCGAAAGTGACAGAGCTTGGCATATGAAATTACTAGTGGGATTTATTACGGGAATACAACACAAGCATACCGAGAGATTCTAGAATCTACCTTCTGTGAAGGATTCAACCTGCAACTCTAATGGATTCGATCTACAAATGAACTACTCTACTCTAAACTAATTCGTATGAACAATAATGAACAAGAATGGAGCAAGAAGATCAAATGGATTCCAACAGGAAAGGAAAACTAGCATGGATGCAAAAATGAAAACAAAATGAGCTCTAAAAAATAAATTGATAGACTAAACAATGGAAATGAGAAGTTGAGGGGCCATTTTCTTGAAAACAAGCTGGATACTTATAGATTTCACATTCACCCAAAGGTAATTCCCATTAGAACTCTTTTACCATTAAACAATGGAGAAACACTATTCTAGGGGACATAAAAAATTACTACGAGCCAAGGCGGTTGAGAAAATCTGGTGAAAGTTGAAAATTTACACAAGTCACAATCAAAGGAGCATGCTGTTTCACACAGAATGTTTCCGTTCCTGGAATAGAGTTGCTTCTATCCTTTCATTCTTTTGAGAAATAGATAGGGGTTAGGGCTAGGAGTTATACCTGTTGAATGTTGAGAGGGTGTGCGCGTACCATAGAAAGAGATCAGATCGATTGCGAAGAACTCCTTTTTGTCTGGGAAGGACTACCTGCAAGTAAGAATACAAGACCACCAGATTTTAGTTAGAAAATAAATGAGGGAACTGCCTTGGGCCCAGGAAATATTAGACTTCCTTTCGAAGGTGGTCAGTTCCCCTTTTAATATGAATTAACACAAATGATAATAAAAAAGCTATTGCGAAATCATGATTCAGGCACCTTGTTACCAAGCAATAGAGACTAAACTACTGATAATGAAATGTCACATTGTTTGTTTGGTCAATAGTCATTGATACGTTCAGGTCGAGTTACAGGGATAACCCAGACTAGATCTGAGGTTGTTAGGAGACAAATAGGTGAGAGGAAGGTTTTAGGTATAAGTCAAAGTGACCGATGCCGGTCACTGTATAACCGACTGTGGTTAGAGAACCACTGTCGGTAGGGGATAACCGACACCGGTAGGGTCAGTAATCTAGGTGCTTCTGGATAGAGGTTGGTTGCAGGGTGATTGTGGGGTTATTAAGACTGGTGGATGGCTGAGGGGAATAGTGAGATGACGGGAAAGACTCAGAGTGTGATAAAACGGTCTTCTGGGCAATACAAGGATGTATGGATGAAGGTTAAGTGCAGGGTGCTGGCAGGTGGTAGATCTAGGAATGAGCTTATAATTACTATCAATCAAAAGGATCAAAAAATGGTGCTTAGAAACATACAAGACACTACTTACTCATCCTTGATGAAGATTCAGGTCCAAGAAATGTGGTAGTGACAGTAAGGCTCAGTTGGGATGATCTGGTATTAGAAAACAAGCTGATGAAGCTATCCTCAGTCTTTTCCAATGCTTGAACGGGGTGACAACAATCCAGTGGTTCAGTTGCAGTCTTCGGCTCGATGCTCTTCTCTTTTCTTCACTTGTCTCCACTCTTCCAAGTGAATTTCGGATGGTTTTTCCAAATGAATTCCCCGATCCTTTGTTTTTGGTTGGGGGAGGTCATTTACAGGGAACCGATGGTGGTTGCGTAACCGACGGCGGTCGAGTAGGAACCGATGTCGGTTAAGTCAAAGTGGGCTATTTTTAGTAAAATAGCCAACTTTCCCTCCTTTTCTCCCGAGAGATTAGTTGCGGGCTTGGTCAAGTCATTATTAGGTTGGTTTTGGTGCGGGTGAGGGGTAATTAGTCATGGGTGTGGATGTAGACCAAGTTATAGGTCTTAATTAGGTTAGTTTAGGATTAGGGCTAGGTCATGATGAGGTGGCGAAATGAGGTGGCAGGTTTGAAAATGTGGATTTATTAATTATAAGATAATTAATAAATAATTATGCAAGGTTTAGGTGGTGAGGTTAGGTTAGGAAATGAGATGCGGGGCACAGGGTGTTATAAGACACAAATTTGGTGTCTACATTAGCCCCTTGTTGTCGTGTAGCTTGTCTTGTAAAGCTACACTGAAAATAATAAGAAGTGGTTTCTCCCGTTAAGGGTATAGGTAATCCCCCTCAAATATATCACAGATTGAGGCGACGTGAAATCAGGGATAGGGTTGATAAAGGATGAATGGTGTGGAGCTGATGGGAAGATGGTGGGGTAAGTTCAAGGAAGCAGATGCACATTGAAATGTAGTAGTGCGACCATGGTACATGATTTGAAGAGCAAACAAGCAATTCATAGGCAAAGGTCGATAGTTTATCCAAACAAGGGTGATATAATCCTAGTATCCAAGGCATAGGAAGTAGCTCCAGGGGATATAACGGGTAAGGTATAGGAACATTTAGGCATGTTCGGCAGTACCAAATGGTTGGTTTGGTTGATATAAACGTCACGGTCTTGGTCTAGGTAAAGTTGGTTGACTAATCAAGTCAAGTACCCTAATCATGCTAAAACACGAACAGGGGAGCTCAATTGAACAAAAAGCTACATGATGGGTGGATAAAATTGTAATTTGTGGGTTTTGGGCGAGGTATGTAATTGGTGCGGCTTTGGGTCAGGCTGATTGATTAGTGAGGGCCGATTGATTAGGTAGGGGAGGGTGATTGGTTGGTTGCGGCCTTGGGTTGGGCCTGATTGAGTGGTTGTGGCCTTGGGTCAGGCTTGATTGGTTGGGTGCGGCCTTGGGTCGGGCCTGATTGGTTGGGTGCGGCCTTGGGTCGGGCCTGATTGAGTGGTTGCGGCCTTGGGTCAGGCCTGATTGGTTAGGTGTGGCCTTGGGTCGGGCTTGATTGGTTGGGTGCGGCCTTGGGTCGGGCTTGATTGAGTGGTTGCGGCCTTGGGTCGAGCCTGATGGTTGGTTGCGGCCTTGGGTCGGCCTGATTGGTTGGGTGCGGCCTTGGGTCGGGCCAAATGGTTGGGTGTAGCCTTGGGTCGGGCCAAATGGTTGGTTGCGGCCGTGGGTCGGGCCAAATGGTTGGTTGCGGCCTTAGGTCGGGCCTGATTGGTTGGTTGCAGCCTTGGGTCAGGCCAAATGGTTGGTTGTGGCCGTGGGTCGGGCCTGATTGGTTGGTTGTGGCCTTGGGTCAGGCCAAATGGCTGGTTGCGGCCGTGGGTCGTGCCTGATTGGTTGGTTGTGGCCTTGGGGTAGGCCAATTGAAGTCAAAATAAGGCTAGTCAGCAAAGCCAAGGGTAGGTGATGGGGAAAAAAGTGGAGAGTAGTGGAATAGGGCAGAAGTTAGGTGAAGGAAGTGGGTAACCGATTTCAGTTAGAAGACCGATACCGGTATTCTAGGGCACGAAATAACCGGTATCGGTTATAGGTCAAAACCTATAAAAAATAAAAATATGGCCTGTCATTGTCACTTTGTGAATTTGAGCGCCCAAATTGAGTTGTCTGAGGTGGCATTATTTGAGTGGAGGAGTGAGTGATTGGTAGACCCCAGTGATCAGGAGACAAAATTTGATTGGTGGATAATCCAGCTGAGGAGATTTGGAGCCATGGCACAGCCAGGAGGAGTAGGAGGTGCTGGACCAGCTGGACCACCACCACCTATCCCACCACGACGACATGTAGTCATACCGGTAGGCTCTGAACTCTTGTTTATGTGAATTGAATGAGTTTAACTTAGATTTGGGTTTTGGGTAGGAATCTAAAATTTAATGAAATAATGAATAAATGGAGGTAATTTGTAAAATGGAGTGAGTAGGTAGGCTAGTTAGGCCAAAACGGCAGGGTGGGTAGGTTTTTAGGGTTTTTTGGTGAGTAAATAGGGAGAAATAGGTTAAAATGTGTTTTGCGGGCCGTTTTAGGTTCGGCCCCGGATTGGGATAGTGACCGATGTCGGTCACTAAGCCACCGGCATCGGTCACAAATTATTTGGAATAATTTCTTTGCCGAGAGACCGGCGTCGGTCATATGTCGACCGGCGTCGGTACCCCTTTTTTTTGGGTGAAGGGGGAGGGGGTAGAGTTGATAGGAAAGGTGATTGGGGTGGGGGAAAAATGGGGTGGTTTTGTGGTTGGTCGGGTAGGATAGATTAGGTGTTAGGTATGAAGTAGGAGGTGTTAAATTGGCGGGGGTATAGTTAGATGACTAGAGTATATCGGGGTGGTTGGTTGGCTGGTTGGTGGTAAAGGGGATGTGTAGGGTAAGTGTAGATGTGTGTTATAGAGTCGGGTTGTGGTTGGGTGGGTAAGTGGTTTAAGGTAGTTGTTTTTATAAAGGTTAGGCCTGATGAAGTGGGTTATTTTTGCAGGCACGCCAACAGCTTACGATGCGGGATCAGATGCCCCCGATATTGAGATAGATGTGGCCACATGTGTCTGCAGCGCATTGGGCCATTATGCAAGAGGTGGGACTCGGCAGAGTCCAGTAGTATAGGGCTTTGGATAGGGACCACAACCTGATGGTTGCCCTCATCGAGAGATGGGATCCGGCAACCAACATCTTCCATCTCCCTACTGGAGAGATGACGATTACCCTAGAGGATGTATATCACATCCTGAGACTACCAATCGTAGGGAAGGCAGTGTTCCAGGTAGATGCGGAGACGGCGATGGACAACATTCTTCAGGGATTTGGGGATGCATCCACATTATTGACCTATCACAGCGTGAGCATTACCTATGGCGACATGTATCGCGCACACCGACATGGGACATGGATTGCCATGTTGATGATGATAGGTATCACATGCTTCACCCTCCCGAACTCAGAAGGAGGCCGCTTCGCACGGGATTTGATGAGAGTGTTACATGAGATGGTAGAGGAGCATACATGATATGCCTTGGCACCAGTGTATTTGGTGCAGCTATACACAGAGCTGTGGGGTTATTGCCGGATGAGGTGATGTGGTATTTTCTCTACATTGTTTGTAACACTGCTGGGCATATGAGCACATCATTTGTATATGACCAGTAGGGCTGCCCCAGCAGCCAGGGCCACAAATTGTATATAGGTATGGATTTCATAGGTGGTTGGGGGTCGTGGGCCAGCCACGAGCGGTGCTTGCAAGACGGGATGTGGCCTACTACCATCATCTGTTAGAGGGCTTGACCGCACTGGACATTGTATAGAGGCCCTACAGAGGCCATCAGCCCCGAGGACGAGCCCGAACACAGATGTGTTGGATCCAGTATAGTTTCTAGATAGCTGGACGGAGGCCCGGAGAGTATGAGCAGATACCCCTAGAGAGGGGTACGGCGGTAGTTGGGCTTGAGACAGGATGAACCACCTCCCTTCCCACAGTACCGGAGGGATGATGTAGAGGCCCCATTGCCTGTAACGTAACCCGTTGACCTAGATTGGGGTAGCAGAGAGGCCAGCTGATGATACTATTGGATGACGCTGGAGTGACAAGGGCCTTTTTGGTTTGGTGAGCAGGGGAGAGAGCAGCTAGGATAGCACAGCCCGCACAGCCAGATTTAGCGGCTGTTATAACAGAGAGGGACCAGCTCTTAGGACAGGTGTAGTTGTTACAGGGGAAGCTTACTTCTACGCAGGCACAGATTGGGGTGCTACAGGGGTAGTTAGCCCAGGCACAGGCTCATGCACAGCCACAGGCACCGGTATAGCCATAGGCACCATCACAGGCATAGGCACCGTGGCAGGCACCAGCACAGGTACAAGAACTACCACAGGCACAGGGTGTAATGGTAGGACAAGGGCCACTACTGTTAGGAGCCGAGGGACCAGCCCTAATAGCCATGGTGGCACAGGCCCGTTATATGGAGGTGAGAGCGAAGACCCAGTATTATTAGGACGTCCTTGATGGTACTGGGGCTAACTATCAGCCATATGTGGCACACAGAGCCAAGACATCCTGTAGCCAAAGATCTCAGGGGGGCGAAGCCACAGCCGGTGGGTCTGTTACAGGGAGGAGGTGAGAGCCAGCGCAGGGACCAGCAGGGAGAGAGGCTGAGGGTGGTGGGGAGAGCTGAGACATCCCTAGAGTGGATATGGGTTTTTGGATATTGGATATAGACACCGGTCTGCGAACCGGTCATGTATATAGAGGCCTGCGTGCCCACATATGATTTATTTATTCATTCTTGTTGTATATACCAGCCTGCGAGCCGAGTACAGGTTGTATAGTTGATACCGGCCTGTGAGCCAAGTATATTTTTGACTTGAGAGACCGGGCCTATGAGCCGATTCAAGATTTTGATAGGGATAGCGGCCTGCGTGTCTGGCTTTGTATTATTATATATATATAGATGATGAGATCCACATGGTGTGTATAGAAATGTCCCCATGTGTTTTGTCGATGGTTTTTGAAATTGAATGTATATAGATGATGAGGTTAATCCACATGGTGTGTATAGAAATGTCTTATGTGTTTTGCCGATGGTTTTTGAAATTGAATGTATATAGATGATGACTTTGATCCACATGGTGTGTATAGAAATGTCTTATGTGTTTTGTCGATGGTTTTTGAAATTGAATGTATATAAATGATGAGTTTGATCCACATGGTGTGTATAGAAATGTCTTATGTGTTTTGTCGATGGTTTTTGAAATTGAATGTATATAGATGATGAGTTTGATCCACACGGTGTGTATGCTGATGGGTTTGATGTATATATTAAAATGTCGCATGTATCTTGTCGATGGTTTTTTGAAATTTAATGTAGGGAGATGATGTTGATGAAATTGTGATGATATATATATGTGTTGATATGATTCTGATTGCAAATATTGATAATGATGTCGTTATGTAGGAAAAAGAGGTGGGCGTTACCAAAATTTTTTGGAAAAATGAAAGAAAAAGCCTAGGTTTAAGAAAACGGAGACATATGACCGATATCGGTAGATATATGACCGATACCGGTTAGGTAACCGATATCGGTTATGTCAAAACAAGCTTTTCTAAAAATAGAAAAGCGTGGGTGGTAACTTAAGTTCTTATTTTTAGAGTTCTTTTTTTTAGAGTCATGCAACAAGTTAAATACGCGAATGCGATGCTGTTTGACGACTGATACAGGTAATTACATTAGAGAACTGAGTGATAAGGAGGAAAGAGATAGGTAAAGTGAGTGTGAGATGAGTATTAAGAAGGCAAGAAAGACAAGTTATATTTGAAGAGGGTGGTGAACATGGTTGGACTGAGGAGAAGCATCTTGTAGACAGAGGACGAGAGGGAAGACAGGTTCCACCCCAAGCTGCTGCATCCCAAGATGGGAAATTGTTTGGTTGTATTTTAATTCTTGCATGTTTTGATGAATAGGATTATAGAGAAGGTAAGTG
Organism: Taxus chinensis; assembly: GCA_019776745.2. Classification (NCBI taxonomy): domain Eukaryota; kingdom Viridiplantae; phylum Streptophyta; class Pinopsida; order Cupressales; family Taxaceae; genus Taxus; species Taxus chinensis. The sequence goes on along the minus strand of CM034155.1, from coordinate 116,820,751 downwards.
GATAGATATGAGAAAGAAAAGGTGATAGGTAAGGGTTTGGGATGGGGTGAGTGTTATGGGGTAGGTAAGTGGGGGTTTCACGTATGTTTGTAGGTACAAAGAGGGGTAAATAAGCAAAATAATTATCGTAGGGGATGTTTTTAAGCAGGTTGTATAAGATTGACAGTGACCGATATCGTTTAGAGGTAATCGGTATCGGTTAAGAAACCGGTATTGGTTATCTGTAACCGATACCGGTTACTATATGAAATTCTAGAATGTGAGAAAAAACACTTGGGGATTTGAGTTATTGAATGGTTGTGTGTCATTTTGATTTATGCAGGAAAAGGTAGGGCTGAGGATGAATGATAGTGTGCCAGCTTTATTGTCAAGAGTCCAAGTGGATGTAACACCAGATGAATAGGCATTGATCAATTGTGTGGGGTTAAGTGGAATCCGCTATTATTCACAAATCACACGCAATCATGTTATGTTGCAAGCGCTTTTTGAGAGGTGGAATCCGGAAAAGAATACCTTCTATCTGCCAATAGGGGAGATGACAGTGACGTTGGAAGATGTGTTTAGAATTTTGAGGCTCCCAATTACAGGAAGACCAGTGTATCAGGCATTGCCTAGCGCGACGCGGGGAGCGATAACAGCAGTATTTGGTTCAGCTGCACGAGATTTGACACAACGAGGTTTGACATTCACTTATGGTACAATGTATGCAACACACCCTGAGGAAACAAGGTTGGCAGTAGTATTAATGATAGCGGTGGGGTATTATGCATTACCGAGGGCAGATGGGGGAAGATTTCCAAAAACATTGATGTGTGTTATTTGGGAAATGATAGAAAGGAGTGTGACTTTCGCATGGGCACCCACATATCTGGCGGAGCTATACAGGGGTTTATGGGCCTATAAGCGAAATCACAGGATGACATTGGATTGTGCATACTTATTACATTGTTGGGCCTATGAGCACATTGTGTGTGTGTGACCAATAGGCCGACCAATCCAAGAAAGAGAGACAGGAGTGCAGAGGTTGGGATTCAGACGATGGGTCCAGATAGAACAAGAGGTGAGATCCCAAGCCGTGATAGATGACATCGAGTATTATAGGAAAGTATGGGAGATGGTGACGATTGCAAATATTTGTTAGAGGCCTTACGGGAACTATATGGTGACAGAGAACATAACTGAGGAGTTGAGGTGTGTAGAGCGATTGAGGTGGATCGCAGGGCATAGGCCAGGTGAGTACAAGAGGATTCCTTTAAATCACATGAAGGTGACAATTTGAATTTGTTCAGGATATACCTATGGCTTATAGACCATACATGAGGATCAACGTGCCGAGGCATTATTCTCACCTCCCCGGCTGACACCTCCAGAAGGGCCAGAAGAGATAGCAGTCGATCACAGGGTAATGGATGTGGGAGCGACAGAGGCTTATAGATTATGGTGGGTAGCAGAGCTGCGAGGTGTACGTGAGAGGGCCGATCATCCTGACATAACTATGATTACATCGGAGAGAGACCGCTTGCAGGATTTGGTTCACCAGCTTTAAACACAGGTGAATAAGACAACAGGATTGTTAGAGGTTTCATAGTTACGAGTGGAGAGACTGGAGGCAAGATTCCTCCACGTGAGAGGACGTATTCGTATGTTACAGGAGATGTTGGTGGATCAATGGGAGCAACCAATAGTAGTGGCACCTTTGAGGATGGAGAGGCCAAGTGAGTGGCGTTGATGATCATGATCACCACCTGATTCGGGAGGAGGCGCAAGGGTCTAAGTGAATTTCATAGGATTATAAGAATAAATAAGGATGCCGACCTACACGTCGATGATAGAGAAGATGTATTTGTTTAACATCTAAATAAAAATGAATATGTATGTTAATTTGAGTTATGATAATAATAATAAAGGTTGTGTTTTGAATGTTTTGTTTTAAAAAAAGGATAAAAATGAATGTGATCAAATAGAAATACACAAAAAGATTTATATTTAGCAACACATGATAGGTTATGGTAGGGGATGGTCAAGTTAACCTTGGGAGACCCCATGTCTCCTAAGTGCTGCCTACATAGCCCATTGCAAAAAGCAAGGAGGGGCCTCAGACTGATGTAGTTCTCCCTTAGGACCAGGGAGAGGTGAATTCAGGCAATTTGGTTGTGGTTAGGCAATTTGTTGGTTGGTAAAAAAATAGTGATATTGGTAGGGTAATGTTGTTGGTGTTGGTAAGGAATTGGCGATGTTGGTGTAGGTATAGATGAAGTGGAAGTTAGCTTACCCAAGTAGTATGGAACCGTGTCCTGATTAAGGTCAACACATAATCCTAGATTCAAGTAAAAGAGGCAAAAGTGTCCCATAGTTGAGAAGAGCTAAACAAACCACATATTAATGTCGGATGAGCTTGAATCCCTAGGTACCTTGCATATGCGAGAAGTCGATAGGTGAAAAGAGTTGTATAATCACAATATATCAGATATACGTCACATCCCTTGAGTTTTGTTGCTTTGATGAATGGTGAGGTGAGGTGGTTGATATAGTTTGGGTGTCGAGAACTTGTTAGAAGGTGATTATTTTGACGAAAGAGAACCAAACCTAAATAGACAAGTCCATGACTCAAAATTTCTTTAGAATACTGCTTTTTCTTTTTCTGGATATAGACTGATCAATGCGGGAAGTCTACATGGGATATGTATTTTGTTGTTCTTGAGGTCTTCACGAAGCTGATTAATGTGAGAAGCTTCTGATAAAGGCTTACTTTGTATAGCTATCCTTCAAGGGAGCAGTCTATTTTATAGTAGCAGATGCGATTTTTGTGTATAGCTGTCCTTCGGGGGAGCAGTCTATTTATAATAGTAGAAGTGGTTTTACACATAGCTGTCCTTTGAGGGAGTAGTCTATGTATAACTTAGAGGTCTAGATGTCCGTTTGGCATGAAGCATCTAGTTTTGTAAGAAGTTTGACTCAAGAATATCCCATAAGTGTATAATTTAGAACATGTTATTTTGATACTTTTAGGTCATGGACCAAACTAAAAAGGGGAAGACATCTTTAAGAGGAGATAATGACCAAACCATGTGATCTTGATTCTATTTTGAGATGCATGGAACAAAAGTGTATGAGGTAGTAAATGAGCTCAAGGGATGAGCGCAAGGTAGATAAGAAGTGATATAATAATAAATTCAACAGTAGAATGGCCGAAGATGTAAGGAATTAAGGGGTTCAGGCTCAGGTTTACCATTAAGCGAAGCTAAATGGTAAGTTCCTGATCCGTAAGTATGAGTGATAATGTAAGGCCTAATCCAATTAGGAGAAAATTTTCCACGTTTGCTCTTTTCTAGTTTGGTTACATGATGATTCTCTTTGAGGAAAAGATCACCAACCTTAAAGGTACGCTCATGACGTCGCTTATCATAAGCACGCTTGATGCATTTTTGATAGATTTGAAGGTGGTCAAGATCTATAAGACGACGCTCGTCAAGAAGCTCCAATTGGGCTAACCGCTCTTGGCGGAAATCATCGTTGGTGAGAATATCCTGAAGAAATATTCTTAGGGAGGGTATTTGTATTTCAAGAGGCAAGACAACCTCGGTACCATATACCAAAGAAAATGGTGTGGCATTAGTGGAGGTATGAATGCTGGTACGATAAGCCCAAAGGGCAAAGGGGATGTGATCATGCCAATTTTTTCCAGAATCGTTAACGAATTTCATGAAAATTTTGGTCAGGGTTTTGTTAGAAGATTTGGCCTGACCATTTGCTTGTGGATAGTAAGGTGATGAGAAGCTAAGTTTGATACCAAAGTTGTTACAAAGGTTTTGTAATAACTTGTTTTTGAAATATTTTCCATTATCTATTATCAGGTGATGAGGAACACCAAAATGACAGATAATGTGATGGTTAATGAATTCTACAATTTTTTCTTTTTTGGTTGAAATGAGTAGAATGCCCTCCACCCATTTAGTGTAATATTTGGTTGCTGTGATTATCTAACGGTGACGTTGCGAAGAGGGTGGGTGAATCTTACCAATAAGGTCTAAACCCCATTATGAGAAAGGCCAAAGATCTCGTGCGACCTGTAGCAGATGGCTAGGAGTATGTTGAAGGTTGGCATCTGGTTGAAACATAACACAATGCTTAACATATTCATAGCAGTCGTTATTAAGAGTAGACCAATAATATCCTAGGCAAAGGATCCGTTTGGCCACGACAAGGCCACTAAAATGTCCATCACAAATACCGTCATGGACTTATTGGATGGTATAGGTAACCTCCGCGTCGATTAGACATCAAAGGAGGATGCCATCAAAGCCAGGTTTATAGAGGAGTCCCCCCATGATGACATAATGAGAAACACTTTTAAGAAAATCACATTTACCATTACTAGTAAGGTCAGGTGGGAGAACATAGGTTGTAAGGTAGTCATGAAATTGGTGATACCAAGTATCCTGCGAATCTGCAGACACATTATTTACGATACAAACATCCGGGGCTGAGTAAGATGGGGCAAAGAATTGTTGGACCAAGACAAATATGTCAGAGTCGGTTGGTGAGGCAAGAATTTGTGAGGCTAAGCAAGCCATAGTATCCACAAATTTATTAGTTGAGCGGGGAATTGTTTGGATAGAATAATGAGTAAATAAGGTCAAAAGTGAATTCACGTAATGTTTGTACTTTTGAATTTCCTCATTTTTACATTAGTAGATGCCCGTAACTTGATTGACAACCAGTTGAGAGTCACCAAAAATGTTAATAGATTTTACACCTAAGTGTAACGCAACCTGGAGACCCAAAACAAGGGCCTCGTATTCTATTGTATTATTAGTACAGGTGAAATCAAGCCGGAATGAAAGAGGCATAGGTTCAGCGTCCAAAGGAATGAGAACAATGCATGCCCCTTCGCTGCACTGGAATTTGGATCCATCGAAGAAGAGGGTCATTAGAAATAACTCATCACTGAGTGAAAAAGTGGCAATGAGTTCGTCAGGGAAAGTAAAATTGGTAAATTGTTCCCCAGGTAAAGGGGCTTCCGTGAGTTGGTCTACGATAGTTTGTCCTTTGATTGACTTCTAGTGTACAAACTCAAGGTCGAGGTCAGTGAGAAGCTTAAGCCATCAGGTGATGCATTGGTTTAGATGAGGTTTGGTGTACATATAATGGATGGGGTCCGCGTTGGTGATGAAAAAAGTTTTGTGATTCAGGAGGTAGTGTCGGAGTTTGGTGGCCACGAATAATAGGGCTAGGCACAACTTTTCTACATGTGTATATCTAGTCTCATAATCCACCAGAGTACAAATTATGTAATAAACAGCTTGCTCTCGATGCTCGGAGTCACGATGTGTGAGCATGGCTCCTACAACATGGTCAGTGGTAGAAAGGTAAAGGTAGAAAGGGTGATCGTCCTGAGGTGGGATAAGCATGGGTGGCTATAAGAGATAGGCTTTAAGAGCCTCAAAGGCTTGGTGGCACTCTTTACTCCATTGAAAGACAATGTCCTTTTTAAGGAGATGATGGAAAGGTTGACATCAATCTAAGAGTTGTGAGATGAAATGCCGGATAGATTGGAGTTTTCCCTGTAAACTATGCAATTGTTTGAGGTTAGTGGGTGGGGGCATTTCTAGGATAGCTTTGACTTTAGCTGGATTGACCTCGATGCCACGTAAAGAGACAATGAAACCAAGGAGTTTTCCCGAAAGGACACCAAAGACACATTTCTTTGGTTGAAGACGTACACAGTATTATAACAGGTGATCAAAAATAATGGTTAAAACATCGAGATGTTCACTGCAATGTTTAGATTTTCCAAGAAGATCAACGACATAATCCTCAAGGATAATGTGCATAATTTCATGAAAAATGTAAGTCATATCCCACTGATAGGTCGCACAAGCATTCTTAAGGCCAAATGACATGACATAATAGCAGAAGGTTCCCCAAGGAGTTATGAAGGCGGTTTTATGTTGATCGGCCGGGGCTACCAAAATTTGATTGTATCTCAAGAAGCCATCCATGAGAGAAAGCATCTCATGGCCTGAAGTGAGATCAACAAGTTGATCAATACTTGGGAAGGGGAGAGTTCATCCTTTGGGCAAGCGAGGTTAAGGTCCCGAGAAATCCATACATATCCAAAGTCCCCCCATGTCTTTAGTAACAGGTACGATGTTAGAAATCTATTGAGGATAGTCAATAGGTAAGATGAAGGAAACAGAAAGGAGTCATTGAAGCTCTTCTTTGACCAAGAGGGAAATGTGTGGATGCATTTTTCTTAGTTTCTGTTTAACTGGTTTGGCAGTCGGGTTTCAGAGTAATGTTATGGAAAGTAATTTCAGGATCAATTCCTAGCATGTCAGCGTAGGACCAAGTGAAAGCTTGGTTGTGAGCATAGAGGAAGGTAGTGAAGGCAGTTTGTTCTGATGCGGTAAGAGATTGTCCGATCTTCATAATGTGAGGATCATCTCTCCTCTGTGTGGATGTTGATTTCTATAGTCGACTCATTCAACATGGTTTGAGTGTCAGATGGTAAAGCGCATTGAATATAAGAGTCATCCGCACCAAGGTAAGTGAGGATGGAGTCGTCATCCTAGCACTCAACAACATTAATTGAAGGTGAGTCCTCTTCGATCATGTCTGGATACAAAAGGGGAAGAGAAGATGGTTCTTCATTATCGCGTTGATAAGTGAGAGGACCCAGGAAGATAGTGTTTATGAGAAAAAAAAAAGTTAGGAGGGATAGATTCAGGGTCTATCGACTCTGTGGGTGACGATGGAAAAATGGGTGATGATGGTTCGGAAGGGGTGACTTCATCATCTTCCTAGATACAATGGATATGAGGTGTTTTTTTTGTAAGTGTTTTAGAAAATTGAAGACCACTATGATCTTTGTGTTTGCGTGTAGTCACGGGAATGATTGTATGTCGGCCTTATTCATAAAGACCGAAACCAAAGCCCTTCCAAGCACAATGAGTCAAGAAGGTGAGGGAAAAACGACGATTAGTTCAGGTATTGAAAATCAGATTGGAAGGGAACCACACTAAGGGGAGGTTCAGGGGGTAACGGAGGATGCGTCGACACCCCCATACGTTAGGTTGGTGAGGTAATTAGGTGGCCAGTAGGAGATTACTTCCCCCACACGACAGTCATAGGTAGGATGCACATGTAACTTTTGGTACCCCTGTGGGGTATGGAAAGTGCTAACGTTATATAGGCGGTACTCCCCCAGCGTAAGGTGTTGAAAAACATCTGCTAAGGGATCTGAGGTTGGGATGTTGTCCATGGGAAAGGAAGTGGTATTTGCGACGGTGGTTTCATTGGTTGAAGGTGTAGGTGCGGTTGAGGTGGATGGTTGAGGTGTGGTTGAAGTGGATGGTTGGGTTGGATGAATGGGTGTCTTGACTGGTACAAGCACATCATTAGGGTGATATAACATATTACAGGTTTTGAAGGGGGGAGGGTCAGCTTTTATGGTGTAGGACTTCCCCTCGTACTCAAATTTTATGCATCTATGTAAGGTAGAGGGAACCCATCCCATAGCCCGGATCCAAGGGCGGCCTAACAAAATGTTGTATTGGAATTCTCCCTCAAGGACATAGAAGAGTTCGGGTAAGGTACATGGCCCTACATGAATGTTAAGGATGACAGTGCCTAAGGTAGAAGTAATAGCATCGTTGAATGAACACAACATGGTGGGGTTGGCACACATGCAGCTAGAGGGGATATTCATTTGTTGAAAGGCTTTGGAAGAGATGATGTTTAGGCTAGCGCCCCCATCAATCATAACATGATGCACCCGGATGTCCCGGATGTAAGCTGAGATGAAAAGAGTGGGGTCAGGATCTTCTGCACCAAAGTCAACAATTTCATCTTCGGAGAAACTGACAGCAACGGTTTGCTATACAGGGACGGAAGTGGTAGATTGTTTGGTGAGAGAGGCAATGTGGTTGGGTGTTAAGATGGCGGTAACGGGAAAGGTTTCGTTAGGTAAGACCTCTATCCCTTGAAGGATTTCAACAAGAGCTTGGCGATGAGATTCAGAGGTTTGAATGAGATCATACAGTGTCATTTTTACAGGTGATTGGTGAAGTTGTTTGATCATGGTCCGATGGGAAACTCCATCAGAGACGGGGTAGGCAGGTCCACGAATAACCACTTTAGGTGGTGGTGCGATCGGGATGGTGGACGGAGAAAGAGAGGCCACAGGTGTACTTTCTTTCGCTTTCCCATTGTTTTTCTACCCTCGAGTGGCAACACTAATCATGTTGATCTCGTGAACATGAGAGAAGGAAGACGGTAGGGATAAGTTATTGTCTTCGAGAGGTAGGGTTGTAATAATGATAGATCTTGGTGAGGAGGGGATAGGTGGTATAGGAGAGGTTATTGAAGCTAAAGGTTTCTCCCTTCGTAAGTTGTCTTTCTTAACCTTTCTATCCGAGAGAGGTGACTGATGAAGTATGGCTTTCAACGCTTTGCATCCCTCTACATCATGTCCTGGTGTGCGGTGATAAGCGTAAATTTTAGACCCAACATAAGCTATAGGTCGAGGTTTGGATGGATCATAGGGTCTAAGTGGGGGTATGGAAATGGTTGCATTCTCCACCAACATATCAATAATTTTGGCGTAAGACCCTTTGAGCGGGTCAAATTCAGAGGAATATGATGTTATTGACTGGGTGGGTTTCGGTAATGATTGGGTATGGTTGATTCATACGGGTGGTGGCTTAGCCAAGGGGTTTTGATAATTGGATTTAACTAAACATGGCTTCTTCGGCACAGAAGTTATGTTTAGCTGGTCAGATGACGTGGTAGCAGAAAACAACCACAGAGAAAGAGGAGTGATAGTAAACAAATCATTTGATGATGGAGTTTGTTTAGGGTTGATAGGTGGATAGGATACTTGGGGTGATGGTGTTGATACACCCATGGATCTCTGTATGGGTGCAGAAGGTGTAGGTTGTTTTAAAGAAAACGTAGGAGGTATGATGTATTGAGGCAAGGTGGAGGGATGAGGTCCCAATATAGAAGGTAGGTGTGACGGCGATGGTTTTAGTTGTGATAGAGTCATAGGTTGGACTTGAGGAGATTGGGTCTGTCTCCTAAGTGGATGGACGACTTTACTTTTGGATAAATCTAACCGTTTAGGTGGGTGTGTTAGGATGGGTATTGGTGAGGTCCCAAGCGTAGGGGAAGGTTTGGTTAGGTCAATAGATGTGGATGAGGTATTTGGTAGAGATGAGGGGGGTGAAGATGAGGACATAGGCATTTTGAGATTTTGTAAACACTTTGGGTATACGGTAGAGGCGTCTGGATCGGTCATCTGCATTTGAGTAGAATATGGTGTACTCAAACGTTCCCATAAGACTCGTCTATCTTCTGAGGGGTGACAATCCTCACATGTGAATAGGAAATTTTGTATGGAAGAAAGGTGGGTTGTGATTTCGGTCCACTGTGGGTGTGATACAGGGGGTAAATGAGGTATTGTATCAATGGGCGTTAAGAGGTCAGCCGGTTGCTGAAAAGATTTAGGCGATGAAGAACTAATAGGTAGGAGGGCATGTCTGAGAGGATCCGTTATGATTAAATAATTTGGTGATGTCGGTTCAAGGGGTTTCTCTTCTAAGGATGACGAGAAAAAATGGCGAGCCTTCCTCTTGTACAGCAAGAGTGGTAGAAGGAGATGTTTGGGAAATAGATAAGTTAGATAACATCCACTCACAGTCTTGCAGAGATGTGGTGTAAGAAGGCTCATCTATGAGAAGAGAACTTTGGGTGGTTAATTCCTTTATGGGTAAAGGAATGGCAAGGATTTCATCTTGTCTTGATGGTGGTGAAGGGGGTTTGGGTCCCTGCGTTAGTGAAGAGGCTTGATTCAGAATTTCCTCGATAGAAGCTTTTGGTTGGGAGTCGAAGACTGCATGGATTTCATGAAAACTCTCCTTGAATAAGATATCTTGGTTTATGTTACTGTTAGAAGAGTGGTTTTGGAATGGTTTGTTGAAGATTTTCAAATTTCGGTTAGCAGGGGCGTTAGGATTATCGAGGGTTATATCCCCTGCATCAACCATTTCCTGCACTATGTTTTTCAACATCTTGCAGTTTTCATGACTGTGTCCCTTCATGCAGTGGAAGTTACAGAAGTCATTTTCTTTGTACCAAGAAGGTATAGCGTGGGTGGAATCAAACTCGGAGTGAGGTTTAACAGGAGGTAAGGTAATAGCTCCTGCTTTGAGCAATTTTTCCAATATCACACCATAAGTTTCTCCTAAGGGAGTATAATTGATGGGCTCGGATTTATACTTATAGGTGGTTTTTGGCGGGGTATTAGATGGTGTTTGGGATTTGAACATCACCGCGTGTACAACTCCTTTTGATTTCGAAGTAGTCGATGCGTGAGGATTGGTGGTGTTAGGTTTGTTGGTGGAGTCTTGTGTTCAGAAATTGGGGTTTTTGTTGCGCAACTGCAATTTCTCTTCCTTTAAGGCTCGAATCTCTAGTTTTCGAGCCATAGTAAAGGCCTCATCAAATGTGCGAAAAGTTTTAATTTGGAGGGTAGGAGAAATTTGATTAGCGTAGGCCCGCGTAAAGAGTTCGATAAGTTCAGTCTGAGGCAAGGTATAAGTAAGCTGGTTGATAAGGCCCCGCCATCATCTAACGAAATCTGCGATAGATTCATCTTCAAATTGTCGGATGGCATAGAGGTCGGTGATAGATACTTTCTTAGCAATGTTAATGGAGAAATGATCCAAGAAAGATTGGGCTAATTGGTTAAAAGAGAAGATTGAGTGCTGGGTTAAAGCACTGTACCACTCCATGGCGGGTCCTGATAAGGACATGGGAAAGGTGTGGAGTAGTAAGGCATCGTCATGAGCAATCAGATAGCAGACATGTCTAAATGATCACAAGTGTTGTTGAGGATCCTCGTTACTATTAAAATGAGTAAATTTTGGTAATTCCCATTGAGGAGGATATGAATGAAGGGGGACAAAAGGGTGAATAGGATTCCAAAAAACTTGCTCGTATGTCAGGGTGCTATGGCTTCCTGAAACAGAAGCCTCCAGATTTTGCATCTTGTCCATCATTTTTTTGATTAAATCAGTGGTTGGATGAGATGATGGTGCGGTTTCCGTAAATGGAGGAGGATTGGGACAAGGGCCACCACTAGACAATGGTGGGGTTAAATGTTGATAAGGTATTGAGGAAGAATATGTTGAGGTGACCGAATAGGGATGTCCTATATAAGATGTTGAAGTCACCGGATACGTGTGTGGAAATTAAAAGGTGGGCGGAGCTTGAGAAGGAAAGCTTGTGTGGATAGGTGGCTGAGAGCAAGTTATGAAAGGAGCAGTCTGAGAGAGAGATGAGGTAGGAGCAGTCAGCAGTAATGATATGTTGGGTCCCAGATTAACCAAAGGAAAGCCAATCTGTGCCGTATGAACCCCCGAAGCCACTGAGTTGGGAGACGGGGCTAAGGATGAAGAAGGCAAGGCGGAGTTATCAGGTGGAGAAGGAGATAAATGAGAAACTATACTAATAGGCATGCCAATAAGGAGTTGACCGTCGGGTGTACGGTCAGGGGCATGAGATAAATAGTACTGTACAGAGCTAGGATTAGCGTCCAAAAATTTTGCAAATTCCTTATCTCCTACAGGGATTTTGGGAACCTCGCTGGTGTCCGTAGGATTCCCCACAGGATGTGAAGGAGGTGATTCAGGCAAAGGCACGGAGCAGGCATGTGAAACCATGGCTACAGCTTGTTTCCGAGTGACAACAACCATGGAAAAGGGTACACAGTAAGGATGCAATCTATGAGGAACAGAAGCAGCAACAAAATGTTGGAATTGGTAGGTTGCTGGTTTTGGGAACTGTGAAAGATAGTAACTGATATTGGTCAGGTAACTGATGTCGGTCAGACTGTAGCCGGCGTCAGTAAGTTGACCGATGTAGGTAGAATAAGACCGGTGTAAGAATCTGTAAGAATTTGCTGATTTGGGGTTAACAATGCTTAGTATACCTACCAAACTGTTCTGAAGTGATCACAGAAATAGTGTATGACAGAGACACAAAACTAAAAACAAGCAAGATGCACAAGAAAATTAACAGACTAACCCTAGGATTAGTTTTAATCACTTTGGGCTTATGCCTTAGACGTAAAATGATGTCAATCATAAATAAAAGACCTAGGGGAAATGTTAAGTTTGTTTTGGCTTATAAGGTTACCTCAATCAGGTGGAGGAATACGTCAGAAAAGGGGGGATGTTTGAGCTGTTGTGTTAATTATGATGTGATTCGGTATGTGTTGTGCAGTGAAAGTAAGATTAATTTCTTGTCAATACCGTGGATATCACCCCCACGTGTACGACCTGTTACTTAATCTATGTTCACTAGAATTGAAAACAACAAGCAAGAATGTGATGCACGTGTTTTAAACCCAAATCGAAAATGATATTCGATGAAGCAAAGAAGATGAATTTCACTAATGCAAAGATGTGAAAGCAAGAAAAATTATTTTACCAAAAATAACAAAATATCTTGTGAATATTTTAGAAGAAGAAAATAGCAAGTGTGCTCCCTATATGAAAGTAAGCAAGAAAGAAAGAAACCCAAAATGGGTCCCACCGGGCGTGCCAAAATGTTTCACACAAAATGTTTCCGTTCCTGGAATAGAGTTGCTTCTATCCTTTCATTCTTTTGAGAAACATATAGGGGTTAGGGCTAGGAGGAATACCTGTTGAATGTTGAGAGGGTGTGCACATACCGTAGAGAGAGATCAGATCGATTGCGAAGAACTCCTTTTTGTCTGGGAAGGACTACCTGCAAGTAAGAATACAAGACCACCATATTTTAGTTAGACAATAAATGAGGGAACTGCCTTGGGCCCAACAAATATTAGACTTCCTTTCGAAGGTGGTCAGTTCCCATTTTAATATGAATTAACACAAATGATAATAAAGAAGATATTGCGAAATCATGATTTAGGCACCTCGTTACCAAGAAATAGAGACTAAACTACCGATAATGAAACGTCACGTTGTTTGTTTGGTCAATGGTCGTTGATACATTCCGGTCAAGTTATAGGGATAAACCAGACTGGATCTAAGGTTGTTAGGAGACAAATAGGTGAGAGGAAGGTTTTAGGTATAAGTCACAGTGACCAATGCCGGTCACTGTATAACCGATTGTGGTTAGAGAATCACTATCGGTAGGGGATAACCGACACCGGTAGGGTCAGTAATCTAGGTGCTTCTGGATAGAGGTTGGTTGCAGGGTGATTGTGGGGTTATTAAGACTGGTGGATGGTTGAGGGGAATAGTGAGATGACGAGGAAGACTCAGAGTGTGATAAAATGGTCTTCTGGGAAATACAAGGATGTATGGATGAAGGTTAAGTGCAGGGTGCTGGCAGGTGGTAGATCTAGGAATGAGCTTATAATTACTATCAATCAAAAGGCTCAAAAAATGGTGCTTATAAACATACAAGACACTACTTACTCATCCTTGATGAAGATTCAGGTCCAAGAAATGTGGTAGTGACAGTAAGGCTCAGTTGGGATGATCTGGTATTGGAAAACAAGCTGATGAAGCTATCCTCAGTCTTTTCCAATGCCTGAACGGGGTGACAGCAATCCAGTGGCTCAGTTGCAGTCTTCGGCTCAATGCTCTTCTCTTTTCTTCACTTGTCTCCACTCTGCCAAGTGAATTTTGGATGGTTTTTCCAAATGAATTCACCGATCCTTTGTTTTTGGTTGGGGGAGGTCATTTACAGGGAACCGATGGCAGTTGCGTAACTGACGGCAGTCGAGTAGGAACCGATGTTGGTTAAGTCAAAGTGGGCTATTTTTAGTAAAATAGCCAACTTTCCCTCCTTTTCTCCCGAGAGATTAGTTGTGGGCTTGGTCAAGTCATTATTAGGTTGGTTTTGGTGTGGGTGAGGGGTAATTAGTCATGGGTGTGGATGTAGAAAAAGTTATAGGTCTTAATTAGGTTAGTTTAGGATTAGGGCTAGGTCATGATGAGGTGGCAGGTTTGAAAATGTGGATTTATTAATTATAAGGTAATTAATAAATAATTGTGCAAGGTTTAGGTGGTGAGGTTAGGTTGCGAAATGAGATGTGGGGCACAGGGTGTTGTAAGACACAAATTTGGTGTCTACACATGCTGGAAAATGCGTGAAGGAACACCGCCCTGAGTAGGGCGGAGGTTATAGGACCGCTGCCCTGGCAGGACGGTGGTTTCATCACTAAAGGTCAAAAGGCTTAGAAAATAAAGGCAGAGGAAAAAAACAAAGCACAAGAAACTTTGATAAAGCATTTGGGATGTTAACATATACTTCATGAGCTTCTCTGGATCCCGAACACCTTGTGAGGTGACCTGTATCATCATTGGGGCATGTGTGACATCGTTTCGGTGGTATGGTACCCTACAATTTTGGGTATGTACAGACTCCAAGAGTGACATTATTCCAAACCTCAAATATCATTTTACTCTTCTATGCTTTACTCTTATATTGCACTATGGTCTCATTATTAGCACTATTTTATAACATTTGTAAACAAAATAAAACATATTTTTCAATAATGGGTTCACTACTACAAGGAGTGTAACCCAACACGAGACATCCCATTTATTTTCTCGTATAAACTACAATAATAAACACATGTTGAAACCAAGACATCTACTTGTGTCATTTAAATCCCACCATGAGATCAATCATAGGAATATCACCTACTACCTTTGTTTGGTTTTGGGCCACTCACTATGGTACAAAGGTCAAGAAGGAATAAGAGATAAAGAAACCATTTTTTTCTTTTCTCTTAAGTGAATATATTTTAAATAAAATTTTCATTTTCTAATACTTATGAACAATTTCCACCCGTAAGTTAAACCCTTAATCGGCCAAGGTTTGGTTTACTTCTAATCTTAGCTAAGGGTGAACTCCCCATATAAATATGAGTAAAAGGTGAGAGGAAAAAATTTATGCTAAACGAGCTTCAAGAAGGACCAAGGTGACCCATTTATTTGAGAGGAACTAAAGATATCATTAACAAGAGATCAATTCATAGAATGAATAATTCACTAGCTCCATTCTGTCATCTGAATCCCACAAGGAATTCATTTCAATCTTCATAAGAATAAGTAGTGCACAAGGATACTAAAGAAAATTTGGTTCTACTTGCTCCAGGTAAGGTTTGTCCATGTCTTCCCTAACCATTGGGTTCACGAAAAAAAGGCTAAACCTACCGACCATGATGATAACACAACTAGGGGTCTTATTTACCTAAGCTAGGAGGTTCCATCGAGCACAAAATTTTAAGTTCATTCTACAGTTTCAATTTATTATACGCTAAGAAGGATCACACATGAGGACAAGTTATACACGAATCTTATACTAGGGTTGACTGCTGTGGTTAGATTCTTTTATTACATTTTCACGGTAAGAAACACAAAACCAATTATTTAATCATCTATTTAACACTCAAAATGCACTACAAGATATTAAGTTCAAATTCATTTATATATATCAAACCTTTATACCATACGCAACTATGAATCAAATTGAGCTTATGATTAGATGAACATTTCCTAAGATATCCCTAAAACTAACATCTCATATATATTAGTAAATTTGAAATATAAATTTTCTGTAACATGAGACTACATTGTATATATATTCACTTTACAATGACCTATATAAATTTCAATAATAAATGGTGAATTACACATCGCCTTTTTGCCATCATTTTTTCATCCTGCAAAACCATGTGAGCATGAAATCAGCGATAAATTGCTAGCATGGTATCCACCCTAATCTAACATAATTAATGTCTTTAGTTTCCCATTTACATATAATCATAATTATAAATTTCATTCGAAAGAAAAGGTTTAGAGACACGTATTCATTTCACTTCATTTCATAACCAATGAGAGAGAGAGAATGGAAAGAGAGAGAGAAACACTATTTTTCCAAACATTCCATGTTACACAATAGTCACAAAGTAGAATTTCAAGTAGTTATTTACAAGTTTCAACAAGTTTCCAAGATGGTTTTCTAACCCGATGGGGTTCCTACAACTTTCCTTTTCCTTTTTCTAGTAGCTGCAAAAATGTTTGATTAGATTCGGAGGTGAAGAAAAAACTTTCAAAAGTTGTCTTCTGATGAGTAAACACACCATGAGTAATTTTCTATGTGTCCTCATATATCCCAAGAATTCATAGGAACTGACAAAATTCAGAACTAGTGAACGGTTTACAATTGGCGACTTTTTTTTAAGGCCATTGGCCGTAGTTGACCTAGTTGCAAACAATCAAAAGTTAGCTCGAGGGCTGAAAAAACCATGTTTAAAATTGACGTTCGATGGACAAACATGTAATGAGAAACTTCCACCAGGTTCCCCTATATATGGGTTTTTCACTAGAGTTGACGGGACGAAGAACTAGAAAACGGTTTTCAAATAGAGACAGGTTTTCTGGAGCCACCGGTCATAATTGGTCTAGTTTGACCTAGTCAACTGTGACCGAAGGCCTACAAAAAGTCTTTGCCAAACTATTAAGAAAATGTGTTTTTCCTCAAACTAAAGGTTCTAGGAAATTTTTTAGTAAAAATACTAGAGGTTTGCGAAGGTGGATAAACATTTCATTGTCTAGTATTCAAACGAAAAGATGAAACGAAACCAAAATTTTCACTTTTAACAGCTCCCTACAGCTACAAAATGGTGTAATAGGGCTCCTAGAAGGGCGTAAAAATTATCACATAAGATCATTCGAGATTTATTCAACAATTTAAGTGACTCCTCCCATGAAAAGGTACATGTAGGAACTTAACATATCCTTTCTTGAGTTATGAAGTTTATTTTGCAGATCTCCGAAAATCATGGTTTATTTGTTTTAACAAGAGAGTGGTCAACATATCTACAGGGGCTCAACTTCAACTTGCGAATAAAAAAGGTTATTAAAGTAATCTAGTTTCATCAGGAAGTTTGTTAGATCATCTCAAAATGAGGGTTTAAGTTTAATCTTGTCTACCAAGGAATATTTTAATTGCGCAAGCTACGGTATGACATCTTTTTTTTTTAAAACAAGTTTATTTAAAACTATCAATTCTATGATAATGCTACATTTTAGAATTTTATTTTGTTGCAAATGAACCACTAAAGAATAAAATTATGAAAGATAGGTATAGATGAGCCATGCCTAAAAATATTAATGTCTGTAGTGTATAGCGGGTTCATCCGCATTCCATAAATCATTGAGTCTCTTTTAGCATTTTGTCAAACAGTTTGCAAGTAGTCGAAAACTCCCCCATTTATACATTGTTTGAAAGTCTTAAAAGCCGCTTCAAGAAAACAATTTTTTCCTTTGTAGCCAACTTTTACTTTTCTTTAGGCCACAATTCATGTCTCATGTATATCGATCCGTGGGAAAAAAAATATTTCATAGTGTGATGAGAATCATACCTAAGGCCATCATAAGTGAAAACATCTAGAGTAATGGTGACTGCTATCTTTATCTCTTTGCATTTGACCAAATCCACTTTGTCCAAACACAGGCTTAATGTGGAGACAATATCCAACTAAGGAAGTAAATCAATTAGCTTTGCATTAGCCCCCATAATAGTATTTCCTAACACCGCATATATTGAATCGCTGAGATCACATGGAAAATATATTTTTATCGGTAGCTTCTCATAGTTTGTAGACTGTGAATCACCTTTCGAGAGCTTCTTGTAGGTATGGCATGCTTGGGCATGTTATCAGCACCCAATTATTTTCATAGGGTAAGTGCATGAAGTTGGTGGACAATTCTGTGGACATAAAAACTTGAAATTCATGAACCACGATTGCGGATCTGTTTTTAGCAGGTTTGGTAATAACCAAACCTAAAACCGTGATCGCGAAACTTTGAGACAAAAAAAGCAGTCCCGCAAGTCCTCATTTTCCCCATTTTTCATTTCAAACCACGATTTCTCTTATAATTTTTTCATTGGAGATTTTAATACCACCTCAAAATTTCTCATTGGACTTTTGGATCATGATAGATTCAACCATGCCGCCAAGACGAGGAGGTAAGCCCCCAATTTTAATCATTTTTTTGCATTTTAGGTTTTTTTTGCATTTTAGGTTGTTTTTTTACATTTTCATGGGTTTTTTGAAATGTTTGTTTATGTATACAATTTTCTTGTTTTTTCAGTTGGTCGGAAAGCTCGAAATCATGCAAACCATCAAAACATTCCTCAAAAACCCTCAGAACATTCCTCAAAACCCCTCAGAAACATTCCTCAAAACCCTCCAAACAATCCTCAAAACCCTCCTCTAAACATAGATCCACCTCATGTGGCTCCTTTTGTCCCCACTGAACCAGCAGGAACACAAGATAATATCGTTGGAAGAATCTAAGAAAATATAATTGTTATTGAGAACCTTATTCAGACTATAAGACAAAATCATGCCACAAATCCATCTCGCATGATTTTAGCCAACACATTGCAAACACTGATTGGCGAAGTCGACTCTGTAACCAACCAAATACATAGATGAAATACCTTTAGAGGTGATTATAGGTGGTGGTATGCGGATAAATTATCCCATGCAGCCATAAAAGACAATTTTTTTTGGGAAAAACCTCATTTGTGCATTATTTACTGACCCGAGAACCAATGCCCCCACAGCTACTTGTAAACAGTTCCCAATCCATTGGTGCCACAATTATTGAATCAAAAACAATTTTTGGGACCGATGGTGGATGGGTTTTGATTATCCACCATGCAACAACAATGAGGTTCCTCCCTATTTTTTGAAGAAATTATATTGCGATTTCGTGCTTAATGAGGTCCCGAATTATTTTACTTTTTTGACTTTTTTGGGTGAGGAGGTGGCTCTGCACAGAGTAGATCTGGTGCATGCGTAGGTCAACCAAGGATCCCCCATGCCCCAGAACCCCCATTGCCTTCAGTTATCCCTCCTAAAATGAAGGAGGTTGTGGGGATTGACACATTGCATGCATTGAGGGAGCTCATTGACACTATGACCCAGCATAGTGACCAAATTGCATCTGGTGATGTTGGTGGAGGTGCCAGTTCTAGTGCACCACACCAATGTGGATTATGTGGTGTCGTATGCACTACGGGAAAGACATCATTTGCTGGTTCACATGATTTCTTTTCTATAGATGAGATGTTGGGGGATGTTTTTTGAACTGGTGCCACTGATATTGGTTTTCATAGGTAAATTTCAAATAAAGATAATATAATATATATATATATATACACACACACACACACACACACACACACACACACACACACACACACAATAATTTAATTCATGTTTGAGATTTTAATATATATGTATTTGATTGTACGTCATGTATATACATGTAAAAACTAATTTTTAATTTTGTTTTAAATAGCAGGAGCTGGTGAAGGAAACATCCGGCATCGACATGCTAACTACTGCAGCTGGGCGTGTTTCAAACATAAGTTTCAAGTTGTACAAACTTACATTTTTAATTTCATTTGATTGCACGAGATTATTATTATAATGTTTCACGTGTATGTTGTACATATTAATATGTTTGTATTTTATACATAGGAGACTAACATGTCATCATCTTCTCTGGGAACTAAGGCTACTGGCATGCCTCACATGAGTTTTACGTAGCTTAGTTTCTCTTTACACTTTGTTTCTAATTGTGGAAGTTCACGTGGATTACATGCTTTGGAGGTTTTTGTTATGTAGTGCAGTCATGTAGATTTTAATATTGATTTGTACATATTTTTTGTATAGCTTATGAATGGTAGAGAGACTCCTCCATACATGCAGACTATGGAGGCTACTGTAGATACTGCCATAACATCTGCAGATCCACTAACTGAGGTACGATTTTTCAAATTTGTTAAATTTTGGAGGTTCATTATTTCTTATTACTTAAATCTAAAATATCAAATTTTTTATGTATGTGAAATATTTAATTTGAAAATTAATTATTTGTATGTAGCTTACCCCTCGTGAGTCTACTATTGTCCCTGCGATGCGTCAATGACAAATTGATAGGGATCATGACATTGCGGTAAGATTTCACATGCATTTTAACTAAATTGTACAAGTTTTTAAATTTTGAATGTATTTTAAAATTTTGGGTGTTAAAAACTTGTTGTTTATGAATGTGCAGGTTAGGTTATAGACCTGCTTAGAGACACCTAGGACCACACAGATGAAATCCGTAGTGGCATCTCCCTCCACTAAATCCCCAGGTCATGGACGTGCTACTTCTAGCAGGGTGAAGAGAGGGAAGATGTTTCATGAGAAGATTCATAGTCCCACATGGATGTACATATATATATATATATATATATATATATATATATATATATATATATATACTATATACATCTATATATGTACATATCCACACACACACACACACACACACACATATATATATATATGTATATATATGTATATGTATATATAACATATGTACACACACACACACACACACACACACACACACACACACACACATATGGGCCATATGGTCCTAGTGAACATGTTTCTTCATATAGTCCATTGTATATATATATAGCCTTTTGTGATTGCATGTGGTCCTATATGTATGACACACTTATTTTGAGATGTACACATGTTATGAACTTACATATTTTTAGAGACGTGCATCTAAAGCACACTTTGTTTGATTCTTATATATCCATGTGTGTTGGTTTTCATAACGATATTACTTCTATATGTTTGATTCGATTTCATTACATGTATGATATCCTTCTATGTATGTTTTCATAACCATTTATTAGTTCTAGATATATATATTTGATTTAAAATTAAAAAACCATGTCCCGGAGCACTGCATGGTACAATTGTTAAGCAAACCTATTCCATTAAGCAAAACCACGCTAGGTGAACTACAAAAGGGAAATACGTAATTAACTTTTTTTTCTTATAAAGCTAACACTCATCTATTGCATATCAACTAATGCGAACATTGATAGAAATAAGCGAGGTAGAGTTCATCTTGAACTATATGAATATAATGTTACTTATGGTGCAACATTACATGGTCGAATTGTTAAGAGATTAAGGGAAGCATTTACATTGTCTTAGAGAAATTAAGGGAATCAATAGATATACACACCTTAATCTATTTATAATTTGGTGATATATGCCAATCAACTAAGAAGTTAAACATTCAATTTGATTATCGTTTAAAGTAGCTTCATGTCTCTCTTTCATTTTCATTGTTTGTCTCTTTCTTCTTGGACTTACCATCCTCTCTTTCCTTTTATTTGCTTGTACATTCAAGACTTCTTCTTTCTCCTTCTTATTCTGCCATTGTTCACTCTTTTTTCTCTTGACTTGTCTCTTGTTGCTTTGAATATCCCGTCATAAATATATCCTCAAGCCTTTGTATTTCCTCATGTACAACAAGTATTCACTCTCTCCTTTACTTTCTTCATTTATTGATCACATCCATCACATGCTTGCCTCAAACTGAAATTTGACCTTTTCTTGCCACTTTCCTCTTGTTTCCCATTTCATATTAAATGAGTACCTATTTATTCTCTAAGAATTTCATTTTTCACTTCCTTTCTCCTCCATTATTCTT
This sequence comes from Taxus chinensis, assembly GCA_019776745.2. Lineage (NCBI taxonomy): Eukaryota > Viridiplantae > Streptophyta > Pinopsida > Cupressales > Taxaceae > Taxus > Taxus chinensis. The sequence goes on along the minus strand of CM034155.1, from coordinate 116,799,155 downwards.
CTTTCATGCTATGTTCTCCATTATGAGAATTCTTTTCTCTTCTTCATGTTTCTCGTGCATGGAAACTATTTTCCTCTTATTCCTTCATAGGATCTCACTTATTTATTTCCTTCACTTATTTTAGCATGCTTCATAAGTGACTTGATTGGCCACTTCACTCTCCTTCTAAAATTCCATCCAAATATGCAAAACTTGAAGCTACTTGCCTTAGCATTTTATTGATAATCTTATTCGTATGTTCACATTCTCACCATACTATTAGAAACAATGAATAAATGCATTTCATTCCTTTAACATGACTTACCTTTACCCACCAATTTCCATAATCTAAATTTTAGGGGTGATTCCCAAATACTGTGCTTTCCCCTTACCGTCCTGAGCAAGGAGCTCTTCCAGTTCAGGAAAATCAGGAAAAAAATTCTTTCTTCACTAGTAATTATGGATCATTTAATTTCAACTCCATTTAGTATTTTTGACATATATTCAAATAATTAATCCACTTTTAGAATAAAAATGGAATGATTTATTCTTGTGAATCTTCAAATCATGATAATTAGGGTATTAGATAACCATTAAGGGACGAAAAGTATGTAAAAAGTTTCAAGGTAGCCAAGAGCATGACCATATTACAATGCAAACATAATGAGCATGTAAGCACGTATCTGGGGCAACAGAGGATAGAGAGAGATCACCAAAACAACATATATTAAGAGATAAAAGAAAGGAAAGTGATGAAGAACCTAAGAGGATAGAGGTAAGTCCAAAGAGAACAAGAGAGATGGAAGGTAAAAAAGTGATATTGAATGTTTTGAGTCCTAGGAAATGAACGGAGGCAAGGAGTGAGAAGTTATGCCTCAGGATTTCATGGCACCAAACCAACTACGCCGACATGTCCAGGTGGATAGGTGAACGCTAGAGGAGGCGGTGTTTCGGTGCACGACAAGGTCGCTGCTTCCGGGCTACTTCGTTCGGGCGTAGTCCCTTAAGAGCCCTGAGACCAAAATATCGTTCAACTTCGACGGGTGACTACTTGGACTCTGTGGAACCTAGAGACATATTTTCTAATCTAACACCTCAGCATAGGGACCCTCTACAATAGCCTCTCTCAGTTTTTTCCTTCTCAGATCGGTGCTCTTGCTGTCCTATTGTTTGTAAACGTGCGAAATAGTGTAGTTTGAGCTAGTGTAAGGCTGTCAAACGCTATATTTTACAAATGGTGGGTCATGATGCTAAACCAACTATGTCGACACATCTAAGTGGCTAGGTTAACACTAGAGGAGGTTGTGTTTTAGTGTGCAACAAGGTAGTTACTTCCGGGCTACTTCGTTCGGGCGTAGTCCCTTAAGAGCCCTGAGACCAAAATATCATTCAACTTCGACGGGTGACTACTCGGACTCCATGGAACCTAGAGATGTCTCTTCTGATTCGAAAACTTGGTGTAAGGACCCTATATAATAACATCTCTTGGTTTTTTCCTTCTCAGATCTATGCTCTTGCTGCCCTATTGTTTGCAAATGTGCGAAAAAGTGCAGTTTGAGCCAGTGTAAGGCTGTCAAACACTATATTTTGCAAATGGTGGGTCATGCTGCTGAATCGACTGCGCCAAAATGTCTAGTTGTCTAATTAAATGCTAGAGGAGGCATTGTGTTGGTGCGTGACAAGGTCGTTGCTTCTTGGCTACTTCGTTTGGGTGTAGTCCCTTAAGAGCTCCGAGACCAAAATATTGTTCAACTTCGATGGGTGAATACTCAGACTCCATGGCACCTATAGATGTATCATCTAATTGAAAACCTCAGTGTAGGGACCCTGTAAAATAACCTCTGTCAGTTTTTTCCTTCTCAGATCGGTGCTCTTGCTACCGTATTGTTTGTAAACGCGTGAAATAGTGCAGTTTGAGCCAGTGTAAGGCTATTAAATGCTATATTTTGCAAATGGTGGGTCATGCCTCCAAAATGACTACGCTGAAATGTCTAGTTGGCTAGGTTAATTCTAGAGGAGGTGTTGTTTTGGTGTGTGACAAGGTCGTTTCTTTCAGGCTACTTCGTTTGGGCGTAGTCCCTCAAGAGCCCTGAGACCAAAATATCGTTCAACTTCGATGGGTGACTACTCAGACTCTGTGGTACCTAGAGACATCTCATCTAATCCAAAAACTTGGTGTAGGGAACCTCTATAATATACTCTCTCAGTTTTTTCCTTCTCAGATAGGTGCTCTCGCTGCCCTATTGTTTGCAAACGCCTAAAATAGTGCAGTTTGAGCTAGTGTAAGGCTGTCAAACGCTATAGTTTACAAACGGTGGGTCATGCTACCAAAATAACTACACCAACACATCACAGTGTCTAGGTGAATGCTAGAGGAGGTGGTTTTTTGGTGCGCGACAAGGTCGTTGCTTCCGGGCTACTTCATTCGGGCGTAGTCCCTTAAGAGCCCCAAGACCAAAATATCATTCAACTTCAACGGGTGACTACTTGGACTATGTGGTGCCTAGAGATGTCTCATCTAATCTAAAACCTTGGCATGTGGACCCTGTAAAATAGCCTCTCTCAAATTTTTCCTTCTCATATCGGTGCTCTCACTGTCCTATTGTTTGCAAATGTGCAAAATAGTGCAGTTTAAGCTAGTGTAAGGCTGTCAAACGCTATATTTTGCAAACGGTGGGTCGTGTCGCTGAACCAACTACGCTGAAACATCTAGGTGGCTAGGTGAATGCTAGAGGAGGTGGTTTTTTGGTGTGTGAAAAGGTCGTTACTTCCGGGCTACTTCGTTTGGGCGTAGTCCCTTAAGAGCCTTGAGACCAAAATATCGTTCAACTTCGACGAGTGACTACTCGGACTCTGTGGCACCTACAGATGTCTCTTCTGATCCAAAACCTCATCATAAGGACCCTCTACAATAGTCTCTCTTAGTTTTTTCATTCTCATATTGGTGCTCTCGTTGCCCTATTGTTTGTAAACGTGCGAAATAGTGTAGTTTGAGCCAATGTAAGGCTGTCAAATGCTATATTTTGCAAACAGTGGGTCATGTCACCAAATGTACTATTTTGACACATATAGGTGGCCAAGTTAACCCTAGAGGAGGTGGTGTTTTAGTGCGTGACAAGCTCGTTGCTTCCGGGCTACTTCATTCGGGCGTAGTCCCGTAAGAGCCCTGAGACCAAAATATCCTTCAACTTCGACGGGTGACGACTCAGACTCCATGGCACCTATAGATGTCTCCTCTGATCCAAAACCTTAGTGTAGGGACCCTCTACAAAACCCTCTCTTAGTTTTTTCCTTCTCAGATTGGTGCTCTCATTGTCGTATTGTTTGTAAATGTGCAAAATAGTGCAGTTTGAGCAAATGTAAGGCTGTCAAATGCTATATTTTACAAACAGTGGATCGTGTCACCAAACGGACTATTTTGAAACATCTAGGTGGCTAGGTGAACCCTAGAGGAGGTGGTGTTTTGGTGCGCGACAAGGTTGTTTCTTCCGGTCTACTTCGTGCGGGCGTAGTCCCTTAAGAGCCCTGAGACCAAAAGATCCTTCAACTTCGATGGGTGACTACTTAGACTCCGTGGCACCTAGAGATGTCTTGTCTAATCCAAAATCTCAGTGTAGGGATCCTCTATAATAACCTCTCTCATTTTTTCCTTCTCAGATCGGTGCTCTGGCTGCCCTATTGTTTGCAAACGTGTGAAATAGTGCAATTTGAGCCAGTATAAGGTTGTTAAATGCTATATTTTACAAACGGTGGGTTGTGTCACTAAACTGACTACGATGACATGTCTAGGTGGCCATTTTAACACTAGAGGAGGTGGTCTTTTGGTGCATGACAAGGTCGTTGCTTCCGGGCTACTTCGTTCGGGCGTAGTCCCTTAAGAGCCCTGAGACCAAAATATCGTTCAACTTCGACGGCTAACTACTTAGACTCCGTGGCACCTAGAGACATCTCATCTGATCTAAAACCTTTACATAGGGAACCTCTACAATAGCATCTCTCAGTTTTTTCCTTCTCAGATTTGTGCTCTCGTTGCCCTATTGTTTGTAAACATACAAAATAGTGCAGTTTGAGCCAGTATAAGGCTGTCAAACACTATATTTTGTAAATGGTGGGTTGTGCTACCGAATCAATTACGCCAAAACATTCAGGTGGCTAGGTGAATGCTAGAGGAGGTGTTTTTCTGGTGTGTGACAAGGTTGTTTCTTCTAAGCTACTTCGTTCGGGCGTAGTCCCTGAAGATCCCTGAGACCAAAATATCATTCAACTTCAATGGGTGAATATTCAAACTCTATGACACCTAGAGACATCTTGTCTAATCTGAAACCTTGGCATATGGACCCTCTACAATATCCTCTCTCAGTTTTTTCCTTCTCAGATTAGTGCTCTCGCTTCCCTATTGTTTGCAAATGGTGTGTCATGTCGTGGAACCAACTACACCGACACATCTAGGTGTCTAGGTGAACACTAGAGGAGGCATTGTTTCGGTGCGCGAAAAGGCCATTGCTTACAGGCTACTTCGTTCGAGCATAGTCCCTTAAGAACCTTGAGACCAAAATATTGTTCAACTTCGACGGGTGACTACTCAGACTCCGTGGAACCTAGAGACATCTCATCTGATCTAAAACCCTGGTGTAGGGACCCTCTACAATAGCCTCTCTCTGTTTTTTCCTTCTTAGATCAGTGCTCTCACTGCCCTATTATTTGCAAACGTGTGAAATAGTGTAGTTTGAGCCAGTGTAAGGCTGTCAAACGCTATATTTTGCAAACAATGGATCGTGGCACCAAACCGATTGTGCACACACATAGGTATGGTCTTATAAACACTTGGGGAGGAGCCATTTTGTTTCTCTAAGCTCCAGGTGCTTTAGGGCTACCTCCTCTGGAGCCAAGAACCCCCTCCATGGGTACATAAATCGTTGTTAATTGCTTCTCTTTTCTTGTCAAACAATGAAAGCTTCTCTTAGTTTCAAGAATTTAAAATTCTCTACTAACAATGTCAACCATGTGAAGGTAGAAGCTTTTATGGCACCACTAACCTGAACATAAAAGTGTTAGTCAAAGAAATTTAAGTTTCAAATCAAAACCATACTACATATATACAAAATACACAAATTTAAAATAAAATATATGAACTTAAATATATCTAACTAAAAAATTTATATATATCAAAGAAATTATATATACCAGACATGAGCATTGTAAATTCATTCCAATGAACCATCAGGATCATATCTACTCTAAATATCGCAAAAGATTGCTTCATGATTTGACTCTCAAACCTTCCAAAGAATCTTGTTATTAGGCCTTCCTCGATATCTATACACCTGAATATTTTTCGCTAGAACTATATGCAAATATAAGAGTATTTTCCTGTGTGTCTCAAAGTATTCAAATGCTTGAATAGAGGAGTTTTTTAATGGATACCATTGAATCCAAGTTCTAGTAACTACCACAGACCCTGTAGGATACTCAATATCTTTGTCATCTATAATAGGAGAAGTCAACTTCTTTCTTTCCTTGATGCAATGACATAAGAAATAGTCTGTTCCTTCTTCATTTTCTTCTGTCACAATAACTGCAAACACATGTCCTAAAAAGAAAAAAAGGTTGAACAACTCAAATTTAAATTACATATTAAAATTTCAATGGACATAACTCAATACAAAAATTAAATAAATAACCATAAATAACTTGTCGTACCAAAATAAAAATTTCTTCAAAGTCCTTGGATGTTACAAATTCATATGCAGAAACAAGACATAATTCTTGTGGAGGTTGATAACTAGGAAGAAGAGTTAGAGGCCTACAAATCAATCCATCCACCCATTCTTGTGAATCACACTCAACAGTGACAAATTAGATAAAATATGCACAAAAAAATGTCAACTTTCTTGTCTATACGGCCCACGAAGTAGTGTCTGAGATACAAAATGAGTGCATATCACTAGACCCAGTGAGTATCATACAAACCCCATAGTTAGCAATTTTTTGTTCCTCTATCAACCAAAAATATCTGTGAACTATGGAATTTTCTTGAGAACCTCGAGCCATGTTGTCAATACACCATTCCACTATGCTCTTTACATCTTTTAATTTAGCACCATCTTTGTACTTTAACTCTTCTCTTGTAAGAGCTCTTTTCACACATGCCCCTGCACCGTCATGCTCTCCTTTTCCATGTCCAGCCTCAGTGAAACTTCAAATATGTTGCACACCCATATTGACATACATTCTTCTCATCTAATAAAACATTTGTGCATTCTTAAACTGAGACGTGCAATTATATTACCATATATAATGTTGTTTGAAGTGGATGTCCCTATCAGAAAAGTTTCCATAAAATAACTGGAAACACCCTTGCACAAATTCAATAGAATGAGTATGATCATCACTGATATAAAAGTGGTACTCTCTTAAAAAATTTTGATCATTGTTTCCAGTGTCAGGAGAATGCAGAAATTTTATATGCACAAAAATGACAACTTGTACTGAGTTGTAATATTATGATTGAACCTCCATTTGTGGTTGCAATGTGTAATTCTCTGCAAAATAAACCACTAAAACAATAGTACCAATAGGAAATGTGTCCTTGCATATCTTGAACTGTTCATCTAACCATCAAGCTCAATGTGTATGCCTAGCATACTCATAAACAATTTCATCCTTAAATTTTCTCAAAAATTAGAAAATAGGAATTTGTTCTATAACTAGTTCACACTGTTTAGATTGTTTTCCATCTTTCAACTGGTATGCAACTGATTTATATTTATCAAAATCAACTAAATTATGTCCTATTGTACCTTTAATTTACTCATGGATGTAACTTTCCTATTTAGGTAAACTGCCGCATGTACTACAACTTCCATCTAAACAATCTTGACTATAAAAAAATTGTCCAACTTCTTTTTCAAAAAATATAGTAGGAATGAAATCCCTGGAAGATATCAGTGGAACTTGAACACCACATTCCGATAACATAGTTTCAGAATGAAAATAAAATGAATACGTAAAAATTTAGCATAATGCATCACAAATTCAACATGTTTCCTACAACAAGTGGTGCGAGCGTGGTTGATTTTCACATAGAATGGTTTCAACATTTCAAAAAAATGTTGACTAATTTTAATTTCTAGATTCTCTTGTTCAAACTTACAAAAAAATTGAGTTTGAGTCATATCTAAGAAATGTTTTGGATGTGGTTCACGATTAGTAGAACCAACTCTCCATTTTATAACATCTATTGTATTAGGTAAAACTCTAGTGTTATCATGCCAAAATTTAATAACAACTTCTCTTATAACATTAGAATTATTTTTTTCCTTACACGGTGCTCTAGCAGAAAATGCCCAAAAATTGGTGTTATTGAGTGATTGAAGGATATTACATATTTCAATTGATTTCATTAGATTTTTTTGATTAACTTGCAACATTCAACTTAATTGCGTAATCAAATGCTATTTTTTTATTGATTCACTTACAACACTAGTAGCAAGTACACGATGCACAATATTACAATCCCTAGCGCGCCTCTTGACACCAACAGTGTGATATGCATCATGAAGTATTTCAACAATTGTAGAGGTTTGACCACGTATATTAGATGTTGTCAGTCCTAAGATGTTTAATGTAGGTCTCATTTTAATCAATTTCATCAAACTAACCAACAACTAACATCTTTGGGAATCATTTAAAATTTCAAAAATGATTATCCCAAATTTCAGTGGCTTTTCTTCTGATTTTTTCATTTAGAAAGTTTGCCAAACATTGGTTTCAAAATGTTTTCATCAATTTCAATTAAAAAATTAAGTTTCTTACATAAAATCCTAGGAGATGTTTTTGTCAAATTTTGTTTGTCTACAGTTTCAACATGAATTTCCTTATTCACATTTTTAGTGTCTCCTTCAATTTCAACATTTGCTACATCATGAGTATTTAATTCTTCTTCAACATTGACAATAAAAACATCTTCATCATGAGTATTTAATTCAACTTCAACATTGACAGTAGAAACATTACCTGGTTCTTCATTGCTTTCAATAGTTGGGGTTGAAGATGAACCCCTTCTTGATTCACAAAGATTCCACATTCGCTCAACATGTTGAATTTTGTTGGCCTCTAATTCATTTGGTAATTTTTTACTTAATGACTTCCTTTTTTGACTTCGTTTCTTGTCTCCCATGATATTTCACTTCCAGTGATAAGAAAAACATGCATAAACAAAACTTTGCAGTAATTCGTACAGTAAGGTAAGAGAGTAAAAATCACATGGTAATTTAGACATTGGGATGTGTGTAAATATGATTTATGAACCACAAGTGCACTTTATAAAACATGATTGCTATTTCTAAAGCGCGCTCGCACTTTAGAAACCGTGATCACAGATCTATCTGCTGACCCTAAGCCTCGGGAAATATTTGTTTTTCCCCAACCAAATCTATAGAAGGTCATTATGAAGTGTAAATGGTCAAAAAACCTCAAATTTTCTCTTCCAAAGACTTGAACCATGCTAAAAAACTGAAAACATTTCACAAAAATGGTGTCATCGTGTAGGGGAGACTGTTAGCTTCGTAGAAATATTGATTTTAAAGTGAATAAAATAAGATAAATATCATTTTATAATTTTTTTACTAACAATAGGTTTTTAAGACATATTTTCCCGTGAATGTTCATGTCTATGTTTAAGACTGTAACTTTTGTTTCACTTATCAAAATGCGATAAAAATTATACCATCCCAAGTGTGGAAAATTTTTATACATGTTAAAAAAATATATTTTATTTTGAATATATTTTTTGATATAGTTATGGCGGGCAAACGAAAAGCGCTCCGTTTTCTAAATATTTTCAGACCACTTTCACGAAAAAAATCATTAAAAAAACATATTACTCAAAAAAATACTAAATAAAATCCATCCCAAGATAGACAATTACATCTAACTTTTCACCAAATGAAAAAAAAAAACAAGATTTCGTCATCCAAATCGTGGGAAAACGAACTACAATCTTATAAGTTTTTTAAAAAAAAAACCAAGTCATATAATTTTAAGTGTTTAATATAGCTAACCTTGTCCATTTTTGAGAAAAAATAGTATTTTAGAAACTAGATTCCAGACTCTACGATTCATATTTATATAATTTTTTCTAATTTTGAATGCATGTATTGCTAATAATCCCTACAAGTTGAGATTTCACTGTTTTTTACAATATGACGTCCACAAATGACCCCATTTTTGTCCATCAACTTCCTGCACTTACCCCATATTCATATCTAAATATTTTTAGACTTTGTTTCCTAGTATTTCTCCCACTAGAAAAGAAAATAACGTTAATATGCACAATCCATTTGGTTTCTTGTTTAGAGTACTATACTAAATCAAGCTAAATTTTGATATGTGATTGTGGTGCATGCAAATGAGGCCCACATTTTAAATCCAGTTACACATATCAGACGATTTAAACCTTTCTTTCACATTCATATCGTTGAATTTTTTTATGTGTGAAGAAAAATAAAAAAGTTGTTACCTCGTGAGAAAACCCATATCTTTTGTTCACTGTCAAATTTCTCAATAAACGTGAATTATTAATTTTTCTGTTGCGTGAGACCTTGCATACAAAATTTCTTCCCATAGATCTAATACCTAACTTTTACTTTGAATCCCTACAAGGAAAGTTTTGATCTCCTCTTGCATACAACAAACAAAATAGAGACATGTAGTAGTTGTCTTCCAAAGACAATTGAAACCGTTGCATATATAGATATAGAACTAGATCGATCAGTGCATATAGCAAAAAGAGGAAATATAGGGAATACAGACTTATCTCAGCATGTAGGTCTTATTTAACTCAGAATGGATCTTATTTTAGGATGGATAACATTGAGAGATCCCAAATTTTGAAAACATATCTACCAACGTACCTACAACTACAAAATATGAACAAGGTTCTACCTCATGCGATGATGGATGACCATATGTTGTTCCAACATACACATTTTTGCTCAAGCTGTGAGAAAATTACATTAGGAAAGGGCACTTTTAATGTATTTATCAATGCATCAAATAAAAAATCTGGTGTTGTAGTTCCCTTTCCCTCAGAGACCATTGTACCTTATTCTCTCCTCTTTCACATTTTTATCTGTTGGAACTATTCATTTACTGTTAAATTTGCAATGGCAACATGGTTTCAGTGTGGTTATTAGCTCTGGGTCTCATTAAATTGTTTTCCTTGTTAAGCAAGGAAAAACTGATAGGTCAGGAAATCATTTGGGGTGACCATGCCTTGTCAGGCCACTGCCACACACCATTGCCCACTCCTGCCATTATTAAAACTCCAACTGCCCCTTACCACTAATCCCCATTATCCCATATATATATATATATATATATATTATTAATGTGCCACTACATAGAACCTAAGTTTGGTCCAATGCAATTCAGGAAGAAGAAGGAAGATTGCAATGGATGAGTTCTAAACTTTCTACATGCAAGGCTATGAACATTTAAATCTAGAGAGTAAATTTATGCTATCAACCAAGATAACAAACATAACAATATAACATGAAGAATTCAAAAGAGTCTTAAGAGTAACCACCTAGTAGAGGAATAATAAGGAGAATCCCATGAGTTTGAGAACGACCACATAGTTTTCCAAGGAATACGACATACTAAAATAATAAAAATTAAGGTTTCTATTAAGTTTAAGCCATTATTTCAAGGTTTGTTGTCTAAACAAGGCTAGCAAAAATCAACTATGACCAAATTTGCACGAGGAACAAGTCTACTCAAGGTCCCACAATTTGAGGATCACACATGTGAGGTTAATCAACAAGGACACCTAAATCAGCAAAACATTTAAAATCAAGGAGCTATTCAAGGAAATCACTTCTATAACTCGAGAGGGTACAATTAACCTTTCATGGTAATACAATCGAATTCAAGACCACAATTTTTTCTATAGTCTAATTTTTACACTTTTGTTTTAAGAATTGAACACAACATACCAACCAAATCTAAAGAAGTCAACCGTTTAGTAAAAGAATATATATATATATCCCCTAGCAACTAACATATCAATACAAGTACCATACATTATAGCACAGTGGGATTTATTTATCTTATTTCCTACTTGAGCTCGGAATAACCATAAAGAGAGCACAAGTAACACGGGGTCCAATTACAATCCAAGGGTGCATCATATCAAAAGTGAATAACATCATCTTGCACTTTCCATCCAAATGGAAAAGGGGAAACAATAACAAGGTGACCCAAGAAAATATGAAGAAAAGAAGACTTCCCAAAGTTATTTTATATCTTTAACATATGTTGCCTTAAAATTACAATAACTTAGGTCTCCAAGGATAAGACAACAAGCAAGGAGGTTGCTTCTTAAACAATAGATAAGTCTTAATCGAAAAGGACCACAACTCTCATTCATCGAGCTACGGGATGATAAGGGTATGATGACCCAAAACTCCCACAAGAAAGGCACATACATCTATGAACAAGAAGTACTAAGCAACTAGAAACACATTACTATCCACTAGGTGTTTCACAATTTCAGGTAGGTGACAGAACTACAAGTTCAACTATACATTGCACTCAATACACATAAATCTTACTTATTTTATAACTCAAATAATTAAGTCAAAAAATTTAGTTGTGTTTGCTAAGCACGTTTCTTTACGAGTTTTATTAATTAAACTTCCTCCTATTATGACATCACAACTTTTTGTTATAAGGACCACTAAGGGGGCATGATATCTCATCATTCTTTAAAGGCAGAAAAGAGAAAAAGTATTCATTTTACTCCTAGGGGAGGTTGATGGACAAAGTTTTCCTTTTCAGTTCTTCTACATGTTTTTTTTCTTCTATTAATATACCAAGGTTAAAGCAAGAACCATTTTCTCTTTCTATGTTCCAGTTTATTTGTTAAGCTTCAAGGCCAAATCTCCTCAGTTATAGTTTTATGATGCTTGGGTGAGTCAAATTGTCAATTAAAAATTTAATGAGAAGGAAGGGTACCCATATAACACTATTACTTTTATGGGATAGAGAGGTAAATCAACACATCACCTTTTTTATTATAAGGAAAACAAGGGACATTCAACATAGAGAACACATTATTACTTTTGTAAGAACTAGGAAACAATCAACCAACATGGATCACAACAATATTTCGAGATTTTTTTTCCCACTAATTACAAGTATCATAAAACATGTCTAGTGGGTTTCTACAAGTTCTCAAAAGAAGTTACAAGGGAGGCCCATTAAGGAAGAATAATTACTTTTACTGATCTACTAGGGTTTAACACTATTTGCTGCTTTGGTGAAAACATTTTACTCACCTGATAAAACAAGGAAAGTTTTCAAATCTACACCCATATTACCATAGGATACAACCAACCAAGAAATAAAAATGACAAGGAATTATTTGAACTATAAGAACACCACATACTCATTAGAAGCGTCAAATGTAAGCAGACAATCAACCATCTTATTCAACATGGCTTTATGACCAAGATTTATAGTTTCGTAAGAGAATCGCATTATAAAATACCACCGAGATTAATTTATCAAGGTCTAATTACACTATCATCACCAATGTCATGGTCCAAAAGACTCAAAGCATCCATAAGTGTCTCCATGTAATCCAAAATTAATAGGTCAAGAGGGAAAACAAACACACTTAATTTACACACACAATACTCGAAAGGGATTAATTCTAACCATAATTACGAAGATGCATACAACCCTCAAGTCACTACTTTAGTACTTTATATAATGAAATAAGAAAATCTTGATAAAAATTAGCATGCCATCGAAAAGAAGCCACTACTAGACACACACTTTTCCACTAACATCCTGAGCCAAAAAAAAGTAACCTGATCCTAACATAATTCATCAGCCCACAATTAAACACCTATACTTTGACAAGGTTCAAGCTCTTACTAGATTGTAAGATAATCACCACCACCACTAACAAACTGCCAAATAGAATGCACAACAAAACAAGTTCTCTATCTAGTAAGGTCGAGCAACAAAAAATTCACGCTAAGATCCTAGACACCCTCAAGGTTCTGTGCATCCAAAACCAAGGCATAACTTTAAGAACCTAAGAAGACATACAAGACACCAAGGGTGTACCCCCATATGACGAAATGTGACAATACAAGAAGTATAGAACCAGCTCATCATCATGTAAGAAGGAACCACGTAACGTTTAGCTAAATAGCCAACAACATAATGAGCTCCAAGTCACCAATCAAAATAAAATCCAAGAAATGTCTACAATCAATGAAAGTGGCTAAGTAGCCTCATTGCAAAGTCTGAAAATTCTCGCAAAAAATATAAATAACTAAAATAGCCTCAGATCTTCCCAATCCAATCATAAAATAAGATGCTGGTCCTTGATAAAATAACACAAGATTACGAATGTAAAACATAAAAGTTAACACCACATTCACTTTGCATCCCTTCATGGCCACTAATAGGGGTACTCTGCCTCAAGGTCAGTTCCAAGGACACATACGTAGTATTGGGTCCAAAACGACACTCAGACTTAATTTCAACTCTCCCATACAGGTAACAAAATGGAAAAACTGACAACCAAACCATCTTTTCTAACCACTGAAGGAAGGAAGCTCTAAACAACTTTTGATTTACTCTTCTCGACCCCAGATCACAATCACTATTGTCCAACCACAAGAATCACACCATACAATTTATCATTCCAACCACTCTAATAAGGAAGGGTCTTAAAAGGGTTTAACGCATCATACAATTAAATCAAGATTTAGGACTTGTAAAACAACACATTTTCAAAGGAGAACCAAGTTTCCACTACACTAGAAGTTCACAAAAATCAATTTAATTTAACATTCTTAGTTACCTTGGTTCAGAGAAAACACCACTGAGCGAGTACCACAATTCAAACAACTTATTATTTTACTTTTGGTAGTTCAAATAAACAGAGTAATGTAATATTTCTTCATACGTATTTTTGTTCAATTTTTTTTAAACAAGGTTGTTTTCTAGATTCAAAAATGTGCTAGGTTTACATTTCATGTCCCAATTTTTCTAGTGTGCCCAAGGGTCCATGCTTTAAACTGTAATGCCATAAAAAAATGCAGATTTAAAAGAATGCTTAGCTTATAAATTTCAGATTTATTTCAAAAAAAATATACATATGCCATTTTTTTTTTGATACAAATCTTTAAAGGTAAACACAACTAGATACTTCAGATTTAATGTATGATGCATAGCTACATTATTGCAGATTTACAAACAAACAAGACCTCCAAATGAAGGCATTGAATTAAAAGAGCTCATGATTTCAATATGATAATCCTTCTTTCCTCTTTCTTTTTTTTTGTTTACAAGATTCTTGCAATAATGAAGGAAGAACTTCTTTAGCAAATGACTTAATTTTACAAGTAGCATCAAGTACAAAAATAGTTATTTACAAGAAGGTAAAGCTTCACAAAGCCACATTTGAAGAGATAAAATGAAAGAAATGTCCTCAAAAGATGAAGATGACCAAGAGGACCAAGATGGCAAGGAGGCTCCAACTATCTCCAAACTTGAATGTTCTTCCAAGGATGCTGAAATAAGAGATGAGGCTTGTTTACCGCCCAACCAATAGGTATCATCACATGCCCTTCCATGGTTGGAAGCCATGCTATCCTCCCCCCAAGCCCATGGGAGAGAGGAACAAAATTCCACAATGTGCACAAGTATAATGGGGATAAAACACAACAACAAAAACGTAGGACCATTTAAACACTTAGACATACTACACATGGTAAAACAACAACATGAGGAGAACAAGGTCAACCTCACAAAGGGGGAAGAGAAGAATAGGATGCCCAAAGCAAAGGTGTCCAAACATAGGAACACCAACAAAAGCATGTTTACAAAACTCCTTATTCCTCCTAATCACTCATCCTTCTTATTCCTCCTTTATGTCAAAGAAATCCTTCTTGGGAGGGTTTTCAAACCCAAAAGGGTTTCCTCATCAAGAATGGGGAAAGGTTCAAGCCATATGAACCTTTCTCCCACCTCAAACCATATGAGGGGATGAGAAGGGACCTTCATGGCTTGACCAACAACCATGAGGTTTGAGAGGGAAATGCCTCTCTCTTCCCCTACATTCTCTAAAAACCATCAATCCAAATGATGGTGGAGATAAAACAAAATAAAACAACAAAGTAACAAAAAAAACAAACTACATTCTCCATACAACTTTACAACACATCATTTCACACACATTATTTTATTGACCATTGTATAGTTAACAAGATAAGAACAACTAGGAAAGAAAAGGATTGAGAATCCTACCTGAATGCTTTCCAAGACTCTAAGCTTTTCCCCTTTGTCCAAGCAAACTTCCAAGCTCCCAAAATTCTCCAAGTTTTCCCAAACAAAAATGAGCAAAGAAGACCCCTTCCTTCCACATGAGGAAGAATAAGAAGAGGAACCCAAACGTTTCCTCACCAATGGGAAGGTGACAAGTGTCACTCCCTCTCCTCCCATGAGTCAAAGATTCCAATAACCAAATAAGTAAAAGTAAACTCACCTTTTAGCCCATATCACCCAAAATACTAAAAATGAAAATAAAACAAAGTGGAGCAACTTTTAACAATTAGACAAAAACCAACCATTTTACATGGATGGTGACTAAGGAGGGCAAAATGGAGGGAAACTCCCTCCAAACCTTGGAAATAAGTCCCCCTACCTATTAGGTAGGGTCCAACGGCCCATTTTCATGCTAAGGGAACTCCCAAACTCAAAAGGGGTCCCTAAAAATGCCTAAAATAACCGAATTTCAGGTTTGACATACTTGGGCACAAGGGTAGAGGGTGTGCGGTCCACCCAAGGTTCACATGTGGTCCCCAATCCCTTCTACCAACACACACACACTTACCCAAAACAATCACTTAAATTAAGATGAGATCATTAAACCCCTAAACTAGTTTACTTAATAAAACACTCCCTAAACATAATTAATTTTACAAGACATAAATACATTACAATTGAGGGTTCACCCATGGTGCCTAATTAATACACCTATTCTAAAGCCTCAAACATTTAGCATGGTTAGGACTCAGCCTGTGGACTGCTCGTGCACAATTGCGTAGCCGCCCTGAAACCCAGGCTCTCCTATACCTGTTACCTGCACAATCATTGCACACATTAACCGCATCTGTCAAATATAATAAACATCATCTACACATCACGAATTTAATAAAACTTATAATGTCCTAACATCATTATACAATTTATAGTGCAATGCATACAATTATACACATAGTTCGCCACAGATCATCCAAAGATAAAATTACAACGACATACACTTAGGTTAGCATGAGATTACCATTATTAAATTCAGAAAACTATATCATTAATCAAAAAGACCACAAGAAATCAACATCTAACCAATAAATCTCACTATCATGTACCCCTGTTAGTGTCATCAACATCACAAGAAATATATCAATATACGAATCTAGTCCAATTGGCGCTACGTGCCCAAAATACCATAATGTCCATGAGGATAAATAACATAGAAAAATGTCCAAAATCTATCAGAGTCTCAGTCAAAACATGTCTATGCATAAAGGAACTAACAAATAATTGGAGCTATAAAAATGTGGGCACTATATAAACCCACGGCTCTGATGCCAAGTGTGATGCCCACTTAAAACAACCCACTTGAGACCCAAGAACAACCTAGGATTAGTTAGGAAAATTATGGAATATTTTTTGCTTGTTTAAAGGAGTATACAACCAGGTTACACGACAACAATTATCTCTAACAAGTTCCAGGTCAATTCTAATCCACTAGAAAGTACTTTTCTTTTGTTATCATTGAAAGGAATGATAACCAGATCGTACCAAGCCAAGAACACAGATGCTAATCAAACACCACAATCAATAAGATGAAAGTAATTCACTAGAATAGCTTTACATAAAACCTTTGCAAACAAATGCGTAGCAATATCATATATTATTATAGAACTCAATGCAATACATTGAGAATTGGCCTTACTTAAATAGGAAAGGAATAACAATATAAGAACCAATCAAGGTCATAGATTAAGCCATAAATCAAGGAAATAACTAGTCATCAAAGAACTAGTAAAGACCATAGATTTAGGAGAGAACTAGACATCAAGGATCTAGTCAATACCATAGATCAAGGAAAGAACTATACCTAACAACTAGATAATATCTCCTAATATCTAAATAAGATAAAATAAATATCCACACACATAAGTGGGTATAGGATAAATATAATAAAGGTAAATAAAGTACCTAGGTGAACATGAACTAAGGTAAATAACTACTCTAAAGGTACCCCCCCCTCAAGTGAAGATAGGGGCCAAAATAGATGTGGCATGTCCACAGTATGATTCCCGGTAACTAGGCCTGATGAGGTACTCATGTATAATAACTGGGAAAAAAGGGACACTGCAAGGTACCCAAAACTAGTAACAAAGTAAAGAGAGTAAAGATCTGCTCCAAGGTATCCCAAGAAGCTCAGCTCAAAAAACTTGTACAATACTAAATAAGTTTGGTGTGCACTATGGTCTGAATCCACTGCTCGATCACAAAACTCAAAAACAACTGACACTGGGCTCCACCAAAATAGCTCCATACAAGGAGACTGTCAATGGAGTGATGTCGAAAGTGTTAAAAAAAACACCAAACATAATTCGATCAAGTGCTGCAAATAGGTGTGCCACGATCCAAGAACAATAACCAAAGCAACAAGGCAAGGACACAAAATCCAGAGTGTCACGATCTAAGAAAATCCAAGGTAACAAGGCAAGGACACAAAATCCGAAGAAGCAGGATCATCACCATACCCTCCCATACTGTTGAATGGGTGGAGTGGATATACAAATCTATATGAGTTGTCAAAACAACTACTCAAACACTGACAAACTAACACTGGGATCCACCAGAATAGCTCCCCCACAAGAGAGACTGTCAACATGTCAAAAGTGTCAAAAATACAAATACAAAATCTCTCAACAAACAAGAGAGATACACTACACCTGCTAAAGAAAAATGCTCAAAACAAGAAGCATCACAATGTAAAAGGTATAAAAAGTGGATTAAGAGGATGAATGGTGGAGGAGCCACACCTGTAGATTCCTCTCAATAAATGCCCATGTTGCCTC
Source organism: Taxus chinensis (assembly GCA_019776745.2). Lineage (NCBI taxonomy): Eukaryota > Viridiplantae > Streptophyta > Pinopsida > Cupressales > Taxaceae > Taxus > Taxus chinensis. The sequence continues at coordinate 116,780,994 of CM034155.1, read as the reverse complement.
CATGAGTGATCAGATATCCACCCCAAATCAACACGGATGGATGGAGAAGATGCCTGCATATGACTTGGTGCAAAATGCACAATCATTGCATGCAAAAGAACATCAGAATGTGTGTCAGGTTGATCATGTCTGACAACTAAAATCTCAGGTTTCTTAAGCCTGAGTGAATATGTAGAACTCATGTGTTGCTCAGGATCCTCAGAAAAAGTCGAGTGAACAAAAAAATGAGCTCTATCAATGTGCGATCCATGAAGTATCTGTTCGAAAACCAATGTCATGACGAGAATTCCACTTAACATGTGGAATAGAGGAAACAATACCCTGTGAATGTCTACCAATGACTCTGCTAGTGAGACCCATAGAACGAAGCATGCAAGAACTAAATGTAGTAGTATGCTTCTCAAAAAATACATGCAGCTGAGCAAAAATAGGATACACAACATGTGGTATTGTAATAGGCATAGATGTGGAAGAGCATGCAGTAACAAGCTTCATAGGTGTATGAGAATCAAGAGCAGGAAAAAACTTAAAGACTGACAGATCAATGTCAGTGGGTTCAGGAGTAATAGGTGTAATTAGACTAGGAGCATGGTTGTGGTTGTCCACAATATGATGGTGATGTTGTAGGCTAGTAAGTTTTTTCTGTAGGGAGTGTATTATTGTATACTTATCATGAATGAGTGATTGTAGAAGAAAAATTCACTTCTTGAGTGATATATTTTCTTCCACAAATTTTACAATATCCTCTTGAAGTCCACACACTTCAGAGAAAAGCATATCATTCTTAGAATCCATGATAGGTACAAACTGCAACTCCCACATCCACAATTGATTACAACACTCCTCCATATTTGGAACTTTATAATTATAGTGCAAGTCTCAAAATAAATAACTCTGATGGAAAGAGCACAAAAAAACAAGCACTTTTACAAAAAAAATGGCACTCAAAACCGAGTTACCGATCAAAAGATACAAGCTTTTTAATATTTTGCTTTGTTATCTATTTTAGTTTCCACTAAAACAAAATAAATTGTTGTTTCCTTCACCACACAAATCAAATTAAAGGGGGTTGAAGTTGAGCACCTACTGGTAGGAATCACAAACTTTAAGCCCTCATATGACCATACCATATGACTAAGGGCTAAGGATTTTAATGGGTATTTGCATAACTTACTATTTTGGGGTGTGTTGCGTGTTTTCAAGAAAGTCACATCCAATTTCTGGTTCCGTAGACCCCTACCAAAAAAGGAAAGATCCAAAAACCTCCCTTTACACAAATCAAGACAGATACGTTGCAATAGAGAAAAACCAGAACAGATCTCGAGAAATCAAACAAACCCGAATAAAAAAATTACATTTTCCTTTCCCTTGGCTCGAATCCTGAGGGACACTTGTGTGCTTCTGTGTAAAATTAAAAAACCACAAAAAATGACTGCCTCCAGCATTGGCCAAGTTTACAATTGATCTTAGGGTTTTCACACCTTTTGGATTTAATGAAAGCCTTTGTTTTGCATAAAAATGCATGCAACAACAAAATACGACCAAATCCCTAATATATGAATACACAAATAATTTATTTGCAAAATAAAACTTACAGATGGATGTCAACAACAATCTCCAGCTTTGATACCATGAAAGGAACGATAACTAGATCGTACCAAGCCAAGAACACAGATGCTAATCAAACACCATGATCTATAAGATGAAAGCAATTCGCTAGAATAACTTTACATAAAACCTTTGCAAACAAATGAGCAACAATATCATATATTATTATGGAACTCAATGCAAAAAAATGAGAATGGGCCTTGCTTAAATAGGAAAGGAATAACAATCTAAGAACCAATCAAGGTCATAGATCAAGCCATAAATCAAGGAAATAACTAGTCATTAAAGAACTAGTAAACACCATAGATTTAGGAGAGAACTAGACATCAAGGATCTATTCAATACCATAGATCAAGGAAAGAACTAGTCAATACCATAGATCAAGGAAAGAACTATACCTAACAACTAGATAATATCTCCTAATATCTAAATAAGATAAAACAAATATCCACACACATAAGTGGGTGAGGATAAATATAATATAGGTAAATAAAGTACCTAGGTGAACATGAGCTAAGGTAAATACCTACTATAAAAATCATATATTAGAGGTCAAAAGGTTCAAAATTTAGGGTTAGAAGATTCAATTAGATTCAGAGGGTAATTCCTCATCATACCCATTCTCTAAGAAGATTAAAGTTTCAACTTGATTTTTCTCAAAATAATGCATTCAAAATTTCCCTAAATCATTTCCATTGGATAGGAAATTTCCCCACCTTTCCAATGACATAAATAAGTCCTCATAACTACTCATATTTTTCAAGTTATGGGCCAGCGGGCCTTGGGGTAAAAATTTTCCCCAAGAGCGGGCTTATCGGGCTCATGAGAGAAAATTTGCCCAAAGGGCGGTCTACTGGGCTGCGGGAGACTCTTGGAAAACTTCCTCGTGTGGGGGTGAAAAAACACCTTTGTGCCTGCGCTCTTATGAGTCCAATAGGTACACGTGGCGTCTCCTAAGCCTATGTGGGGCAATGGGGAGAAAAATTGTTTAATGCCCCGAAAGGCAAAAAGGATCACCTTCACCCGTGCCTCCATTGGCACCTCGCGATGCCACTTGGTAGCTTCGGATTGGCTGTGGCCGACAGAATGGTGGGGAAAACTTGGAAACCTTTCCCAAAATGTTTCTAAAACACCAAAGGTAAAAAGGAACCTACTCTTCCGCCGAAGCCTCACAACGCCACGTGGTAGCTCTTGATTGGCTGTGGTTCAGTAGGGCAGCGAGAAAAAATTGAAAAATTTTCCCAATTTTTTTTGAAGTGCTAAGTTATATGAAATAATCTCAATCTTAATCCTAATCACACCTCGTGGTGCCATGTTATAGCCTCTGATTCATATACAGAGATGGCGGGGAAAAGTAATATGGCCACAAATTGTTCCCACAATCTAAAGTTAGTATGGGGCATGTAAGGTACACCCACAAGTTTCTATGCGCTATTCCAACTCCACAGTATAAATTACACCACATTGTTTGTATATACATTTACCCTTGCCATACCCTGATTATTTTTATATTCCCTAAAGAAGACCATAAATTTTGATATGAAAACTCAAGGTGTTGTGGTTAGAGCATGGACTTTCCTGAGAGATATATCGATGTCTTCTTTGCACATGATTCAATAGTTTTAAATTTTGATATATCCTTTAACACCCGAGGTGGAATTTTATAAAAATGATCTGCAAATGATTTTTCTCAATCTTAAACTGGTCAAAGTTTCAAAGGTAAAGTGAGATAATAACCAACATCTTTAATCCTATCCACACATCTCAACATGTCAAATCGACATGGAGAGTTGTTCTTACAATGGATAAAAAAAAGGTTTCAATTATTCAATTATTTATAATTGATTCTGCAATTTGATTATTGGTTACAATGGATCTATGATCCACCTCTCCAATTAATGCAAAACGGTTTAATCTCGATTTTGCCAAGTAAATTCCTAAGCACATTCCTCAAGTGTTAATATCTAGATGAATTCAATTGGATCTTATTATGCCCAAATTAATGTTTCATTTGTTATTTATTTGTTGCAGATTTGGTCTGTGAATTTGGGATTAAATAATTGTCAGTTTGAAAATGCAAGACAAAGATCAAATTTTTAAAGGATTTATTTGCCATTTTATTCTTCCAAGTATTATAATATGTTCCAATCCTAATATAATACATTGATTTGATTCAAACCAACTATTCAAAACTAAGATACATCTCTGATTTTCAATTTTTAGACATTTCAAAAGGTAGAGTATTACACATTCCTTTATACGCATTTTTTCCTTACAAACAGAGATTTCAATTACATTTAAGAGATTAGATTCAATACCACAGGGTAATTTGAGGAAGGTAATGCATCATTCATTGATTCCAAAAGAAAAATTTGTAACATCCTTATTTTATTCTTTCCAAAAATCATATATTATATACAGAACAGAATAATACATTTTCTTCTCACGTATTTCACTTTTCCACTTCCTAAACAGGGATTTCATAGTGCATGTTAAACACAGATTTTCAAAGGAAATAATATCATATGAACAAGGTAAAAAATTCCATTAATTCAATGAAACTCCTAAAACCTCCTTTCCATTTGATTTCAAAATACAACATACAAATTACGTATCATTCTTTCCAAAACAGAATACATAGCATAACTCTTTTACATTTCAAATTTCAACTTTCATTGTCAATAAAAAGTATCTTTCCATTACAATTAATACACAGATCATCCACTTCAAGTGCGAAAGGGGCAACAATAAGATTTCATTTTACAAGGGACTGTCAAATTGTCTTTTTCCTTACTCCAGAACAACAATCATGTATATTTCTCATTCTTCCAATTTGATCACAACAAGAGTAGGGGAAAGGCACTGCTCTCCACCCAACCAAGACATCCAATGAAAAGGAGAATACATCCTTCTTCATTAGTCCCCGAGCCCCAACCATAATGCAATAAAATATGTGATCCAACTCATGGCAACAACAGGCTTCCAAAAAACACGCAAGCAACATTTTCACAATAAAACACAATCCAAAATAGAATGTAGTTTACAACAACATTAAAACATGACACACAATACAAAGGCTTCATCAAGCAAGTGAAAGGAGAAAGAAACTATGGGGGATGCTTCTTATGCCTCCCAAAAGGGGAAATGGGTATCACCACCTAAATTACAAATTTCCAAAATATAACATATTTCAAAACCATGACATTCCTTATGCCTCCCCAAGTACCCCTTATTCCTCACATTTCCTTATGCCTCCCCAACCTATTACGGCACCCCATAATGAGTAAATAAATGCAATCTATTTATTTTTAAGGTGGAACCCAAATCCCAACTCCCTCCACCCTTATACATCCCTAAAACACATTTGTGCCTCCCACAAAATAAACCCCATAGTCTTCTCCTACACCATTCCTAGGCCATCTACCCAACAACCCACAACCATTCCAAAACATTCACACATTAACATTTTCATAAACAAAAGAAGCATTTCAAGAGCCAATCTCCTACCTCTCCATGATGGATTTGTTCTAAGTTCCAAAACAACAAGCTTTATCCCAATGCAAGCAATCCAAAACAACCAAGCAAAAGCATGCAACAATCTTCCAAAAACTTCTTCAAAGCAAGAGCTCCAAAACAACAAAAGAATTCACCCAAGAATCAAGTTTCCAAAAATGAAGCAACCCAAAACAAGGCAAGGAATTTGAATATATAGAAGAGGAAAGAGAAGAGGATTTGGTGGATCCGTGTGGGATGCCACATCACACATCCTCAACTCCAACTCATAAGTCAACTTCAATCTCCAAGGCATAATAAATAAGCATGTAAATAAATGAAAGTTTACTTACACACTCCAAAACAAGCCCACACCCCAAAGGAATGAAATTAAAAGTATGTAAGAAAAGTGTAGTAAAAACATTCAACTTGACTTACAAAAATGAATAAATAAGGGCTAAATTTAACTCTCCAACCATAGGTATGGTTGGTAAATAAATTTAAGAGGTATGGGACAATTTTAACTTGTCCCACAAGCCTCCAAGGAAAATTTCAAATTTCCAAGAAGGTGGAGTGTTTCACACTCAAAATTTAACTTACACATTACTTATAACACTTTAAATCATGGACAAAAACTCTCATTAATTACCTTCTTATGACATATTTGATTTATTTATTTTAACAATATGATTAGTCACAAAATTTACACACCATATAATAATTAATGAAAAGGGTAAATGCACCACAAAATAAACACATGCAACATCAATAAAAAGGAACCAAATAAATAAATACATATAACCCTTGGTCACATTTAAAGGTGATCCCCCCCATTGGAATCTCTAACTATCAAACAAACACACACACACACATGGAAAATACAAGTTGCCATGGTGACCTTGTTGAATTCATCTAGAATTTCAATGTGGTTGGTCTCCAATCCCCTGATGTTTGTTGTGATATTTTTAACCTACACAATACAATTACCCCTTCGGCCTCATGGCCATATCAAAACATCCAAATAAATATAATATAATTTTAAAATCATCAATATATATATATATATATATATATATATATATATATATATATATATATGAATCACAACAACATCTAGACAATCAATAATATCACTTACAATTTCATCAACAACTATATAATCATTAGTTTTAAATTCAATTTTCTCGGTCTACTCAATATATCCAAATATCAAACATCCTAACAACATCCATATACATATATATACATATACATATGTATAAATATACACATACATACATACATACATACATACATACATACATACATACATATATATAACCATGTCCGACAACATGTCAACATATATATAAAATGTCTCTAACAATCATCATGCATCATATATGAATCAGAGTCAACAATAATCCATGATCTGACATCTAACACCATACTAAATCAAAACTATAATAATGTCTATAATATAGTCAACAGTATCATGATCAATATCAAAAGTGTTGAAGGGAAGTTGGCACTACACTCTGTAACTAATTCCTTAGGAATCATAAAATTTCTTGGAGAAGTTATCCATTGCTCATTAACTATGTAGTTTGAATTTTAGTATTCTTCGCAACTACTAGAAGCTAACCTTTGTCAAGTTTTGTTCGCATTTCGAATTGTTGTTTGGAATTATTCAATAAAGATTTTGATTTTTATATTGTAATTATTTTGGAGCTAGCATTCCAAATTGGCTAGTTTTAGGTAAAAAATTGGAAGAATGCATGTTTATCTTACTGGATATGCCATTCTATCCCTCTTATTAAAGATTTAAGTGTAAATCACTAGATCTAGTCACGATTTTTATTTGAGTTATTTCACTAAGGAAATCAGACTATCCCATTTAAAATAAAAAAATTCTTATCATGTGTTTATATTTTTGTAGGTCATGATCTATGCTAACCAAATCTATAGTGTACCTAGCTCATTGAGGAAAATTTAGCGCTAAATTGTTTGCAATAGACCAACAATATGCTTTGTTTCACCAACAAAGTAGTGGGTTTTTTTTGGATCCTTTATAAGAGTCAATATTTCAATATGATATAGGAGCATCCAGGTTCATATAAAATCTTGTATCAACGCAAAAATAGTTGAAAATTTTGAGTCAGTTGTGTTTTTTTTTTGTGGGCCATGTATTGAAGAAATCCATTAATGATGAAATGTGAAGTACAATTTTTCATTAAGTTAAGTGTGGAATTCAATTTCACAATGTTTTTGGAGTGTGTAGTTTCCAAGCATAATATATAGTCAATTATGTAATCATCTAGTGAATAGTATTGTCTATGCAGCCATGTTCAATCCAAAAAATGGAAAAACTAAATGTTTGAAGGAATGATTTTTAGAGAAGCCTAGTTGGTTTTGTTTGGGTCTATTTTTTGGTCCTTTGATTATTATATTTGGGTTCTACAAAGATGGCTATATATGTTGAGCCAATTTCCTTAGGGAGGTAGTTCAAGTTTTGGGGAACTATAAATGACAAAGAGTAGAGTGTGGATGTGAGTGCAATGATCACTAAAGCATGATGATGGATGAATAACCATAACTTAAATGTATAATTAAATATGTGAGAGGGTTGTAATTTTCTGAGGTGTGACACAAGTATTGAGTTATAGTACATGAAGGATCTACCATGTTCCTATGTTGTGTAAAAGGTTGAATTATTGGAAATTGTTTTGACGGTTCTATTTTATGAATAAGATATCCCAAAGATTTTTTGTTCAAATATAGGTTCATTGATATTTATGTGGATGCATGTTTTATTTCTATTGAGTTGTTCTTCCACGTGTTTTATGAAGGTTGCGAGGTGTAAGACGACTCTTCATTGAACACCTTGAAATTTTTTTGTCATTTGGTATCAAAAATATTTCTTTCCTTGCAAGTAAAGGCACAAAAAATATTTGTGGTTTTCCAAATTTGTGAGCGTGGGTAGAAAATCATTGTAAACATATTCTATCAGGTAACTATTGAGTAGAATGTGTGAGTGAGTGAGTGACATAGTAAGTTTTGAATAATTCCATAATTTGGATTGTGGGTAGAAAGTTATTGTAGGCATATTTAAACAAAAAATTAATACGTAGAATATTGTGAAGATTATGGTCGTGGTTTTCAAAGAAATAAAAAGAAATTATTACACAATAGAGGAATGTATGACACCGAAATCAAGGCACAAGATTTGATGACTTGACTAAAATTATGTAAACTATGGAAGTTTTCTTAGAGGCCATGGAATCCGCAAAACATCGAATACCCACATAATAAGGAGTGTAAGATGTAAATGTAAATGTGAAAGTGAATGAAAATGTGGAGGAAGAGGAAGCACATGATGGTCCTAAGGATAGACTACTTTGACAAATCAATAGAATGGGAAGTAAGCTTGGATTGGATACCCCTTTTTATATCATTTAGAACCAACAAATATTATTGATTGGATAATAGAGATGGAGAATCATTTTGAGTACGAATACATGGAATATCCCATAAAGTTCAATTTTTTATGCACAAAGTTGAAAGGTCATGCCTCTTTTTGGTGGAAACAAATCTATATCAAATGAGTGTAGTGTGTCAAATAGAAGATTAAGAAATACGATATAATGGTGGAAAAGATCAAGGAATTTTTTTTCCTATATATTTCTAACTCTTTTTTAAAGAAGGTTGTAGGTTTTGTGTTAGAGAGATTAGTGGGAAAGAATACACTAAGGAGTTTCACCGAATCACTGTTAGAGTGGGACACATGGATAATATCTCTAGGAATATGATTGGGTTATGTAATAATTAAATATGAGATTAAAATTTAAAAATTTATTCCATGGAGGAAGCCTATCAATAGGATTTTAAGGTAGAAGATAAGCCGACGAACAAATAAAAAAGTACTTGTTGCAGAAAAGGAAAGGATGCAAAAGAGCATGGACATAGTAAAAGATTATTATTTTTACATAATGTAGAAGAGAGTCATGTTCAAATGCTAAAATTAAGAAAGATATCAAGGAGGTGTAAGTGCATATTAAGGAGGATGTCATGGATTCAATGACATATGCTACAAGTGAGGAGAAATAGGGCATAAAGCATATGCATTCCTACACATCAAGAATGGTGGTACTTGAAGTATGCACATTACACAAGGAGATTCAAATGGATTTTTAGGTCATGAACAAGAACTAGAGATTGGAGAAGCAATAATGTTCATACATGTATTGTTAAAACTAGAGAACAAATAATGTATCATGAGCAAAAGAGATTTTTTTTTAGATGGTATGAAAGTTAGGGGAAAAGTATACAAGATTATAGTGGAAAGTGGGAACATTGATAATTTGGTTCTGGAAGAGATGGCAGACCAATTAAATTTTGAGAGAGTTAAGCATTTGAATCCATACAAGGTTTCATGGTTGTAGAAGGGACACCCGTTGTTGGTAATGGAAAAATGTTTTCTTAATTCCAAATTGAGAGATAGGAGGATGAAGTAACGTGTGCCATCATACCCATGGATGCATGTCACATGATACTTAGTATACCTTATTAGTTTGATCAGAAGGAACAACATGATGGCTGTAGAAACACCTAGATAATGGAGAAGGATGAAAATAAGTATAAACCTATTACAAGAGAAGGGTGAAGCCACATTAAATGTGTTTTTTCTCTTGAGTAAGAGCTTACTAAGTGAGGTAAAGTAAGATAGTGCATTTTTACAATCATAGTTTTGACCACACAAAAATAAGGCATGTTGTAAGTATGTAAGAAAGAAGTAACAATGTTGCTAGAGGTGAAAGGAATGTTGAAAGATTTTATGGAAGTTGTGTACAATGAATTACTTGAAGGGTTACCACTTATGAAATACACTATTAATTTCATATATTTAATTATAGGATTGAGTTCTATGAAAAAGAAAAATTATAGAATGACACCATAAGAGAATGCATAGATAAATAATAAATTTCAATAGTTGTGGATTGAGGACTCATCAATGAAAGTGTGAGATCGTGCAAAACACCGACAATATTACAATCGAAGAAGGGTAGTGTGTGGTATATGTGTATTGATTCAAGGAACATAAAAAAATCACCATTAAAGAAAAATTTCCATTTCCACACATGGATGAAGTTATAGATTGTTTGAGTAGAGTGAAGTATTTCATCACAATTTATTTAATGAAAAAATACCATCACATTTACATAAGATAAGGAGATGAATGGAATACAACATTAAGCCTTAAGAAGGGTTGTATGAGTAGATTTTAATGTTTTTTGGATTGATAAACATATCAAGTTCTTATATGAGGTTGATGAATCAAGTCTTGAAACCATTTACAAGAAATGTTTTATCTTATACCAAGATGATATTTTTATTTTTAGAAATACACATGAAGAACATTTGATACAGATCCAAAAAGTATTACAAAGATTGCGGGAGGATAAATTGTTAATTAATTTAAAGAAGTGAATTTTAATTCAAGAGGAATTAGTATATCTAGGATTTGTGATTTTTGGAAAAGGATTTAAGATGGAACCTAAAAATGTTTGCATAATTATAGAATGACCATCACTAAGAAGTGATTTTGAATCACATTGCTTTCATGGGTTAGATAGCTTTAATGGAAGTTCATGTAGAATTTTAGTGGTGTATGCACACAAATTACAAAGGATTTGTGAGAAAATAGGAATATTTTTATCTAGAGTGCATGAAAATAGAATATTTTATATAGATAAAGAGAATAATAACATAGTAGTCAGTGTTGGAATTTCTATATTATGTAAAGGTATATTAGGTCGATTGTGATTCTAGTAGCATAGCCATTGGAATATCAATTGGCACAAACTTTGATACAATATTAAGTTAAGATGATATACATATTACATTATTCAATTAAATACTAATTGACATGAGGAGAAATTATTGTGTTTATGATCAACATTTTTATGTAATTGTGCGAGCATTGAAGAAGTTGAGACATTACATGTTGTGAAAGGATTTAATGTTATACATCGTCCATTAGGCATTCTGATTTATTGAAAGCCACAAAAAATTTATTTAGAGAGAAAAGAAGTAAGTGTAGTACCTACAAGTGCACACACTTGTGCTGAATCATAGTAGTGGAAAATATAACAAGGTGGTTAATGTGGTCAATAGGTATGGTTATAAGTTGACATAGAATGCTAGGCCCTTAGTCCTATAGCTTATATTTGATATGTAGTGCCAAATTGCGGTTTACATAATCTCTCTTCTTGTCATATGTTTATTAAGTTGGCTTGGTGTTGGCCATATCATAGGATTGGTATATATAGGTGGTAGTGAGGAGTATTTAATCATCACACTGAAGCATTTGAGTCATATTAAATGGTCAGGAGGTTCCCCCCTCGAAGTGGCTAAGCTATTTTACTTGTATATTGTGATAATTTATCTACAATATTGTATACTTTGGTGTTATAGTTATGCTAATATTTAGATTTATACAAGTATTTTCATTACAAGTGGTATCAGAACTTGATCTTAGCCAGAGATGCATCAAAAACCTAATTGTAAAGGTTTGGCTATATCTCAAAGTTGGTAGTGAAGTTTTCTATAATTGCTTTGTGGTGTGGTGAAATCAGTCAAACAAGATCCTCTCCAAATTTCAAACATTTGGAGCTTATTTTGTAAAAGTTATATTAGTTTCATATTTTTTCATAAATATGCTACCTAGGTTGCAATTTTTTAAATTTTTCTAAGTTTCTTATATTTTCATAAAGATTTTAAAAAATTAACTAGGGATTATTCTTTATGATTTCCTTGATTCAACCAATAATTTTACAAAAACCTAAACCATAAATTTTTACCCTATTCCTTCTACCTGGAGTCAAAAACCCTACATCATGACCAGTAGATCACCTCGAGGCCAAGGGAAAGGTCAAGAAACTCAAGGAATGACCCAAAACAAGGAAGATATGGAGTTATAATATTCTAGTTTGGGAGTATTTAAGGTAGTCAACTAACTTCAGGAAAGGGTAAATAATATGGTGAGTAAAGATGACCTCAGTAATGATATTCTTCATCTAAAAAGTAACCTTAAGCATGAACTAAGGATGAATTTTTAAACAATGAAGCATTGGCTATCACTCTCTCTTAAAAAAAATCCTCATTCTAGTTATACAGGTTCCTCTAGCAATACACACATAGGTCCAAATCACTCCAATCAAGGAGGAACCTTTACACATTTAGGTGGATCTCCTCACCAATGGCATGACATTAATCAAAAAGTGGAAATGTGTAAATTTGATGGAAAGGATACACCTAATTAGATTACCCAAATGGAGAATTTATTTTATCTGCATCAGATCCCATTAAAACAAAAGGTGACCATGGAATCCTTATATCTAGAACCTAACCAATTCATCTGGTATCATTGGTTATGTGCTCAAAGGAAAAAGAATGGTCTAAGTGTCACATGGAATTTTTTTCTTGAAGATATTCAATTACACTATAGTTCTAGTGTGTTAGAGAATTACTTTATCTAATTATAAAAGTTACGAAAAACATGTTCAGTAAAGGAGTATGTCCATCAATTCCAAAATATTTCCTTACACATGTGGAGGATATTATAGAAGAGTATCTGAATGACCTATATCTTTGGGGTATTAAGGACCACATTGAGCATGAGTTGTTCATGTTTAATCCACTCAAGGCTTCCGATTCTATTATCATGGCACGTAGGGTAGAGGAAAATTTTATTTCGAGCAGAAGGCATACCTTCACTAACAGAAAAGATCATAGCACCTTGCCACTATTATACCCTCAGCTAGTTTGTCTGAAACCTAAAAAAATTGAAGAAAAAAGAGAAAAAGGGTTATGTTTTAAATGTGACAACAGATATGGACCAAGTCATAAATGTGTTGAGAAGAAATTATTTTAAATTGAAGGGACTGGTGATGAGGAAGAATATGAGGAAACATCAAGAGAGGAAGTAAAAAATTAGAGGAAGACTATAAAGATCCCCATCCCACTATCTCATAATATGCTCTATCAAGTATTATCACTCCAAAAAACCTTCAAGTCACGGGTCATCTTAATAAGTAGAAGCTGACAATATTGATTAATTTGGGGAGCACACATAATTTCATCAATCATAAGATGACAATAAGGCTAAATTGTTTCATCTACCAAACACCTAAATTTAAAGTAATGATTATAGATGGTGGTACAATCCAATGTTTAGGGAAATGCAATATAATCAGATTTTTGATGGGAGAATACACAATGGAATCTACTATGTTTGTTATTCCCATGGGCGGAGCCAATATTGTCTTAAGTGTTCAGTGGCTCACAACTTTGGGTACCATATAGCTAATTTTCCAAGAATATTTTGTGTGCTTTCATTATGAGGGTACAAAATTTAAAATTCGAGGACTATAGGAAAAATACTCCTAATGTGGTTAGTTTTCACCAAATGTAGAAGATTCTTAAAAAAGGGTCTGAATGATTTGTAATATGATTGTTATCCATGGAAGTTCAAACACTAATGATGGTAAAGCATCCTAATCTTCAGAAGGTTATTGATCAACATGAAGTTGTCTTCAAGGATCCTAGAATATTACCTCCCGAAAGAGATCATGGTCATTCTATTCAGTTAATTCTAGAACTCCAACAACCCAACATCAGGCCTTGTAGATATGCATATGTGAAAAAGAGTGATATCGAGAAGATGGTGGAGGAAATGTTGGAAATGGGTATTTTTTTCAAATTTAGAGTGCTTAATATGTTCTAGTGGTGATGGTGCACCATAAGGATGGAAGGTGGTGTGTGTCCAGACTATAGAGAAGTTAACAAGTAAACTATCAAAGATAAGTTTCTTATTCTTATCATCAATTATTGGTTAGATGAGTTACATGGTGTAATTTATTTTACAAAACTCGATCTATATTCTAGGTAATGCCAAATGAGTAAATAAAGAAAATATTCATAAGACAAACTTACAAGCCCATCAATGACATTATGAATTTATAGTGAAACCTTTTTCATTTTTTTATCCAATTTTACCCCCAGGCGAAATTGGACAACTCAACGGGCTTGCACTAGGAGAATCTCATAGCCAATTCAAAGCTTACATGATCCTTATGGTCTTTGAGAAGGTTGAAACTCACGAGAGGAATTTTTCCTCTTCTTGGTTTTTACAAAGTTCAAGTTTAGCTAAATGAAGAAACAACAAGTGCGGAGCCCCTTTGCTGGCAAAAAGGGGTGCATAATCTGATGCTAGCACTAAAAGAATTTCCAAGCCTTCCATATAGATCCTCAAGAATTAAGGAATCCCATTATGTGTGAAGAATCTAAGGGAAAATAACAACTAAAATTTCAATACAAAGGAATAAGATAATGTTGAACCGAGATACTCCTTGGAAGACCGAGGTGCATAGGTATGGAACGAACTCTCTGGAAGACTGAGTTACTCTAATGTTTAACCGAGTTGCTGGTAGGTTTCCGCATTGGTGTGGAAACCAAGCTCCTGGGGTGCTCGAGATAGCAGTAAAGAAAAGCGAGCTTGGTGTTGTAGAATGAAGATCGATCCATTTGAATGACGCTCGAGGTTGTGATTATTGAGCTCACACCACCCACACAATTGAGGTAGTGAGTTGTATGGAATGATATTGAATGTGGAAGCTCAGTTGTATGTCATATTGAGCTCTATATTCTAGGGACAGAGAAAATTTGTGTTTTTCATCAATCATGGTGGCCTAAATTAAACCTTGTGGGAATTAAGGTGATATATTGTAGGGCACAGTCAAACTTACCATGAAGGCTGAGCTTTCCTAAGTGAATAGGTATACTATTGCAAGGATGATCTCCCTATTGCAAGAGCAAGATACTTAAGTATCATAGTGGTGTAACAACATTGTAGAGCATGAGGAATCATGCCATACATTAAGAGTCAAGGGGGCCTAAGTGTGATGAGTTACAGGAAAGAATCCATGGAGCTGAGTGCAAAAAATGGCCAGTGAGCCACTATTAAAGTAAGCTTAGCATCAAAGGAAGAGCTTCGATGAAGCGAGAATGGGTCGGCTCGAGGTCATGGACGTTGCAAAATTCAGCTAAGACTTAGCGAGAACAAGCGTCAAAGAAAAGGAGTTGGATCACCGAGCCAACTCGGCGTGCCGGGGTGTTGGGTGCTAGAATAGACCCTTGCGGCCAATGTGGGTGAAAACATCCCAGAGGTCCCAATGAGCTTGGTATTCACATTTTCAGAAAACTCAAACTTGTCACATCCTTTGTAGTGCGGGAGTTGCGGGGTTAACAACCCATGGGGTCGGTCAACGTGGGACGAGGAAATCTGTGAGGGCGTGAAAGAGATTAGGTGAACACATTGTGGGGGATGCGGATTTTGGGTGCACAGGATTCCTATGGGTGAAAGGGATATGGGTACCCCGGGAACCCACCTTTAACAAAGTTACAAAGCTTGGCGACATGATGGCGAGTTGGCAATTGATGGGAGCACATGGTGCCGAGCTAAGTTAGTTGGTAGTGTAAAGCCCAAGGCACGAGGTAATTGAAGGATGAAATGTGGTAAGTTGGCAGAATAGGTGCGCATAGTGCATAGAATTAGGGTCCTAACATGTGGAATGGTGAAGTGGCAGTCAGGTTACAAACAAATCATAATGCAAATAAACTTAGCTCAATGTAATATAAATTGTCGAGGTGGAATGTGGTGTTGCCAAACAAGAAGACATAAGTTCCAAAGAGGCCTGATGCGAAGGAGAAGTTGGTGACTCCAAGGTTTTAGTGTAGGGGAGTAAATCCGCACATGAAGGGAACCCGAGAATGGTGCAATGAGAGGTTCCAGCTCAGCCGAGTTGGATTTCCTTTTAAAAGCCAACATAAACACACAGACCCCCTCCCATCCAAAAAAATTATATAAGTGATGGAAAATCAATGATGGGCCCCAAATATTTTAAAATTCTCCAGACATTCAAATGATGTAAAAAATTAGAAGGATGAGAAATATTTAAAATGATGATTTCCATCCAAAATTAGATGCATAGTTTGTGGAGTGAAAGTAAGCCTGGAAAAACACATGAACACTGCATTCACTTAGAAGGTGATTTATTTTGCGTTTCTTAGCCAAATCATGCAAAATTAGACTTGTTGGAACCATGCTTCTAATATCTACATTAAAAAATCAAGAAATTTAGAAATTAGTGGAATTTTTGGATTTAAATTTTTAGAAAACAAGCCCAATTTAGAATGATAGTTGCAAAGTGGTTGAAAATACAATTAATAGGCATGGGCAATCATTCTTTCTTTGCTGCAAGTTATGTGATAGCGTGGGGTGCCTTTTGTAGGTAATTTATCATCATTTGCAAAAAATTATGACACCTTACAAGTGACTAGAAAGACAAAATCCAAGTTACATTCTCTCTCTTCTTTCTCAATCTATAAATTGAAAAGAGGGGCTCATTTGTAAAGGAGTTAGACAGTTTTCTTCTTTGCCCCCCTCTTCTTCTTCTCGATGAATGTGGAGTTCTAAGCTTCTTCTCCAATAATTCTAATGGAATTTTCTTGCCTCTTTCCCACCAATTATGTAATTTTCATAATTTAATAGAGCAATACATTTTTGTTATGTGATGCATTTTGTTCATCCTTTACATGATTTTGTTGTCTCTACTTTCCTCTCCTTATTACAGGGTATACTGTGCATATTTTTGGTGTTTATTACAGGTTTATGGGAGTTGTGTTTAATGGGAAATAAATGGTTTTTTGTGTGAATTTATCTCTGGTCTGTGGCATGCATCTTCCACCCTCTCCATTGCTCACCTCTCTCCATTTCAGGCACTGGGATTTTTTCTAACAACCTCCTTTTCTTGGTGTATCACCACTCTTAGTGTAGGTTTATTTTCATGTAGTCTCTCTCCTCTATCTCCTTGGAATGTTAGAATAGGTTAGATTAGTCATCTAATTTCATAAGGAGTAGTTATGGCATCTAGGATTAAGAAGAGGAACTAGCATTCTGTGAAGGATTACCTTAAGTTCGCAAGTCCCGTAGCTTGAGAGGTAATCCCATGTTACCCAAAATTAGGTATCCATAACCAAAATCCCAGTGTGCTACTTTTTTGTGATAATAGTTCTGGCACGCCCGCAGGTGACATCACAGAAGTTAGAGTTTTATCTTTAAGAGGTGTTCCATGTCAAACAAAAAATCATTAGCCACTTTGTGACCTTCACTACTTGATAACAGTTCTGGTATGCCTGGTGGGACAACAAGGAATTCAAGATCATTAGCTAGACTGTAGATTCAAACATCTGAAGTAGATTTCATTTTCAACAAGTTGATGTGTTCTTGTTGGACTTTCATCCTTTGGAGGCACATATAAAACACATTTGGTGACTTCATCTGGTCTAGGCAACCCATTCTCTGAAATTATAGACCTTTCTTCCAGCCATTTCCATCGATTTTTCTTTCCATATCTTTCATTTTTCTTCCATTCATGAAGTTGTGCAACCATGACTTCATTCCCATCATGGAATTCACACTTACAATAGTGCAATCAACCTCTAATGAGCTTCACAACTCCTCTAGATCAGTGTTATGATCAAATTCAAAACCACTATGCTTACCCCTATGAGCAGTATCAAAATCAGTTTGGCTATGGAGCTTATCAAGAGGAGGGGTATGCATGTAGTGATAGTAGTTATATGGAGAACATTGATTTGCAGGAGAAAATTCAAAGAATGGAGGCTAATATGGTGCAGTCCCGGGAAACAACTCAAATGAAAGCATTCAAAATTGGTTTTAGGGCACCTTGTCCATGGGAAAGCCCTTTTTCCAAGACATTATAGCCCACAACAGAAGCTTGATTTCATGGTTGAGATGTTGCCCCAACTTGCACAATGGATTGAGGAGATAGAAGCCTATGAGAAAATTCCAATAAAACCTTGTCAATGGGTAAGTCAATCATCACCTTCTTGTTCTTCTTTTTCTTGCTCCCAAACTTTATCATTTCAACATTGTTATGATTGATGATCATTGTATGCTGCCCCAAGTATTGAGTTCCCTTCTCCATCCTCTAATCTTCCATCTTACCTCAATTATTCTTCCCTTTTCCTTTCCAAGCAGTCATCCCCTCCAAATAATCAAGAAGTTATATCTTCCCCACCACCAAAAATAATAGCAAAAATCAGTTATAACCCAACCCATCCCTCCTCTTGCATTCCCAAGTCCATCTTGGGAAGAAAACAATTAGAAAACCAACCAAGGAAAACAAGAAGAAGAGCCTTACTAGAGAAGAGATGATAAAAATTTGAGAAATTGGCTCTAAGATTGGAATTGAAAAAATTACCTTGATGGTTAAGCCTAAGGAGGAGGCAAAGGTTTGAAGAACAAGTGGTGGCTAAGGTTGATTTTGTAGAAGTAGAGCAGTGGAGAAGAAGATCAACAGTCTAGTATGATCTGAATGCAGTGTCCATGATGACACTTTGTTTGAAAATATTGATGATCATATTCCAGTTGCACAATTAGTCAAGGAAGAGGAAGAACAACCAACTCTAAGTCTAGTTAAAGAGGAGCATATGGAGGTGAGAAAAAAAAATTCATAGGCATTGAATCATGAGCCGGTTGCACAAGAGATTGCAGATCTCTCTCCCATTCAATCTCTCCAAAAATCTTTTTTTTGAAGAATTTGAACTCACTAGCTTCATGTTTAAAGAAGAAGCTATACATGATGAAAAAATTACATATTTGAAGGTCATCATGCAAGAGGGAGAAGCCTTGGCACAACAGGACAACAAAGAGCTTGATTTCTTATCTGACTTGGAGGAGTGTTTTGATGGAGAAGATCCCATGTAAATCATATCATTTACTGCCCCATCATTCATCCTTCAACAACAAGAGAGCCTATTGCCATGGAAAGAATGTAAAGAGCAATCCGCATTTTACAACATGCCTCTTGAATCAACATTGGAAGAGTTGAGTCTTCTAAGTATCACACCGGATGAAGAGCAAGGAAAAGAGCATGAAAATTTCACTTATCTCATACCATTCACCAAGGTGACACATCAGTTGTATGTAAATGTGCACAAAGAAGAAAATCAAGTTGTAGACAGTCACCTTTTCCAGGAAGGCTTTCAAGAATACTTCCTTGTTAAAGTTGGAATTCAAGAGAAGCAGGAAAATCTAACAAACCAGAACCTTGCCCAATCAGGTACTTGGATTCATTGAAGCCAAGGGAGAAGCCACAACCAGTCATGCTTAATTCTAAGCATGAGGATGCATCTCAATGTGCCAAGGATCAACTACCATGCCTCTTGGAACTGAATGAGCAACAATTAGAAGAGGTATTTATTTTATTCTTAATTGATACCTTGATGTATGGTGGAGTGGAAAATCATTTGCAGTCAATTTTCACTCTCAAACACAACTGTTCTTAGTGCCAAATCATATACATGGCTGCAAATTATGAGAAAGGGAAACTATTTCTCATCACCGGTGGTAGGTTTTTTTGGAAGTTTCCCATTTCTCTAGTTAGTGTAGGAGTAGGAGTAGATTTGATTTTCAACAGAAGAAGTGCTTGTGCACACTCTGTATGTTTACTTGAGGCATGTATGATTTAAATTTTTGTAAGTGCCTTGCTTCATGTTCTACTGCTTCAGTAAGTTGTATTGTAGTGCATCATCTGAGTGAATAGTTGTTGCAACAAAGAAACTCATAGTTGCAGGAAGACAGTTGCAATCCTAAAAAATTCAAATGCAAAGCAACTAAAATAAATTAAGGAGGCAGATTTTAATGATTTTCATTACTTGTTCCTTCAAGAACAAATGCAACTAAGCTTCTTGTGCCCTTGCAAAGAAATCAGAAATCAACTTAGAAGAGTAGCTTATAAGTGGTAGTGTTGAAAAGAATATCATTCTGAAGCAGAAAGAAGCCTCCCAAATCAGCATGTGTTAATAGAGTTCCATGATATCAGATCAACTATGTTTCTAAAACTTCTGAAGGAATCATCAATATTTTGTACTTCTCTTGGTAATAAATCAGACGTTGGGCATGGTTAGATAGCAGTCATACAGTTTCATTCCTGATCAAAATTACAGGAGGAAAAAGGTAGAAGAATAAAATTCAAAGTAATTTTCCACTCTCACAAAATAAACTTTAAGATTTTCTTATTAAAGTTGGAAAATGCAAGAGGCACGTAAGGTAGTCCCAGGTTTCAAACATCAGATGTTTCAAGTCTTGAATCAGCGGCAAATTTTCATCGATTAAATCAAATCATGATTATCACAAGGACTCCACCCAATGGATAAATGCTACAGGTCAACTAGTCATACTTCATCTAGCAGGTAAATGGCCCACAAGTTGCCAAAATTGTTATCCAATTTTACCCCCGGGTGAAAATGGACAACTGGGATGCCTTGCATGCATGAATGTCTTAGGCTCACAGGCCAATCCTAGATGTACAAAGCAATTCTAGGATCCTCATGGTCTTTAGGAATGTTGAAACTCATAAGAGGAATTTTTCCTCTTCTTGGTCTTCATAAAGCTCAAATTTTTCTAAATGAAAAGCAAGCAAGACATGAGCCCACTTGCAGACAAAATGGTGTACCAAAATCTTGATAATTCAAAGCATCTCTGGAACAATATACCTAGTGCATTAAGGATCCCAAAATTCATGTGAAAAATTTGAGGGGGTTTTCTAAAGAAATTGAAAATTGCATTACAAAGGAGCAAGATAATGTTGAACTGAGCTACTCCTTAGAAGAACGAGCTGCATCGGTATGGGGTGAACTCTTTGGAAGACCGAGTTACTCCAATGTTGAACTAAGCTACTGGCAGGTTACCGCATTAGCATTTCAAATTCCACGACTGAGCCATTTGGAATGAAAGTGAGTTCTATGTTGTAGAATGAAGTCAAGCCATATGTGATGAGCTCAGGGGGATTATTGATCACTTCCCCACACAGGAGGGCCGAGTGCATACATGCTAATAAGCCATTAAAATTCATCGGCAAATAGTTTGAATGTCGATGCTGAGATCTAAGACATTGAAGGATCGAGCCAAACATGATGACTAATTTGCATCAAGCGTTTCAAAGGGTGTGACATGTGAGAACCTTGAGGTGCATCATATCCAAGAGGCACAGCAAAATTACCATGAAGGCCACAGTGAGCTCATAGAATAGGTCCAATGTTGAGAAGATGACTATCATGGAAGAGCAAGAGGTTATTAAACGTCAAGGCGAGCCAAGCGAGGAATTGCAGAGATAACTGAGGAGTACGTGCCATAGGAGAGTCGAGTCCTTGAGTGTGGTGAGTTATGGGAAAGAATCCATGGAGTCAAGTGGAAAAAATGGCTGGTGAGCCACTATTAAAGAAAGCACAATGTCCAAGACAAAGATTCTAACTGCAATACAAGCTAATGATTCAAAGGAGCTTTGACATTGGTTCAGATGGCCATTAGTGAGTGAACTTGCAGTGGAAAGTCACAAGAGTCATGGATCACCGAAAACATTGGGGAGAGAATAAAGTGCTAGGATCACCCGCAAACTTACGGAGGGGATGAGGTGGAAATTGGCCTGGGTGGATCCAGTTGGCTCATTTGGGACTTGCGGTGTTGAAAACTCGAAATCGCCAAATAGTTTGTAGGGGAAGGGTGGTCAAATGGCCCATTGGTTGGCATCAACGTGGGGTGGAACTCTTTGGGGGTGTGGAGTTCAGCCATGTAAACACATTGAGTTCCCCATTGGAGAGTTCGAAAACACGATAAGGCACCAAGGAAGCAGGGAAGTGCGGTTCCTCGAGCCCATAATGCCTCAAGGCAAAATGTGGGAAAAGCCTGACGTGATGGTGAACTCAGTGCGAGTGTTCGATTCGGAGCACGTTTGGCATGTCCGCAAGTCGATCGGTGGATGTAAATTGTGAATTTGCAAAAGGTAACATAAGGATGCAATGTGGCAAGTCATAAGAGTAGGGGGGTGCATAGAGTTAGGAACTCATGTGGAATGATTCCTTGAGGTGTGGATACTTCCCAAAGTTGATAAACTCAACCCAATGCAATGAAAAGTGGCTCGAGGTGCGAATGTATCCAAGGTGGCGCCAAAGAAGGACACAAGGCATCGAGGCCCGATGTAAAAGGGAAGTGGTAAACAAAAGGGTGCAGTGTAGGTAGTGCATTGAAAATCCCAAGAAGGTCAACGATGTGAATGAATGCCAGCTCGACAGCTGGCCGAGTTGGCCTTTTTAAATTCATTAAACACACAACCCCCTCCTTACAAAAACATTAAAAATCAATGGAAAATCAATGGTCCCCCACACATATTTTTAAATTGCCTGAATCATTAAAATGATGCAAAACATTATAAGGAGGAGAAATATTTAAAATGATCATTTCCAGCCAAAATTAATTCACAGTCCCGTGGAGTGGAAGCAAGCCTGGCAAAACACAAAATAGTTGCCTCTGCTCAGAAGCTCATAACTTGAGCATTTCTCAATGCCAAATGCACAAAATTGGTACTCGTTGGAATCGTGGTTCCGAGACCTATGCAAGGTCAAGAAATTTAGAAATTGGTGGAGTTTTGAGGATGGAAAATTTTTTGAAAACACGCCCATTTCAGAATGAACTTCCAAGTGGTTGAAATTGCAATTAATGAGAACATGGGAAATCATTTTCTTGTACTGTAAGTTATGGGAAAATGTGGGGTGCCTTTTGTAGGTCATTTATCATCATTTGCACATAATTATGGAAGGAAGTTGCAAGTGGTTGGAAAGCAAATTTGAGTTGAATTGCTCTTCTCTCTCTTTCTCTAATTCTATAAATTGTAAAGAGGGGCTCATTTGTAAAGGAGTTAGACATTTTTATTCTCTTCCCCCCTCTTCTTCTTCTGGATGAATGTGGATTTTTAAACCTCCTCTCCAAGCATTGTAATGACATTTTATTACCTCTTTCCCACCAATGATGTACTGTGTACACTTTAATGGAGCAACAAATTTGTGTTTTGTGATGTATTTTGTCCATCCTCTACATGATTTTGTTGTCTCTACTTGCCTCTCTTCATTATAGGGTATACTGTGCATATTTTTTGTGTTTATTGTAGGTTTGTGGGAGTTGTGTTTAATGGGAAACAAATGGTGTTCTGTGTGAATTCATCTTTGGTCTGTGGTGCATCTTGTCCACCCTCTCCATTTCTCACCTCTCTCTATTTCAGGCACTGAGATTTTGTCTAACAACCTCCTTTTCTTGGCATATCACTACTCTTAGTGTAGGTTTATTTTCTCCTCATCTACATCAAATCCTGGGAGAAACATTTACATCGTGTCAATACAATATTCTAATATATAGAGAAACATCAACTATATTCCAAACCTTTGAAGTGTTCTTTTGGGGTTTAAGAGGTGGAATATTTGGGCCACATTGTCTCTTATGAACGTGTTAAGGTGGACCCTAAAAAAATCTAGGCTATGGTGGAATGAGAAGTACCAAGAAACATCAAGTATTTATGAGGTTTCTTAGGTCTCATAGGGTACAATTGCATATTTGTAAAAACCTATGGCAGTATAACAACACCACTCAAAAAATTATTAAAGAAATACTCCTTTCATTGGAATGAGGAATTTTTGAGGGTATTTGAAAAATTGAAGGTGGAATTTTGCACCACTCCAGTAGTGGTAACCCCAGATTTATCCAAGGCCTTCATAGTTAAATGCAATGCTTTAGGAAATGGGATCATGGTGTTATTAATCCAAGAAGGACATCCTATAGAATTTGAGAGTAGGAAACTAAAAGGAAAGAATTTTTTGAAGCCCATATATGAGAAAAAAATGATGACAATATTATAGGCATTGAAACAATGGAGACCATATTTGATGGGTAGAAAATTCAAGGTAAAAAATGACCATGATAGTTTCAATTACTTCTTAGAGTAACAAATATCTTTAGAAGAGAATGGATTAGGAATATGCTGGGTTATGAATTTGATATTATTTATAAAAAAGGGAAGGAAAATGTGGTCGTTAATGCTCTATCTAGGAGGGATGAGTCCATAGAAACATTTTTATGTGCCATCTCTATACTAAAGGAATATTTTGTAGATAAAGCAAGGGAAGAATGATAGAAAGATGCATCAACCCATACACTCATTCATAATCTCTAGAAATATCCAACCATATCTAAAAACATTATAAGGGGAATACATTGTGGTACAAAGACATGTTATATTTGTGTAAGAAATATACACTTAAACACCATGTTATTTGAGATCTCCATTATTCTCCACTAGGTGGCCATTATGGGTTCTTATAAACTTATCCTATAGTTAAGTAAGATTTATTTTGGGATGGGTTGAAATGAGATGTTCAAAAATTTATGGCAGAATGTTTGGTGTGTCAATGTAATAAGGGTGAGACCATTAAGACACTAGGTCTCCTCCAACCCTTGTCTATTCCTAACAAGAGATGAGAATATGTATCTGTGAATTTCATCACATGATTTCCTAAATTGGAAGGGAAAAGCGTCATCACGGTCGTGGTGGATTAAATTAATTAGTATGCTCATTTTTTTCCTTGGCTCATCCTATCACAACTACTATAATTGTCATCTATTTATGGACACAGTTTAAAAGACCATGGCACACCCAAAATTATAGTAAGTGACCGTGATCTGATATTTACAAGAAATTTTTGTACTAATTTTTTCTCTTGTTTGGGTACCCAATTGACCAAGATTTCATATTATCATCCTCAATCAAATTGGAAAACTGAGGTGGTAAATAAATGTTTGGAGGTTTGTCTTTCATGTTTTACTTTAGATAATCAAGAAATTTGGGTGTAATAGTTTCCACTTTTAGAATGGTGGTATTATAATTCATTTCATACCTCCTCCAAAATGTCTTCATTTTTAGAACTTTATAGGAACCATCCTCCATCACTCATCTCTAGCTTAAAGGTCAAACAAAAGGTGAGAGCAATCAATGATCACATTCAACACTGACACAAGGTACTCTCTGGTCTTAAAGAAAATTTATAAAGGGCACAAAACGACATGAAGCAATAGGATGATCAACATCATAGTGAGCGACGAATTAAAGAGGGTGACTTTGTTTTTGTACAGTTGCAGCCATATAAGATTTTATCTTTACGACAATAGAAGAAGGTTAATATAAGCTAGATATCCCTCTAGGAAGTAAAATACATCCATTGTTCCATGTTTCTTTCTTGAAGAAATTCATTGGGTATTACATTTATACCTAGTTAGTGCTTCCTAAACTAGATGAGGAAGGAAGGACCATATTGGAACATGAAGGTATTATTCAGACACACACACCAAAATATTGATGTCTAGAGTCAATCTTGAGTATCTGATCAAGTGGAAGAATATGAATATTGAGGATGCAACATGCAAGGATGAAGCATTTCTGCAGTAACATCCAGGGATTTCCTACATTAGGGACAATGCTTCTTTGAAGTGGAGGGGCACATTATGATCATATTCCTACATCTTATATTGGATATGAAGTGCCAAATTTTGGCTTACATAATCTCATTTATTGTTATATGTTATTCATTTATGTTTTACTATGTTTAGTAGGTTGTCCTTGATGCTGGCCACAACATAAGATTAGTATGTATAGGTGGTAGATAGGAGTATTTAATCATCATATTGAGCATTTGAGTGTTATTATATGGTTTGTAGGTTTCCCCCTCAAAGTGTCTTAGGTATTCTACTTTCATATTGTGATCATTTATCTACAATTTTTTGTTCTTTGGTGTTATATTGCTATTGATATGAACAAATTAAAAAAAGTAATTTCATTACATATAAGATAGTGGAAGTTGCAGGTTTTGAATCCATTATGGAAGTATATGCATAAGATGAAGATTTTAGAGGAGCATGAGAGACATGCACATTACCCATAAGCATTTAAAGGTCATCTTGGTTGGACTATTTTGTGTAGGAAGTATTTTTGTCTATAGGGGGAGAATTATGCATCATGATAAGATCAATACAGGAAAACTTGGTGAGAGAGAAACATTGAAAAGGATTAGCATAAAAAAATTTCTTTGATAAAACCTCAAAAAAAAAATGGGAGTGTTAATTTTGGGCATGAATATGTGTAGATATACACAATTTTGTATAGGAATTCCACATTTTATAGCTAGCTAAAGGAAGATCTCAAAACACAAGGTTGTATCAATATATTTCCATTCCAAATATGCTTTGGGAAGAAAAAATATGGATTATATTTTGGGTTTTACCTAGAGACAAAGTGATGTTGATTCAATTTATGTATTGGTAGATATATTTTCAAAGACGACACATTTTACATCTTGTAAGAAGAACAATGATACAACACATATTGTATATATTTTCTTCAAGGAGATTATGCGACTATGTGGATCACCATGTAGTACAATATATGAAAAAGATACACTTATTTTTGTTCATTTTTTGGATAAAATTATGGAATAAGTCTGATACAAAATTATAATTGAGATTGGCATACCATTAAAAAAATAATGAAAATATAGAAGTTGTAAATATAATCCTTGGATATTTTATTAGATATTTGGTCAGAGATAAGCTAGGAACTTGGGATTTGGTGTTAGCATAAGAATAATTTTCTTATAATAATTTAGTGAAAAATATTATAGGGAAAACAATATTAAAATTTACATATGGTAATATCCTAATGTGATTTTTAGAGTTTAAAGACTTACCACGTATTGAAGGATATAGTGTTAAAGAAGGATATTTTACTAAAAACATGAAAGAATTACACTAGCGAGTGTACAATTGGTTACAAAATATGAATGTGTAATAAAAATAATGCATAAATGATAAATGAAGGGTATTTTAATGTCATTTTGGATACATGGTCTTGGGATACCTATAGAAAGAAAGGTTTCCTAAACGAACATATAATAATCTTAAGTGGAAGAAGACATGGTCATGCATAATCATTCGAGAATTTATGCAAAATGCTTATGAGATTGATTTTCCAAAGGGAATTGATATCTAAAAAGATCTTTAATATAGTATATTTGTATCCTTATTGTGCAACATAGGAAGGTGACAGAGAATCAAAAATTACATGTGGTATAGAATCTTAGAGAATAAAGATTCAAAAGAAAGAGATTGATGATATGGAAGGAGTACTAGACACAAAAATTAGGAAGACATGCAATAAGGAGAATGTTAATTATTTGGAAAAGGGGGAAGGAAAATTGGCTGAAGATGTAACTTGGCTAAGTGTTGCAGATGTCACTAAACTTGGAATTTCAGTACCTTGAGTAAGAGCTCAAGTTTTCAAATTTACATGAGGTATATAATAGAGTAACATTTGAGTTCACATGAAATATTTTATCAACCCAAAAATATTTGAATAGATTGAGTTAGTTGGGTTTAAATTCTGTGTAGTATTCTGTGGGTCACACATTGATGACTAGTTTTGGAGTATATGTTTACATTTTGTTGCACAAGTCCATTGTATAGTTTTTTTGGAGTGTGCACTTTATTAGTACAATGTCTAGTCTATCACACAATCACTTAGTGTGAAATAATGTCTACATGTTTACACCCTATCTAGATTCTATAATGTTATTAGATAACCACTAAAATAGATGTAAGAGTTTACAACAAGTAGACTATTTTGAACTTATTAACTTCTAACATTAATCATATAAAATTAGAATAATGAATTTATACTTATTATTAAAAAAATTGTCACAATTCAGTACATGCTCAAATATATATGAGGAGAGATATAATCAACTATTTGGGGTAGGAAAAAGAGGGTCTAGATGTGTAGGATAATGGAATAATATTATTTAGAACTATACATGATTCACTAAATTTTTTGGAATTGAAAATCCAATAGGGGTAGGACTGTAAAACTTTTGTACATTTTATGCTTGATCTGTAAAGTCCTGACCTAGAACTATATGGTCTTAAACCCTTTGAATTTGAGGACATTCTACTTTGTGTGTGCTTCAATTATTTAAAAATGACCTTTATTGGATGTTACTCTTGTTCAGACATCTTCATGATGTAATGTAATCATCTCTAATAAATTGGAAACCCTAACATCCTATTAAACCTATCATAAGAGAATTAATAACCAAAAGTATAAAAATGTTTGTTTGGTGAGTCTATACCACCCTTAGCAATCAGAATCTAAGTTGTTGAACTAATCCAAGTGTTGCACTACATACCCTCATTGTTGGATCAAGACTCGTGTAGTTATACTATGTGTTTATGCAAGTGTGAGTAGCTAACAAACCCCTGAGGGGCACCCTTATGTCTCTTAATACCAAGATAATATGATAACATGTATTATAGATTGTACTCAATGTGGTAGTAGTGATATGTGGTGTGAATGAGATATGTGAGATAACCCTTTGTTAATGGATACCTTGTGTAATTCTTGAAGTGAATTTACTCTTACTAAGACATGGATATAACCTTTGCATGCTTTGAAATGGAGGAAGATACAAACTTTGACCTAGTTGAGTGATTCAGACTTGTAGCAGGGACCATTGTAGATGATGTAAATATGAACTAATCCAAGTGTTGCACTACATACCCTCATTGTTGGATCAAGACTCGTGTAGTTATACTATGTGTTTATGCAAGTGTGAGTAGCTAACAAACCCCTGAGGGGCACCCTTATGTCTCTTAATACCAAGATAATATGATAACATGTATTATAGATTGTACCCAATGCGGTACTAGTGATATGTGGTGTGAATGAGATATGTGAGATAACCCTTTGTTAATGGATACCTTGTGTAATTCTTGGAGTGAATTTACTCTTACTAAGACATGCATATATGACCTTTGCATGCTTTGAAATGGAGGAAGATACAAACTTTGACCTAGTTGAGTGATTCAGACTTGTAGCAGGGACCATTGTAGATGATGTAAATATGATATATGTATATTTAGGAACCCTTTGAGATATTTTGGAATGATATTTGGAATAATAGATTGTAAGAGTGTTAGATGAGTTATAAAGTTATGTTATCTTGTTTTATAGTCTTTTTTACGTGAGATATTGATGTAGGTGCATATCAAGTACAAATAAATCGTACTAAAAATTTATTATATGTGGGTGTATAAAAGAATAAAAGTCTGTGGAGTAAGGAAGAGGAGGTGAAATAGAATGGGTAGATGATTGTGTGAAAGTGCGTAAAATTTGTTCACAATAAGGTAGAAGATAACAATTCACAAAAGGATTTGGAGAGGTGTGAGGTGGAATAAAACAAGAAAAAGTTTGCAGAGATGAAATGGAAGAAGTGATACATGAGGGTTTTGAAGGAGTATGTAGGTGTTGTGTGATAACAAGAAGTACAAAGAGTATGTGGAAGAAAGGAAGAGGGTGGAACTCAAGGAGAAGAGGTGCGACAAAAATTTCAGAAAGAAACATATGTTAGACCTATCTGATCATGTTGGTTGGTAGTTACCAGTCTATCAAAATTTTGGTCAAAGGATCCCAATGACCAGATCAACGTGGCACAATGAGGATGACCACATGGAGATAAGGTGGTTGATGGACTTTAAGAGCCCAAACTCAACTTAATTATGATAAGGAAATTTGGAAGAATATAATGAGGAAAGAGAAGTAAGGAAATAAGAAGGGCATGTGACTATATAAGGATATTGAGCTCACCATTTTGAAGGGGTTGAAGTTGTTTTAAGGGGAAGGAGTTTTAAGTCTAGTCAAGCAAATATTCTATGATCCTTTGTAGGATAGTAGAGTGAACTTAGGAGAGTAAATAGTCTTACAAAAGGTCCTTAAGAGAACCCATGAGTCTGTAATAGTTCCATGGAAGAGTTGTAATCTCGTGAAGAGAAAATACATATAGATGTTGTAAAGGATATGAAGGAAATAAATGGAACATTGATAATTTTCATCCTAATATGAAACTTTTTAGGTGTAGGGGTATACCCTTCATATCCAAGTGGTATCATAGGGGGATGTGTTCTTACAAGTGGAGCTAGAAAAACATCAAATTTGAGGTAGATAACATGAGATAGTTGTGTTGTCCACTATGAGGAAAGGTTAGTAGAGAATGCAAGTATATATAAAGGGAAATGACTAGAGGAGGGAAATGAGATGTCACCCAAACATTTGAATCATATCTAGCATAATGAGAATGCTAGAGGATATTATGAGGGAACTCAAGGGTGTTAGGACCATATTGGAGAAGGAATAAGATCACTGAGATTATCTTGAAACTCACCAAAATGAAGAAGAGGTGATGGAAAAAAGGTAATATACAAAAGGAGAACATAAAAGGACTAGTGAGGAGCTAGAGGTGTGAGGATGTGAGGAATAAACAAAATACATGGGATATGCGTGAGGAGAAATGAGATTAAGTGGAGTTTCAACGTTGCAAAAAGAATTTTTACATATATATTGTGTGATTAGTGTGCAAGAAAAGTAAGGATGAAGGACATATCTCTTGGTGATAAGATATTGACATGCAACATTTGATGGATGTTGTTATGTATGTAAAGAAATATGGCATTAAGCGGGTGAATTTCCTAGTGAGGAATGGAGATGGCCAGTGCAATAGAAGAAAGTGCACTGAAAAATCACAAAGACAGAAAGGTCAGGCACAAAATACTGAAGAGCATCTAGGAGAAAGCCAAGTGCTAAAGATAACAAAGGTTGAGTCATGGGAGAACAAATGGATTATATTTTATATGAGCTGTAAGACCAAGGTAAATTTATGCGTTGTGGTGATCAATAATAGAAGATATGATAAATTGGTGGTAGAGGAGATGGTATAAAATATGAGATTAGCAAGAAGAAGGTACCTCAAACCTTATAGAGTGACCTGACTAGTGCAAGGTCAAGAGGGCATTGTATGTGAGAAATGTGAGTTGGAGATGAAGAATGTGAGATTCACTGATCAATTTTGATGTAACATCCTACAAATAGACACTTTTCATGTCATTATAGGGAGTTCATCGCAGTATGAAAGAGAAATTATCTATAATAGAATAGTAAATATGGTGAGTATAATACATGATTTGAAGACATTGCATCTATACCTCTTGAGGGAGGAAGACATAGATAAAAAAATAATATGGAATTGCATAGAAGAGAAGAAGGCCAAGAGACCATAGGGGTTCAAGAAGAAGTGTGTGGGAGATCATAGGGAAGGCCAACTCAAGAGTTGAGAAAAGGTTGAAAGTATAAGATGGATTTACTTGAGAGTGATTGAAGAGGGCATCACAAGAGGAGAATAAATGCAAGAAAATAATGGTAGGAGAAAGATAAAGGAGATGAGAAGAAGATGTTAATAAAATATTGGAAAAAAACCTAGGAGAGTGACCTAATGTCACAACTAGAAGACATTAAGAGAGAATGGTTAGAACTATATAGAGTCCCAATTAAAGGGCTAAGGAACAAAATGCAATGCGTAGAGGAGAAATTTAAAAAATAAGAGTGGAAAGAATGTGAAGTAGGGTTTATAAAGGGTAATAATCATATGGAAAAGGAGGAACATGTAGAATTTTTTGTGAGGAGCGTACCTGGTAAGGAGATATAGGAAGATCTTAAGGAGAGGCATGTAGAAGGGTGTGCAAAAGAAGAGGAGTGAATAGAGTGAGGGAAGTGTAACAACAGTGTGAAGGTATTCCAAGAGGACATGAAGGTTACCTTATAGGAAATATAAAAAGGAATGGGAATGGAGAGAGGCTGGGAATAGTTGACGCTAGAAGAGGAAGAGGAAATGTGGTTGAAAATCTCTTAAGGAAATAGCATGATAATAGTTTTGCACCAAAGAGGAAGAGGAGGAGATGAAAAGAAGAAATGAAGTAGGAATGGGAAGAGACCTAAAAAATATTGGATGCCTTCTTAATGATGCACTGATAGTTGGAGTGTTGTCTAATCGATACTAGGAAGAAAGGATCCTATAAAGGGATATCAGACAAAGGAAAAGAGTGCGTAAGGGAGAAGAGCCCTAAATAGAAAAGGGTGAAGGAAAGTAAGAATATTAAGAGATGAATGGTTGAAGGTGCATCTTAATTCATGAGTGTGTGAAGAAATTAATGCATGGAATAGATAAGTGTAGAAGAAGAAAACACATGAGTGGAAAAAAGAAGAGTTGTACAAAGGATAAAAAAGGGAGAATGTACTTGGTGTTTTCAGGTTTTGCAGGTGCTTCTTTCTTATCTAGGTTTCAAGAGAATAACAATGAAGTCCAATGACATATAATATTTAAAGGAGATAACCAGCAAACATCTGATGACCCTAAAAAATTGGGTTTCACAACTTTTGAGTAGTCACAGGTGCCCATAACAGGTCTTTGGTACCCCTGACCCTTCATAGGCACCTTTGTTCTGGCATTTTCAACACTCCTACAATTTAATGGGTCTGATTTCGACATCCCGCCTCTCTATTCCATTAGTTTTCCAGCTATGCACACCTTCAACATCACTGTGAATTAGGTAAGTATCTTATTTCCCCTCTTGCACCTAGGTTTTATTATTTTTCTATCTTATTTCTTAGGTTAGAATTGTGATTCATTTCTTATTTATTTACTACTATAATGCAATATAGGGTTTAACATAAAATTCTATATTTGCTAAATCATTTGGTTAACCTATGTTCAAATAATCTTGGATCCTTTTGTTTCTTCTTTCATGGCTTCTAAATCTCGTCAAGTCCCCTTGTATCAATTTCTTCAAATGCACTCATCTTTCCAAGAGGCTCTCCGAAAGGTTGTATGTGATATCTTCCTCCCTCTTGATAAACCACCATCACAAATCAGTTCCATCTTTGATCATCTATTTAATGACTCACTTGTTCCTAATTCTAATCAATTTATTTGCAAGTCAAGTCAGGATTTACATTCTTTATTTCAAGATAAATTTCAACTTATGGAATCAATGATTTTATCTATTAAAACTGAAATCCAACATCTTAAGAACACTTTTCAGGCTCATGGTAGTTTTTATTCTCATCCTCATTCTATGTCCTCTACATGTATTCATATCAATGAACCTTAAGTCTTAGATTACCAACACCTCTCAATTTCAATCGCAATACTAAGAAAAATGAAATTCTTTCTACACTCGTTAATCATCAATTAATAATATTTCCATCTACTCATTGCTATCCTCCTTATCAATTGGTCAAATATCAAGGCATCCCAATTTTTTCTTATCATCGAATCAAGGGACATAATGACAATGATTTCTATGCTTTACAACAAAGAATCAAACATCTTAAGTGTCAAGGTTTTATCTCATTCATTTTAAAAAAAAAATTCATATGGTCCTATCCACTTGTTACATATTAATGGGTTCCTCAATCTGATTCACCTATTTCTAATGAGAATCATGTCATCACTTATATTTTTTATTCTTACATCACTCAAGCACCTCTTATGCAACCACCTCTGAAAATTAGTCTCACAAATCCTCTAAAGTCATCTACTGAATTACCAAGTCAAACTACGTAACCACCTCTCAAAATGAGTCCACCCTCTTCTCCTATCAATTCTTCTACAACATCATCAATCCCACATAAGCTCCAACCAATCAATTTTTTCAAAGAAACTACTCCTTCTACTGATGATCAAGACACATTTCAAACTCTTCCTCCATCGCATGGTCCTAGTATTGCTTCTACCTACCATTGTGTCGAATCTTTCTCTTATCACGACACATATAACGCTCTTCCACAATGCCATGGTAACTCTCGTGTCACTGCATAGATCTACATATTCATACACTTCGGGGGCATCATACTTACTCTTCATTCTCCTTCCTAGCATAGTTAGGCATCCCACATTTTTACTTGATCACTTCTTACTTTGTATCTAGTCTCTCACACGTATCTTGCACATCTTGATACACTAGTATCATCGTTACCCTATGATGTACTCTCGTAATTCGGTTCACACTTGACTATTAAGGGCATACTATATACATGAACTTCCCACACTACACACTTCACACTTTAGGAATTCATGGCATATATTCTTCCAATCTTCTATCACACATCATATACACTGCATACTATACACATTTACGATATACATTTTTTGCATTTACTTTTACACTTTGCGCTCATTACCCTATGACACACTATAGTTACATAGTTCATACTCGACTACTAATGGTCTCAATCTAAAATGAACCTCACTCACTTACACTCTTTACAATCTACACTTTCATGATCATATCTTTCTATCGTACACATTTGAACCATTCCCTGATGACACACTCTAGTTCTATGGTTCATTCTTGACTGCTAAGGGGACATGTACAAATGAATGTCATCTCATGCATACTCATTCACATTTACTTAGGGGGCATGCTACCCCTATCACAATCACTATGCATTCCATTCTATCTCACTCACAACCTACTACATATTTTCATCACATTTACTCTTGATTTCTCATGCTTACATGTACACTTTGTTACACATGCTAGACATATACTTTGTATGGCATTATCTCTTTCTATATACACATGTGTGATCAATTTTCTTCTATTTATGTTCACAGAATTTAAACAGATCTTTACACATAGCATGGATTCTTAGCGAAGTATCTCTTACCAGTCCCACAACAGGATTCTAAGGGCATCCACTCTCATACATTATAGGTGATATTGTTTCATTTTTCATAGCACATTACTATATCATGTCATACATGCTTTGACATACTTTCTATCTTTCTAACATTCTAATGGGTGCTTCACATGCAAAATTTTCTTTGCAGGTCTATTTTCCACCATGATTGTCTGATACTTTTTTGTCACTGTTTTCCATTGCTTGTTATTATATGTCATTATTTATGGGATTTTCCCTTTTTCTTGTGTGCACATTGTATGCTTTTAGCCGTGTCAGCTTCGTTTGTCTTATGACATTGTGAGTACCCATGTTTGAAACCCTCATTTTGCGGTCTACTTTTTTTGTATTATTGCTTGTCTACTTGCGTGCTAGCTTACACTTTGTATTCTATATGCACATTGGTCTTGTTGTTAGGAAATGATTTATTTATTGTGAACATTAGTTGCCAATATATTTGTGGGTATGCATATATGTGTTTGTTACGTGAATAACAATGTAATATTGTTATAAACCGTATTACGTATATAGGAGTTGAGGCAGAGGTTTGTGGGAGTGTTGTTGAACAATATCCTTATTATTAGAAATTCATATATACATACATACATACATACATACATACATACATACATACATACATACATATATGTATGTATGTATGTATGTATGTATGTATGTATGTATATGTATGTATGTATGTATGTATATATAATATATGTATGTATGTATGTATCTGTATATTTATATGTATATGTATATGTATGTATGTATGTATATATGTATATGTATATGTATATATATATACTGTCATAAGTAAGTAACCTCGAATGAATTGAAGATCTGTGTCTTAATATTTTTCTGGTGCATAAATTCTGCTGCAAGTTTTAATAAACTCAACCAGATCTCACACCTAGTATCAAAGCACTGTTAATCCTGCGCATATCTGTGATGGATGTCTAACAAGTATTGAGGCGGTGCATCCTGTTCTTTCTCCTGTACATGCAACATACTATTCACCAGGATGTGTTGTTTGCTATGAAGAATTGTCCTATCTCAGTGATGTACTAATTCTTTTGACTGTGTAGTATTTTGGTTTCCTTGTGAATTATAGTTGTTAAGTGTTGATTAGATTAAAAACCATAGGATCTTGGATTTGCGTTTAAGATTTGGCTGCATTAAGTCGACATCTTCCAAGCCAACTATATTCATATTCCCGTCTGATTTCATACCAGGATTTGATTAAATAATAGAGATATTGTTGGCTGCTGTAAGTACATTCGACGTTGAGGATAGATCTATACACTCGTCCCAAGTATCTCCTATCAAAGGCAAGATTGATTTGTTGCATTCGCTATTTAAGGCCATAAAATCTGGAGTTTGAAGCGTGGTGACTCATCTTTCTGATTCATGCCCACACTGTTTCTGAGATACAAATCCATTTAGACTGCGTGCATCTCTAGCTATTGTTTTTAAGTTTGTGTAAAGTTGTGTGGAGTAAATATAGCCACATGGACATGAGTGGTCTTTTTAAATCTTCCATAGGTCACCAATAGATTGTGCCATTGGCCGTAGGTAGAAGTGGAAAAAGGTGAAGAGGAATAGTGATTTCTATTCCACTCCTTCAAAAAGGGAACAACTAGTCTCTCACACGATAGGGTACGTCCCTCCACAGCTTGAAGCTCCAAAACGATGCTCACTGCCGTCTTGCGACCACCATAGTAGCTTCTTGCTGCAGCCGAGCCACCAACGTCACCCACATCTCCATATGATTCGAAGAGGCGCTACCACCAACATTACATGATCTGGTCTGCATTAGGTTCCTAACACGTGTCCCAAGGCTCGCCTTTCACATGTCCAAGTTTCAACTCCACTACTTAATTATACGAGTACGATTAATTAGCCTTTTGTATAAGGCATTGGGCAAGTCAATAATGTCATCTGTGATATAGTGTCATTGTTTTTAGTTTCTTATCAAATTTACAAGAGTCTATGTCAATTGTATTTTAATAATACCTTTTAGCTATATTAGAAAATGTTAAAGGTTTCATGTTAGTATTTAGTTATGTTATATGTCAATAGATTGGTATTAGTTATCCGTCTCAATCAAGGGTCACTTTTTAAGTCTCTAGTGTAAGGTATAAATTGTCAAAAATTGTGTTTTTCTATTATTTTTATGTCGAATCAAGAAGCATTGTAAAAGTTATTCAAAATTGAGTTAAATTCTAGTTTTTAATATATTTGAGTTTGTCATTAAGTCAAGTCAATTTGTATTGTAGTTTTCTTGTCAAAAAAAAATTGTCGAATTTCTGAGTCATTGTCAAAAGTTGTAAAAATAATTTTTTTTTGCCCCATGGATGCATTTTTCAGTGTTACCTGACGTGCAAAAATTAAGTTGTTTCACATTTCAGGAGGGATACTATGTAATAAACAATGTGGAAACAATTAAGCACCAAAATTTTATCCAGCTGAGTTAGCAACACATGAGGATGGAGGAAAAACAATGTCCTCTCGCCAGCCGCAAGCGACGTGGCCGCAAAATGAGGTTGTGGCATTTTGTTTCAGTGTGTTTTTTCAGTTGTAGTGTACCTGTCATTGTTCCTAATTCAATTAATAGTATGTTCTTATTGTTATAAAGTGAGCAGTTTTTCCTATGTTAATTCCCTGAGGTTTTTTCAAACAGGGATTCGTACAGTGAACAAGGGTTCATACATGGAACAAGAGTTCCTTTTATGGTGGACATAGGTCTGTATTTGATGAAGAGGGGTTCATCGTGGATGGGCAGAGGCTCATACCGGGGTTGTTGGTCAGCCTTTTCAAAACCATCGAAGAGCCAAGATCATGAGTAGACACGGGTGGAAAGTTGCAAAAGAAGTGCAATTGTATTTCTTCCCATGTTCACAGTAACGGGGGGAATGTTAGGAAATGATTTATTTATTGTGAAAATTAGTTGGCAATATATTTGTGGGTATGCATATATATGTTTTTTACATGGTAATAATGTAATATTTTTATAAACCATATTACATATATAGGAGTTGAGGGAGTGATTTTTAGGAGCATTGTTGAACAATCTCCTTATTATTAGGAAAGCATATTCCTATATATGTGGAATAACTCTCATATGTAAGTAATCTAGAATGAATTGAAGATCTATGTCTTAATATTTTTCTGGTGTAAGTTTTAATAAGTTGAACCAGATCTCACACTTGTTTATGCTAACACTTGTTTTCAACCACTTTACTTGTGTGTGCCTTGGTTTCTAGCAAGCACACTCCTTCTCCCTACAAGGAATTAGTTTCAGTTTAGCAGTTTGTCCTCCTTTGGGCCGCATACTCCTTAGTGATGTCGCATGCACCCGAAATGAGGGGGGCATCATTAGGGGAATTAATCACCCCATACAATAGTTTATAGTGACAGTAAAATATAGTTCAACACAACATTATGTATTAGTAACAACCAAAATATGTCTTGGATATTCAGTACAACATAGACACCAATGCCCAACACTAGAAATTAGCACCTTGGTGCCGCTGACCCTTACTAGGAACCTATGACCAGGGGAAGTTACATTGTTTTTCTCAGTTTGGCACAATTCACACTAGTTTTCATAGTAGCTTTTATAGGACATATATAGTCCTTTAGCACTTCGCATGCATCATTATAAATTTTTTGTTGGATTAAAATGGATAGAATTTACACACACCATATGCAGTGGTTTTTATACTTTGGGAAACTGTCAAAGGTTAGAGAATAACACTAGAATTTTCTCCCTACAATTCTTCCATACTTGGCGCAGCTGGCATGCGATAGTCAAAAAAATTCGCATTCAGCGCAACTAACATGAGATCCTCCAAAAAAATCATTGCAGTAAAAAATATTCATAATCCTTTCTATCTCTTTCACTTATCACAGATCAGGTGCACATGTTCCTTTTCACATTTTTACATACGTTTTACACACTTTTTTCATATTTGATCAAATTTATCGTATACATAGCTTTTATTACTTGTTTGATCTTCTCTTTTGCAGGTTATTCCTTATGGGAAGCAGTAGGCATACATAATCACACAACAAGAAACACATATAATAGGTACAACATGACATTTGCACATATGCTTTCACCCCTAGGGTCATCATCATTTTTCACTTCCTCTTCTCTAGCATCCATGCTTCACATTTTCATCACTCCATGCTTTTTCTTGTCTTCTCGACATGTTTTTCACCATTGATCTACAGGGTTATCAAGTACACATATCTTATCTACTTTATGGTATCAAGCATTCAATCAACAACATAAAGTGGGGCAAAATATAGACACTAAATCACACAATTTACGTACATTTCTAGGTCCTAATCACATACTACTATTCAGATGATTCCTAAGTGAGAAAAGTACTAATGGAGCACTTTCTTTGGCCTCTTTTCTTTCTTTCAATTTTCCTTTTTGGTATTAAACACCTTCTTGTGCAATCTGACCTTTGACACTTTAGTTTTTCTGAGTTTGGAAACCAGCACCCAGCGAAGATGCCAGGGATAGGGGCCCCTAACTTCTTTGTATCTTACTCATACCTTTTAGGTCTTTTTAATCCATTTGGGCATCTTATTTTCTTTGTGTTGTGCCTTTTAGTGGTTAATTATGAAATTCAAGCAATGGAATCATATAAATATAAATCTATGTTACCATAGTGAAAGACCAAGCACTAAGAATTATCTATCAACACTTAAGGTTTCCTTGAAGAGCATTATAAGATAATTCAAGCATCCATCTAGCTTCACACAATAGACAAAGGAATAATAATTTTGTATGCACTCATAAGAGGGGAAGTTTATTTTTCCATGCACATATCTATTTACATATTTTGCATCTAGCTATTGCTCGATATCCAACACGACTCGCACAAGAGCCACATAGAACATGATTTATTCACACACACATAGAACTACATTAGGTCTTAGATGTAGTGCAATTATCAGTCATAAGTTCACTTTGATGATAGCCAAGGACAGTCTGGACCCTCATTTTGCATCTTTTTGTTTTTAGGATTTGATGTGTTTTGGGGTTTTAGAGGTGCTTCTTTCTTATTGTACATTTAAGGTGAATAACAATGAAATACAACAACATATAGGTAATAAAATGTGATAACCAACGAACATCTCGTGACCCTAAAAATTCAGGTTTCACATATTCTGAGCATTTACAAGTGACCATAACATGTCTTTGGTGCCTTAGCCACCTTGGTCCTGACATTTACAAAACTCCTGTAATTTTCTAGGACTGATTATGACATCCCGTTTCTATGTTCTAGTAGTTTTCTAGATCTTCACACCTTTGACATTATTGTCAATTAGCTAAGTATAGTATTCCCCCTCTTGTACCTAGGGTGCAATATTTTTATATCTTATTACTTAGGTCATAATTGTGCTTCATTGCTTATTTATTTACTGCTACAATGCAATAAAGGGTTTAACATTAAATTATATTTCTATTAAATCACAAGGAAAATAGGTCATAGAAGAAAGTTGATGAAAAGATAAAATAAAGGAGAATGTGTAGAGATAGAATGCACAATGGAATCCCATGGGAAGAAGAAGGGAAAATAAGTTCAGAGGAGAAGAGGTGCATGGAGTTGAAGGGTAAAGAAGGAGAAGGTCACAAATGGAAGCGATAAGAGAACAAGAGATGGAGGGAAGAAGATAAGGAGAGAATTACACACAAAATAAGTACACAAAGGGAGGAAGACCAAAGATGAAGTGGGGAAGAGAAAAGAAAGTCATTAAAGGCTTTAGGTGGAGTTGGATAAACAAGGGTGATCATAGTATTTCATAGGAGAATGTTGAAGGTGAATGTAGAATAAAAAAGTAGAGGGATCATGGGAGAAGCCTTAGGAGGAGGAGGCTAAGATACTGTGGGAAAACTATCACAAGAGTTCACAACATAGTGCAAAGAAACCATAAAAAGGTGCCAAAGGATTGTAAGTTATGTCGAAGGAAGTGCCAAGGAAAATATCATGCATATTGGATGAATAAGCTAGGACTATTTGTTTCAATAGTTCGAATGATGGTTTTACCACTTACCAAGTCTACTTGAGATGGAAATCAAGTATAAAATAAATTGAACTGGATAATAATGCACATAAGTATTATGAAAGGTATGAGGTGGAAAAGAGTGCAAAAACGTTTGTAGAAAGGAAATTGAAGAAACAACACATGAGGGTTTTGAAAGAGTTTTTAGGTGTTGGGAAAAAAGAAGAAGTGAAAATTTTGTGTAGAAGAAAGGAAGAGGGTGGTACTTGAGGAGAAGAGGCATGAAAGAGTTGGAAAAAAGTGACTTATATCAAAAAATTTTTATCACATCGGATGATAGTGACCAATCCATCAAAAGGTTGGTCAGAGGATCCCAACAATGAGATAAATGTGGTGTATTAAGAAATACCAGATGTCAATACAATGGTTAAGGTAATTTAATAGCTTACATTCAAATTAAGTCTGAGAAGGAAATTGTGGAGGAGATAGTGAGGAGAGAGAAGCGAGAAAATAATTATGGTGTACGACTACATAAGAATATTGAGTTAACCATTTTTAAGGGTTTAAATTTGTTAAAGGGGGGAGGAGCTTAAATTTCATTCTAGCTGAGAGAAGCTAAGACTTTGTCATCCAATAGAGATGATTCAAGAGCATAACTAGTCTTAGGCTAGGTCCTCAAGAGATCCCAATTGTCTTTATTAAATCAATGGAAGAGTTATAATCTTGTGAAAATAATCTTCATATAGATTCTGTAAAGGCCATGAAAGAAATGTAATCATGAAATTACAACACCCCCGAATAGCCAGCATGTGAAATGGGGCATTCGGTATAATCTACATAACATGGGGTTTTCCCTCAAGTTGTGGGACTTGCAAGATTGATATAACCCTCTGGAAAAGGCTAGTTCCTCTTCTTAACCTTACCTCCCATAACTAATCCTAATGAAAGTAAAAAAGTAACTATACCTATTCTAATCTTTCAAGGAGACAGGGAGAGAAGTGCATGAAATAAAACCTACAGTAGAAGTGGTAATACACCAAGAAAAGGAGATGCTGGAAAAGCTTAATGCGTAAAAAATAGAGGAAAGCGGGCATGGAGAGTATGGACATGCATAAAATACCAAGATAATACACACAACACACTATTTTTAGCCAACCACAAACAAATCTAAGCATGCAATGAGAACAAAAGATGCACAGTCACCTGCAAGCATGAAGAAAGGTAATAAAAGACAATGGAAATAATGCAAGGACAAAGAAGTAGTCGCAAACAAATATTTTCATTGCTCCAAACTATGCACAATAAAACATTATAGTATAGAGAGGAAAGAATCTCCATTACAAATCCAAAACATGGAAAGCTAGATTCTCCACAACATTCCTGTACAGAATAAGAGAGGGAAGCACAAAAAAATGTCCAACCTCTAAAAATGCACCTTCCTTTACAATTTATAGAATTTTGAAGAGAAGAGAGAGAAAATTAGAGACCCGAATTCATGCCTTCCTTCACACTCAAACTCAGTTGTCGATGCAAAGGTAGCACATAACACTTGTAAAGCCTACTCTGTTCATACTATTGCTTGCAAAAGAAGAAAAGGGTACTCATTTTACATTAATGGCAGTAGTTGACCATAACTATGCAATGAAGTTCAGAAGAATAAATTCCAATTTTTTCCACCTTAAACTCATCAAATCTAAAATATTAAGATTTTGGGGTGTAGAGGGATCTGAGACCTTTTGGAAAAATTGAAGAACGTGTGAAATGAAGCTTCGACTTGAAAGTTATGGCCATTTGAATTTATGCAACTTCTCCCATTCATTGCAGCAATGCGACCCCTGACTACTTCCCCTTCTCTACGCACTTCTCCATTTACTTTAGTTTATTATTTTTTTGGGAATTAAAATAATTTGTGTTCACCACATTGCTTATCCTTTGCATTTTCCTTTCATTGCGGGAAAGAAGGATTGCTTTACTACCTTTTCACTTTACTTCTCTTAATTTCATGAAGTAAAGTAGTTTACATTCACCACACTACTTACCCTTTGCATTTTCCTTTCATTACAGGAAACAAGGATTTATTTACTTTCTTTTCACTTTGCTTCTCTTAATTTCATGAAGTAAATTAGTTTACATTCACCGCATTACTTTACTTCAACTTCCCCTTTGTTATGTAGTGATTTCAATGTGCTTTACTACTTTTACTTAAAATAGGTAAAGAAGTTAGAATTCAACACAATACACTACTTTTACATTCCTTTTTATTGCATATTTTCCAATGTTCTTTACTTCTTTTACAAAATATTTGAGTAAAGCAGTTCCAATTCAATGCAATACAAAGGAAATCAGTAATGGCGCATAATTTTTGACTAGATGCTCCATTTTTCAAGATCTTGGACTTTCTAGAAAAATCTCAACCTCCTCTTTATGTTGAAATCTTGAAAATATGATTTTGAGGGGGTTAAGTGGGAGAAAAATGGCCAAAACAATTACCAAGCATAGCAAGTTAGAAAAATTGCAATAAAGTGCCCCCAAGCTATTTTTACCATTTTTAACCATTTTTGCAATTCTTTGGCTGAGTTTTGGAATTTTGAATCTTAGGAAGAAGATGTGAAGTTATTGAAATAATTCCAAGTTCCCAAGATCATTAAAGTTACCATATTTTTAGATTCATCCGTTAAATCTCTATCAATGGCCCAAGTCCATTTTATTCAAGTTGTACATTTTACCAGGGGTAAAAATGGATAATAATTTGGTGACCTCTTGGGAACATCTACATGCTAGATGGAGTAGACAAGATTCCTTGAAGCATCCATTAGGCATGTAGTCCTCTAAAGTAACTTGAAACTAATCTATTCTTGACAACTTACACCCAATATTCTACTTGA
The DNA here is from genome assembly GCA_019776745.2 of Taxus chinensis. Classification (NCBI taxonomy): domain Eukaryota; kingdom Viridiplantae; phylum Streptophyta; class Pinopsida; order Cupressales; family Taxaceae; genus Taxus; species Taxus chinensis. The sequence goes on along the minus strand of CM034155.1, from coordinate 116,737,421 downwards.
AGCACTGTCATGACGCTGTCACCTACTACTCATTCTTGCAAATATGATTTGTGAGACTGAATTATGAATACCTGCAAGTGTTTCCTCAACATGAAGCATAAATTGACTGATTACTTGACAAGTTAAAACATTACAGGACTTTTGACATATGCTGATTTGGGAGGCAACTTTAGGACTGCTATGAGATTGAATTCTACCTTATGCTATGTTACTCTCTGCGGACACTGCTGGAAGTAGGGCTACTATAACTGAAATTGGGAAAGATTTCAAGTCACTAGAAGCTAGTTACTATTGTTCTTAAAGGGACAAGTAGAATGGAAAAAATGAAAATTGCCCCTTAACTGATTTTAGTATCTTTGCATTTGAATATCCTTGAGGATTGCAACTTCTTTATACAACTATGATCCATTTACTGTAACTACTTGTGTAGACATGATGCACTTCACTTCTTAGAGAAAAAGCAAACAAAAAATATGTATAAAGAGACACATCATACATGCCTCAAGTAAGCCATGTAGAGTGTGCACAAGCACTTATTATTTTGAAAGAAAACCTACTCCTACCCTACACTAACCAGAGAAATGAGTAAGTTTAGACAAAACCTAATATTAGAAATACAAAGTAGCTTCCTTTTCTCCTAATCTGCAGCCATGTGGATGATTTGGCACTAAATACTATTATGGTTAGGACTAACCAACTGGATGTAAACCAATTTTCCACTCTCCTCATCAAGGTATCAAATAAGAACAAGACAAATACCTCCTCTAGATTCTCTTCATTTCATTTCGAGATACATTATGTTGATCCTTGGCACTATGAAGTTCATCCTCATGCTTGGAAGTAAGCATTACCAGTTGTGGATCCTCCTTTGGCTCCAAAAAAGAAAAGTACCTTATGGGGAAAGGTCTGGTCCACTGGATTTTATTGGTGCTCTGAATTCCAACTTCGGCAAGGTGGTTTTCTTGCAGACATTCCTGAAAAAGGTGAATGTCTATGAGATGATCTTCTTCTTGTTCCTCGTCTACAAAAAACTAATTTTCTACATTGATGACTGGTATGAAATGACTGCCATCCTCACTTTTATGTTCCTTAATTACCACATGGAACTCCTCCTCAACATATAACTCAAATTGATCACTTATAAAATCTATTGGAATGAATTGTACATCAATGCAATCAAATGAAACTTGCTGCTTATCTGGGTGTTCCTCCTCCTTCACCTGAAGACCAAACTGTTCTTGAATGAATTCCTCTTCTAACATGAAGTTTAATAAATAAAACTCTTCAATATGTTGATCTATAGGAATGGTTTGGGCAGCAAGGTCTTCCTGAATGTTCTCCTTCATCACAGATTCATCAGCCAAATTAGATCCTCCAAATGAAAGAAAGAAATATCTCTATGATGTCATCCTCATTCAATGGCTCCAAATCTGATTTGATATCATCCATGTGCTCCTTCTCAACTGGACTTGGAGATAATTCTTTCTCCTCCTCCCTGATTGACAATGTAGCTGGTGGATGATCAATAACCTCTACAAATATTGTGCCATCATGCACACTGTACTCGAAGCACACAGACTACTGGTCATCACTTCCTTCTTCTTACTCTACTACTGCTACAACATCAACCTTCATCTCTTGTTCTTAGATCCAAACCTTGATTAGATGCTTAACCATTAAGGGAATTTCCTTAATATCAAACTTGACAGACCAATATTTCAAGTTTCTTTCCAATTCTTATTTTCCAAGCTCTTCAATCTCCTCCTCTCCTCTACTAATTTTTTTTGTTCTTCCCAAAATGGATTTAGGACTACAAGGTAAGGGTTGGGTTGGGATTCTACCAGTTTTTCTACTACTTGAGGTGATGGGAGAGGAAAAAAATCTTGTTTTTAAGGAGGGGATGGCTTCTTGGAAGGGAAAATGGTAGAAAAAATGAGATGATATGGAATACTAGAAGATGAAGAAATAGAATCCACAATGGGGGAAAAAGGTGAGAAGATTGAGCTATGACATTCAAGATGAAATGATGAAATTTGAGAAGGATAAAAGGAAGAAAAAGGAGTTGGTGATTGACTTACCCATTTAAAAGGTTTTCTTTCACTATGCTCATAAGATTTTATGTCTTCAAACCATTTTGCAAGTTGGGGTAGTATGTCAACCATGAATTCAAGATGCTGCTGAAAGCTGTAATGTCTTGGAAAAGGAACCACCCATAGACAAGGTTCTTTGAAGCCAATCATGAATGTTTTTATTTGAGATATAGCCCTTGAATGCACCATACATGCTTCCACACTTATGATTTTATCCTACAAATCCATGTTATCCACATAACTATTGTCACCATATGCATATCCCTCTTCTTGATAGGCTCCATAGCTAGAATGATTCTGATATTTCTCACATGAATAGGCATACTGATCTTGAATTTGATCATAAAAATAATTTGGAGGAGTTAAGAAATGTATTTAAGGTGGGTTGTATTAGTGTTGCAAGTGTGAATTCCATACAAGGAATGTAGTCATGACTGCACAAAAGTCTTCATGGAATTGAAGAAAGTGAAAGATATGGAAAGAAACATGGATGGAAATGGATGGAAAGGAGGTCTGCATCTCTGAGAGTGGGTTTCTTGGATCAATGGAGTTGCCAAATGTGTTTGGTTTTGGATCCTTGATTTCTTAATATTTTCAATCTGCCGTAACTTGAAGTGACCAACTTACTTAGAGTAATCAACTTGCTTAAAAGTAGTGGAATAACCTGAAGTAATCAACTTACTACCCTTGTTCTTATAATTTATTTAACCTGCATTACTTCCATTTGTTCATCGCTGATTTGAAATTTCTTTACTTCCCTTTTTTCTATGCTGATTGGAAAGGTAATTACTAAAGTCTTTCAATTTGAAGTAATTAGATTACTTGAAGTAGTTCAACTACTTAAATATTTTAACTTGAGTGAAGTAAATTCTTTTCCCTTTTACGACTTAAAGTAAGTTTTTCCTTTTGACTTGACTTAAAGTAATGTAAGTCAGTAGTGCAATTACTTAAGACTTACACTTCAAAGTAATTGACTTACTTATTTCTCCTTTTCTTATCGGTGATTTGAAGTGCAATTACTTCTTTTCCTACGTTGTTTTTGACTACTGATTACTTATTCTTCTTTGCATTGATCTCAGACCTCATTACTTTGAATGCTCTCTACTGCAAAGGCTCAAAAACTATATTTTTTTTACCAAGAACACATCAACTCATCAAAATTGGAAATTCTTAAACTACACTATAGCTCAAGATTTTGACTTTAATGTGGTCCCACCGAGCATTGTAGAACTGTTATCATGAAATTATACCACGCTCGAATAGCTAGAATGTGAAATAGGGTATTCGGTGTAATCTACATAACATGGAGTTATCCCTCAAGCTGTGGGACTTGTGGGCTTGAGATAACCCTCCGGAAAAGGCCGATTCCTCTACCTAATCCTACATGCCACAATTACTCCTAATGAAATCAAAGAAACTAACTACACCTATTATAATCTTCCAAGGAGACAGGGAGATAGATGCATGAAATAAAACCTACACCAGAAGTGGTGATACACGAATAAAAGGATATGATGGAAAACCTTGATACTTGAAAATGGAGGAAGCTAAGCATGGAGAGGATGAACATGCATCAAAGACAAAGATAATACACACAAGACACTATTATCAACTAAGAACAAATAAATCTAAGCATGCAATGAGAAAAAATGATGCAAATTCACCTACAAACATGAAGAAAGGAAAGAAAAGAAAATGAAAATAATGTTAGGACAAAGAAGTAGTCACAAAAAAATATTTTTATTGCTCCAAAGTATACACAATACAACATTATAGTAGAGATAGGCAATATTTTGCATTACAAATCCCATCGAATGTAATTGTGGATTTTAGCTTAAAACACTTGCATGTAATTCTGGTTTGTTGCATTATAGCTCACATTAATTTGAGGGAAACCTATATGTTGGAAGTCATGCCCAGCTGATGGTTGAATAATTTAATCGTAGTTCACTTGCACACTCTCTCTCTATACCAAACCAATTACATAATTTACACATCTTCTTAAACATTCTCATACCTAGAAGAAGCTTTCAATGATCACACGATCAGAGGATTGATAGTGGAAACCCATCTGTTTCTCTATCTAGTCGTTATCTCAGAGAAAGGATTGCCCCCACCAAAAATTTACCTGAAACCATCCTTAGATCTTAGCTTTTCATAGGACACCTTCTATCAAACTAAAAACTCTATTATGTTCATGAGTCAGTCTTAAATAGAATAAGATAAAACATAACATTCACCCATCATATTTTGTGTTTCTTAACTTTTTCTTGATTTTTGTTTTGGGTTGTGAGGACATGTTCTCCATTTTTTCTTTCTTCCTTTCACATTCCACAATTATAGTTGGTGTATTCCGACTTTTTTTGAGTTTGTTAGGGACCATCACTATCATACTCAAGTTTTTGGGTTGATATTTTACTTGATATAAGTCACAAAAATAAACTTTTTCCATCTTTTCAAAGTTCATAGTGATCGGTGATGGTCCAGTGACTGACATCAGTTTACTCATTTGACTGTCATCGGTTTACCTGACTATTGTTAGTTATCTAATTTTTGGTCATTTTACCAAAAAAGAAACTCACCACATTTTTTGATTCTTTCTGAAGTTCCTGAGACATATAATCATATCCTTGGATCTTTAAAATCACTGTCAAATCCAGTTTTGTCTCATTTTTATCATTTATTTCTCGATTTGCAAAAAATTTTATTTCCTACAGTAACCAGTGTTGGTTAACCTAACAAGCATCGGTCACCTTATCACCATCATTGGTTAACTCAACCACCAACGATTCTCGTGTTTTAATTTTAAATTAAAGCAACTTGTTTTTACCTCTCAGAAATGTTTTTCTCCATTTCTTCTATTTTTGTGTGTCATTTATAGAGAAAAGATTTCCAAGCCTACACCAACGCACATAGTTTTGACTCATATTCAAGCCAACACCCCTATATTCCATGCATGCCTTCAGCCTCTCCCACCTATCCCATCACCACCTTCTATCCTGTCACCTATGGATCCTACTCAATCTCTTATCATCAGTACCGGTGACAAGGAGTTTGCAAGACTTCTTGACCACAAATCTGCTACTTTACAACATTATATTTCCCATTCATCTACTTGGGATTGATCAAGACAGTTGGTATACAACATGCCTATGTCCATTCCTCTGGCCCTCGCACCCACTTTTGTGTTGGCTAGTACTAGTTCGACCTTACCTTCTTCAAATTTATCACCCGTAGTATCCCAACTTAAACCCACATCATCAATATCTGTGGTACTTATAACATTGGTCTCACTTTTGATGTCAATTGCTCACATGGTGTCAACCATTCCTTCATTAGCCACCTTGAGCATAGCCTCATCTGCACCCTCCACCTCGTATATACCTATTGCATCGTAGCCACCCATGGTTTTAATAACCCATACTCCATTCCCAAACATCATCCTCTCCATCCTGCAGTCCGTACCTCCAATCACTACAAGGATGGCTACATCCACCCCACCTACTTACACATATCACCAATAACCACCTATCTCATCTATCGCATATTCGGGATATTTTATACCTACATCTATTCCCCCCTTGTAGTTATCATATTTGACACCACCATATAATGGAATGCCATCCACATCATACATTCATCATCAACCCCCTTATAGTACAGGGGGTTCCTAGTCGTCACAACCTACACACGACCTTATTAAAATGATGAAAAAAAAGATGTAAACATTGGAAACATCAGTTTCTGGCTCTAACAACTCTTTAACATACGATGAAATCTGCAATAGACCATTCATCCATCTATTCCCATTCGTCCATAATCTACACATTGGAAAATGCCCAAATTCAACGGGTTCAATAGCAAAGAGGACCCACAACAACACTTGAGGTATTTTAAATATGGGTGTTATTTAATCACTCATGACAACGCTCTACTCTTACAGACATTCCCAATGTCCTTAACATGACATGCATTATATTGGTATAGTGGTTTACCTTGAGATTCCATTTACTCATCTAACCAAGTGGCTTAAGCCTTCTTGGACCATTTTTACATCAATATCGAAAATAAGGTCACCATGAACAATTTGTACTCACCATGATAATACGGTGATGAGTCTATTGCATATTTTATCACTCATTGGCAGAGCCTCATCAACCAGCTTACATTCTAGCTACTTCAAACCGAGCTTATAAAGTTGTTCACTAGGGCTTGTACCAAGAACATCTCATAAAATCTCCAAGTCCAAACCATCCATACCTTTGATGAATTGTCACCATGGCTAGAAAACCTGAATTACGTGCCATAGAAGAGAAGAAAATTCAATTACATAAAAAAAATGCTGCATTGAAGTCAAATGAGGCCTCTTCCTCTTCTAAACCCAAAAAATAATTATTCAAAATCCACAAGATCTACCAACGCAGTAGTTTTAAAATTTGGCCCATCTCACCCATCCAATCAATGGAAACCTTCTTTCAACCTTTCTCCCATTCAAACTTTCCAGTTTAGGTGAGAGAAATGAAAGTACACTTCCATAGGAGAGCCCTATTCATTAGTTTTAGAAAAACTTCTAAAATTTAGTGAAATTTATCTTCCACCCATCAAACAACATATTAGTTTTGGTCCTACTCATCCTATGCCTGTAAGGTACAAGGAACATGATTACTACAACTACCATCATGTTAAAGGTCATAGTGGTGGTAATTTTATAACCTTCAAAAACATTTTCCATGAAATGTTAGAAAACAACGATTTCGTCTTAGACAACCTAAACGCACTGGCTAATTAGAACTTGCATATCTTCAAGAATCCATTTCCTAAGCACACCCCATCATCTAACCAAACCAGGGAACCGGTGACTAATGAAAGTAATGTCCATGAAGTTCATGTTATTTTCAAAGCTATACTAGCCTTTCCCCAATTTCATCATATCCCCTCCATCGAGGAGATTCTAGCATGAGCTCCTTTACCCACAGAGGATCCTATTTCATCTACTCCTTCACCCACAGAGGAGTCCACTTTATCTCTCCCTTCACCCATAGAGGAAACCACAATATCTACCGATGCCATTTCATCACTCCCCTCTCAACCTAATGAATAACCTGGGGTGTTAACTCTCCCACCCATGGGAGAGTCATACTCACCTCCCTCTCCATTGAAAGAGGAACCTAAATCATCCCACCTATCATCTCCCCTACTAATAGAGGATCCTTTAGAAGAACCACTTCCTGTTGGTGACGATTCCACATTATCCTTCTAGGATCTAGTTGATTTTCTCTAGGCTCTCTTACCCACACAGTTTGAAGCCAACCAGTTCCCTGTCTCATAGACATAATTTACAGGGATTACTACTAAATCAACGTCATCTCCTCTTACATCAGTACCATTTTCACTCCTGGAAGACCACTCGTATTATGTTGATAATTCCATGCTTTAAGGGCATCTTCGGCTACCCTTTTCAACCCAAATGTAAATGTCATCTGTTGATACCTATATTATTTATCCAAAGGTATTTCAAACAATCGAACCAACCATGCCCATACCGGTCATAACAGCCTCTTCTTCATCGCCCTCTCCTACACATAAACCTTTTCCCATAACCAAACCTGTTCGTATGCCTAACAACCTACCTACACCTACACCTTCCCCCATAGCTAGAGCCATCACCACATTAAGATTCATTCTGACATCAAGCCTAGTCCATCCTCCTATCAAATTGGACTTAGCCACATCTTCCCAAGCTCGTGCAAAAGATATTCCCCTATCTAAAAGGAAAACCCAAACTTTTAGGCTACATACACTAGTTTCACCCACTATTCCTCTGTCACCTTATCCCACTTCCCTTAATCCTAGGATCTCACCCGTCGACCTTGGCCAAGTAACCTCATTTCCAACGAAAACCAAAAGCAAAACAACCAACCTCTTCATTACAATATTTTATTACAGCCAACTTACTTGCACAACACACACCTTCACCATTGTCCACAACTTTCTTACCACATATACCCCCACCACCTATAGTAACTTCATCAGTACCTATGAAATTTCCTTCTCTTCAACCCATGCCTTCCACCTTACCTCTACTAGCAACCTTCACCACATCTCCTTTATCACCTTGGCTAACTCATCCTCTTCCACCATCTACCTTCCCTTCCACATCACTTACTCCTTTCTCAACTTTACCCAAGAAGGTTAAACCAAAATTGAAAAACCTAATACCCTCAAAAGTGGTAGTTAAGCCTACAACACTTCTATTACTAGTTCATATACTATGCCTTTACCCCAGAAGCTAAAACCCAAATATAAAATAGAACCACCTACCAAACTAGTGGTCAAACCCATTTCACATATAATTCCACCTCCCATGATGCCTCTCTAACCAAATAAACCCACACTTAAATCGAGAACCACACTCACCTCACATTGGGATCCATTGGCAGGGTCTTACGCCAAGATTCGAGCTAACATTTTAGAGACCTCCATCATCACATTTCCTCCCCTTAGATCTTACAACCCACTCAAACCCAAACTAAAAGGGTTTGATGATACTAAAATTTGTGCCTACAATCGTGTGCCAGGACATGATGTAGAAAATTGTAAGGCCCTAAAGACTGTTCTTCTCCAACTATGTCCTCCTGAAGAAAACTTTAATGATGATGATCTTTTAGATGAGGACCTTATTCCACCTCCAAATATCACCACAAATCCATGCCCAATACCTATTCAGTGACCTACATCACCACCTCCATAACCCGTTTATCCACCTCCAAAATTCAAGATCAATATGGTCTGTATAAGAGAGCTAGCCAAAACCCCACCAGAATTCTAGTGCGCCCTACTCATTTCACAAGGCCCTTATCCTGTACTAGGTTTTTGTCCATCATGTCTATATACTTTTCATGACACACTTTCTCCATCCACCTCTCTTCCTTATATTAACATGATCCAAGTTGCCACTTGTGCCTAAAAAGACAAAGGAAAAGAGAAAGCAACCATCCCATTCACCAATCCTATGCCCACTATACCATCTGCACCCACACCAAAAATCACCATTTGGGGACCCACATACCCTATTTTTGACGGGGTCACTCATTGTATAATGATAAATTTTTTTCACCAATCTCCTCTAAAATGTCTTTGTACGACCTTTTTTGAACCTCTGAATCCCTGAAACTCTATTTAGCCTTAGATTTTTTCACCAATAAGCTTCGACATTACCTACTGAACCACAAAACATTTTTCGTCACCAATACTGACCCCTTACATTACATGTACGCTAAACCCTACCAACATCAACATGTTGCACATTACATCATGCTATTTGTAGACCTAGACCTTGAATTCACTCATACAAAATATGTTAAAGGATAAACCATTGTTGACCAACTAGTAGATGGACCCCTCTCAGGAAATAAATCCTCTAAGTTTGATTTACTGGATGAATCCATCACCACCCTATCTTTGGAAGATAGTGTTTACTAGATGACCTTATTATTTGACAGTTCTAAATGTCAGCGTGGGGGTGGTGCTGACATTATCCTCATTCCTCTTGATGGTGAGCCTATGCCATTATATTTCAAACTAGATTTTGAATGTACTAACAATATCGTCCAATATGAAGCACTTGTATTAGGTCTTCAAGCTGTCATTTCCTTAGATGTTAAATCGATTAATATCTTTAGGGATTCCAAACTAGTTGTAAACAAGGTTAATGGTATATATCAATATTGTAATGAGATACTTCAAAAGTATAAAAATCATGTTGACATTATTTTGACTACCTTTTACCGTTATGAAATTCAAACCACCCCATATTCCATTAATCAATTTATAGATAACATGACCTGTCTTACTTCTCAAATCCATGCTCCATCCTCTGACTCAAAAATATTTGTCACAATATAAAGGTTACAATCACCCTCTTATCTATTTCAAGACATTAAACTCATTAGAACCATTGAACCTGACCCATGTGACCTTTGGTATAAGCAGTTTGCGGAAATCCTTTCCCTTTAAATTATACCTCCAAACCTTACTCGCAATGGACAACGTTCCTTTCTCAAAGGTGTCTCTTGGTATGTCATCATGGGTGGTATTCTTTATAAATGTGGCTTTGATGGTATCCTCTTACGATGCCTAATTTTTTTTGAAATTCCATACACCATTAAGGAAATTCACGACGTAATTTGTGGAGGTCACTTTAGTGGTCTAGTTATCACTAAATGTATTCTCTATCTGGGATATTAATGGCCAACCCTAAACCGTGATTGTTGTGACTATGTCAAGTGTTGTGTGAAGTGTCAACAACATGCTAATATTCATCACACCCCTAGTCATGCCTTACAAGTCGGACGAGACCTTTGGCCTTTCTCTCAACGAGGTTTGGATCTTGTTAGAGAGATCAATCCTCATTTTTCCCAACGTCATCAATGGATTATTACCGCCAGTGAATACTACACTAAATGGGAATAAGCCATACCTCTTATTTATATGAAAGATGATAAAATATGTGAATTCATCAACCATCACATCATTTTTTGCTTTGGTGTTCCTCACTGCCACATTGTTGATAACAGAAAATAGTTCAAAAACAAAAACCTATGAAAACTCTGTGACACCTTCGACATTCAACTCATTTTTTCTTCACATTACTACCCTCAAGAAAATGGCCAAGTAGAATAAAACAACAAAACCTTAAACAAAATTCTTATGAAAGTAGTTGATGATACTAGAAAGGATTGGCATACGCACATTCCTTTTGCATTATGGGCTTATCACACTGGTATTCGTACTTCAACTGCTACCACACATTTCTCTTTGGTATACAATAGAGAGGTTTTTCTACCTCTTGAATTTTATATTCCATCTCTTTGTATCTCACTTAAAGAGATGCTCAAGGATGATGACTTTCACCAAGACTATTTGGCACAACTTGAGTTGTTAGACGAGTTTCTTCTCAATGCTCTCGACCATCTCCAAATCTACCAAAAACATATCAAATGTGCCTACGATAAAGGTGTCCACAAACAAACCTCCCAGGTTGGAGTCCTTGTCCTGAAGGAAAAACAACATGTAAAAAAAAGGAGAAAAGTAAATGGGGAAAATTTTCTCCTAATTGGCGTAGATCGTATATTGTTGAGCATACCTATGGATCAGGTGCTTATCATTTTTCTTCACTTGAAGGTAAATCCAAACCCGAGGCCCTCAATGATTTATATCTTGGACCATTCTATTAATGAATTAAGTCCTATATCACCTTCTGTCAATTAAGCACTTGTCCCTTGATCACCAATCACCTTGCATTTACCTATTTTATAGATCAATGACTAAACAAGAATCATGTGATTACCCGTCACCTTTTAAGTTGTATATTCAATTTGAGTACCATGGCTCTACTCATGACATGATTCTCATGGATATTTTTCTTATTTTTCAAGATGGAATCCCATGGTAATTCTTCAATTAAACCCTCTCTTTCATAGTTATCCTCTGTGTGCTATGGTTTTTTCTGCAACACAAGAGCCTATCAGTCTCTATAGTCCATTCCATGACCTAAAAGTCCTAGGAAAAACAAATTCAAAAGTAAAATGGGATTCAACTCCTTGAGTCAAACTTCCAGAAAAAAGATGACTCCCTAAGAAAGAACATCTACGGTTTCTATTTCACTGCTATAAATAGACTTCTCCCTCAAAGGACACCTATACCAAGCTATCCATATTGTACATAGTCTATAATAATAAGAATACTATTCTTGAAAACAATGAAATAAAATATTCAGAAGCTTCCAGCATCGATCAAATTTACGAAGCACTCAAGGAGAAAATATACTCATCCCACATAGACTTATTGCATCAATCAATCTATAAAAACAAAAATAAATGCAAAAGCAAAAAGAAAAATATTATCTTGGGTCTCTTGCTAAATAGGCATGTTGTCTCACACTAGGTTATGCTAAAACAATCTTTCTTTCACCTCATCCCTTTTTCACCCTAATTTTTTTTCTCACTCAAGGGACATGCCACAACTATGACATTTCATGATCATGTGACGTTTTTCACCCTTTGAATAGTAAATCAGGAAACACCTTTAGGGTCTTACATTCATAAGCTCATATTTGGTATGGTATAATTTTTATAGTCCTTACTAATTGGGCAGCTCTTTTGGTCACCTCTTACCCTTCACCTTCTTCATTACTTGTTGATTTTCCTATACAGGACTAGATCATTGACACCTAGTTTTTAAGAATTTCTCTTTCACCAACATCATCATGCCTAACTAGCCTAAACTCAACCATACCTAAAATCACCTAAACTCAACCATGGCTAAAATAACCTAAAATCAACCATGCCTAAATGACCTAGACTCAAAACATGCCTAAAACCTACCAACCCATTCATCTATCCTCGTCAGGTATTCTTCCCTAACTTACGGGAGAACAACATTGGCCTGATGCACCTTTTCACTGGGGCTATGTAGGTAGCACTGCGAGGGCATGGGGCCCTTAGAGGTTAGCTAGATGAATTTTTACCTTAATACATTTTCCCCCTTTTTTTAATTCACATTCTACCTTACTTAGTTTCATTTTTCAAAAAAAATTGGAAATTAAACAAATCATAAAAACCTACATACCTATCATATCATCGAAACATCAAATAAATCATTTCATATATCCATGATATGAAGTATTTCACAAATTTACACCATGATATACATATACATCATCATTTATTTTCCATAATAGTGATAACTTCGAAATTAAATCAAACCCATACACATAACCAAACCATGCTTATACCTGAATCCAACATGACTACACGACATTGACTGCCTAAATTTCCTAGACCCCACCATACAACTAACCTAGACTCCACCATGCCTAAATGACCTAAAATCCACCATGCCTAAATGACCTAAACTCAATCATGCCTACATGACCTCGACTCAATCATGCCTAATTCACCTAGTTTCCATCAATACACAATAACAATGGAAATTAAAACATAGTTAATGTTAGTGCAAATTCACAGAACCCTCAAAATGACCTATGGATCTACTTTTCTAAGGTAATGTCATTTGGTGTGAATGCACAAAATTGAGCTTTCCCAAAGTGTGGGACCTTTGAAAATGGGGAAAGTTCTCCAGAGAAGGCCGATTCCTCTTCCTAAACTACTTGCCACAAGCTATTCCAGTGCAAGAAAGCTAATCTAATCCTAATCTAACTATGCCAATGAGATAGAGAGAGAGAAGAAAAGAGGGAAAAATAGAACCTATACTAAAACGGTGATACACCAGAGAAGGAAAATGCTGAACATCTATCAAAACTACCATGGAACAAGAAGAGGTGAGCAATGGAAAGGATGGACAAGTGCATCACAAAACCAAGGATGGATTTCACACAAAAAATGTCCCAAAACTCCATGAACATAGCTCCAAAACCTGCATTGAACATCAAAACATGCACAAATACCTACAATGAAGAGAGGAAAGAAGAAAACAAAGAAAAATGAGCAAGGATGGACAAATGCATCACAAAACATGTTTTTTATTGCTCAGAAGTTTGCACAAAACATCATTTTACTGGTAAGAGGTAAAAAATGCCATTACAGAGTAGGGGAGGAGGTTCTAACTCCATTTTCAACCCTGGGGAAGAAAAGAAGGGAGGACAAAGCAAAAAGAATGAACAAATTTACAAATGAGCCAAATCTAACTTTTAACCATCGAACAAAATGAAAGAAATGTGGAAAATGCGGGGAAATAAAACTGAAACTCCAACCACCGAAAAATCCCTCCAATCTCACCTGCAAAGTGATGGGCTTCATGGAAAAACCTATACGCTAAAGTATGTTGCTCTACAGAGTAAGAAAGAGGCCCATACTTCATTAATTTTGGTGGTTGGGGGTGTTTTCTCCATTTTTTGCATGCCAGAGACGTTTTCCCACATTTCTCCCACAAATCTTCACTAAAATAAAAATTTAAGGATTCAACGTATAGATAATTTCACCATATTTCCAATGACATAAAGAACGCAAAAATCTAACGTCTGGATCAAAAGATATTGTCCTATGAAGATTTAGGAAAAAAATGGTGAAAACAAAGTCAAAATTCGGTTAGCAAGGTCAAACTTTAAAATTTTCCCTTTTGAAAATTTTTCCCAGAAACATCTATGCCTTCACCACTCCGAGGACATGTGGCATATTCTGGTTCGTCGATGGAATCCTTGGCCAAAACCTGTCCTTTTCCTTTAAAATTTTCATTGGGAAATTTTTTCCAAATCTCCCCGAGCTCTGCTGCTGACTGGACACGTGTCGCTCACCCATTCGCTGATGGGAGCAAGAGCTAAACCTACCTTTTTCTCCTTTGATTTCAGTTTGGGAAAAATTCCCCAAACACCCTCGCGCTCCGCTTTCCCGGTGACACGTGTCACCCTCTGGCTCACTCGGCGGGGGCAAGCTTCAAATTTTTCCTTTGTGCCTTTTTTAGATTTTGGAAAATTTTGCCAAATAGCTCCACACCTCCACCCTTCTGCCATGACACATGGTAGCTTCAAAATGGTTTGTAGGCCTTGACCACTTTTCTCCATTTTCTTCCTTGCGGGCCAATTTTGGATTTTTGACTGTCGCCCCAAAAGGGATAAGTGCCCAAATTTCTCCCTGCCTCCGCCAACGCGCTTCCTTCCCCTCAGCGAGCTTGTGGGCCAAAATTTGCCCCTTGCACCTCCGCCAACCTTTTTGGAAATTTCTCCAACTTCACTCTGCCAGCCCAATCTTCACCACCATGTGGTACCATTTCATTGGTCGTGGGCCTATTGAGGGAAAATTTCCTCAAAAAACTCCGTCGGGCCATAAGTTAAAATTTATAAGGAGTTAGGAGGAAAATTTTACCTTTCTGGAAAGGTGAGAAAACTCTCTATCTAATGGATCCATTTCCAGAAAATTTTGAGTCCCTGAAACATGCCAACAATTCATTTAAGTGACAGAAAAGGAAAAGGTAGAGGAGTTAGCTAAAAATAAGCATGGGCTTATGTTGGATGACACTTTTGGCGACTCTCAGGGGTCATCTGCCTTCTAGATGAATGATAAGTGGCCTTTGAAGCATCCATTGGGCATGGAGTCAAGCCTAATAATCAATTCTGATTTGAACTATGAAAATATGACCTCCGAGCCACTTGGAAACCCACTGAACTTAGAGTTGTTTTCACCAAAAGCCACTGAAATGGACTGTGCAAGGGAAAAAACCAGAACCACAAAAACTATGTACAAAACTGAAAATCATACATGCTCCAAATGGAACATGTAGAGTGTGAACAAGCATTTCTTCTGCTGAAAACAAACCTACCTACTCTACTCTAATTGGAAGCAAAGGTGAGCCAAACAAACCCTACAACTAGTTGTGTAAAATATCTTCTTTTCTTCAAAATGGGCAGCCATGTAATTTATTTGGAGCTGATCATGGCTATTAGGATGAGTGGAAAATCAACAAGAAGTTGTTCTTCTACCCAAATTAGCAAGGTGTCAACTGAAAGCAAATCCAATACCTCTTTTAGATGCTATGCATTTGGATTGAAGAGGTATTACAGTTGATCCTACACTTTGTAGCTCATCCTCATGCTCAGAAGCAAGCATGACTGGTTGTGACTTATCCTTTGGCTCCAATGAATCCCAATACATGATTGGGCAAGGTTTGATCCATTTGATATGCCCATAGCTCTGATTTTCAACTCCAAAAATGGATCTTCTTGTAGACCTTCTTGAATGGATGGTGTGGAAGAAATGATGGAACTCTTCTGTTGTTTCCCTTCTTCCTCCAATGAAGAACATGGAAGATTAATATCTTCCAATCTTGGTTCCAATGAGCTACCACAAAACATAGGCTGTTGTTTTTCAGTGTTCTCCTTTTTGGCAACAGGTTATTAATGTTGAATAATGAATGGTGGAGAAGAAAATGTTGTAATTTCAGCTGGATCCTCCTCAAGACATTCCTCTAAGTCTGATAAACAATCAAACTCTTCGCTGTCCCACTGCAAAAAAAAATTTCCCCCTTACATGGTGACCTCCAAATCTGCATTTTCTTCACCATGTGTAGCTTCATTTTCAAACATGAAATTTGCCAATTTGAATTCATCCAAGAAATCATATTTTTGGAGAGATTAAGTGGGTGAGAAACATGGAAATTATTGTGCCTTTTGCTCATAATTTGGACCTTTTTTGTTCACCTCCATAATGGTTTCATTAATCAAATCAGCCCCTTAAAATGAAAGAAAAAATTCATCAATAATGCTTCCTTCATCCAATGGCTTCAAACATGATTTAATCTCTTCCATTTTCTCCTCTTCAATGGGATTTGGAGCTGGTTTTTCTTCCTCCACAATGACTAATTTTGTAGTGCAAACTGGATCAACATTTTCTTTGGGCAAAGTGCCAACATGGAAACCCAACTCATCACCCAAAAAATGCTAATTATTTTCCTCTTGTTCTTGTTATTTTTCTGCTACAAACTCAGCCTCGACCACCACTGTTGCTTAAACTCCAACTTTCTCTTTTGGATTCAGCATCAAGGGGATTTTTGTAATCCTGAATTTGAGAGCCAAGTGCAATTTTTTTTTGATCTTTTCATCTTTGTTTGGCTCTTCTTATTACTTCTATTTTCCTTGACTGGCATTGTGATTTTTATCTTCCCAATATAGATTTGGGAATGCAAGAGGAGGGGTGGGTTGTGACTCAATTGATTTTGAAATTTTTTGTGGTGTTGGAGGAGGTAGAAAATATTGTTTCTTTGGAGGGAATGGCTGTTTGGAAGGGAAATGGATAGAATAATTGAGATGGGTTAGAAGACTAGGGGATGGAGAAATGGAATCAAATTTTGAGATAATAGATGGAGATTTTAAAACTTGACATTGTTGAGATAAAATAGATTGGGAAGAAGGGACAAAAGGCATGAGATGGTGTGTTTACCCATTGAAAAGGTTGCTGAATACTCCTCTCACACACCTCTATTCCTTCAGTCCACTTTGCAAGCAATGGCAGTGTTGCAACAATGAAGTCAAGTTTCTCTTGAGGGCTGTAATGCCTTGGAAAAGGTCCCACCCATGGACAAGGTGCTCCACAACCGATTCCAAATTCTTTCATTTGTGCTTGATCCCTAGATTACACCATACTCACCTCCATCTTTTGGATCTTCTCCAGCAGATCTACATTTTCTTCATGAATACCCTCACAATTTTCATACCCTTGTGCTTAATGTGCTTCATATCCAAACTGATTTTGGCATTTCTCATATGGGCATGCATACTGGTTTTGAATATGATCAAAATAATGATTTGGAGGATTTGAGAAACATGTTGGAGGTGGAATATATTGCTACTGTTGTGAATGTAAATTCCATGGGGGAAATGAAGTCATGATTGCACAATTTCATGGAATGAAAGAAGATGGATGAGATGGAAAGAAGAATGAATGGAAATGAATGGAAAATAGGGCTGCAACTCAGAGAATGAGTTATTGACCAGATGAAGTCACTAGATGTGTTTGCAATTGTCTCCAAAGGCTGAAATCTTTAATGTAACACATTAACCTGCAAAAGATGAAGTGGAAGACCTCTAAGGTCCCACTGGGCATGCCAAAAATGTTAGTGCAAATTCATAGCAATCCCAAAATGACCTATAGATCTACTTTTCTAAGGCAATTTCATTTGGTGTGAATGTACAAAATTGAGATTTCCAAAAGTGTGGGACCTTTGCAAATGGGGAAATCTCTCCAGAGAAGGCTGGTTCCTCTTCCTAAACTACCTACCACAAGCTATTTCAATGTAGGCAAGATAATATAATCCTAACCTAACTATGCCAAGGAGACAGAGAGAGAGAAAAGAGGGAAAAATAGAACCTACTCTAAAACAATGATACACTAGAGAAGGAAAATATTGAACATCTATCAAAACTGCCATGGGACAAGAAGAGGCGAGTAATGGAAAGGATGGACAAGTGCATCACAAAACCAAGGATGAATTTCACACAAAAAATGTCCCAAAACTCCATGAACATAGCTCCAAAACCTGCAATGAACATCCAAACATGCACAAATACTTGGAATGAAGGGAGGCAAGAAGAAAACAAAGAAAAATGAGCAAGGATGGACAAATGCATCAAAAAACACCAACACAACCAAACCAAAAAACAAAAACAAAAAAAAGGGGGGGGGGGGGGGGGTGGGGGGGGGGGGTTTTTTATTGCTCAGAAGTTTGTACAGAACATAATTTTACTAGTAAAAGACAAAAAATGCCATTATAGATTAGGGGAGGAGATTATAACTCCATTTTCAACCCTGGGGAAGAAAATAAGGGAGGGCAGAGTAGAAAGAATGAACAAATTTACAAATGAGCCAAATCTGACTTTTAACCATCGAATAAAATGAAAGAAATGTGGAAAATTCGGGGAAATAAAATTGAAACTCCAAGCACCAAAAAATCCCTCCAGTCTCACCTGCAAAGTGATGGGCTTCATGGAAAAACCTATATGCTAAAGTACGTTGCTCTGGAGAGAAAAAGTACGTTTCTCTGTAGAGCAAGAAAGAGGCCCATACTTCATTAATTTTGGTGGTTGGGGGTGTTTTCTTTGTTTTTTGCATGCCAAAGATGTTTTCCCACATTTATCCCATGAATATTCACCAAAATAAAAAGTTTAAGGATTCAACTTATAGAGAATTTCACCAGCTTTCCAATGACATAAAGAACATGAAAATATGAGCTTTGGATCAAAAGATATTCTCCTATGAAGATTTAGGGAAAAAATGGCGAAAACAGAGTCAAAATTTGGTCAGCGGGGTCAAACTTTGAAATTTTCCATTTTGAAAATTTTTCCCAAAAATCTCTATGCCTTCGCCACTCCAGGACACGTGGTATCTTCTGGTTCGTCAGTGGAATTGCTGGCTGAAACTTGTCCTTTTCCTTTAAAATTTTCATTGGGAAAATTTTCCCAAAGCTCCCTGAGCTCCGCTGCTCCGCTGTTGACTAGACATGTGTCGCTCACCCATTCGCTGATGGGAGCGTAGGCTAAACCTACCTTTTTCTCCTTTTATTTTAGTTTGGGAAAATTTTCCCAAACACCCCCCGCACTCTGCTTTCCTAGTGACACATGTCACCCTCTAGCTCGCTCGGCGGGGGTGAGCTTCAAATTTTTCCTTTGTGCCTTTTTTAGATTTTGGAAAATTTTGCCAAACAGCTCCGCACCTCGACCCTTCTGCCATGACACATGGCAGCTTCAAAATCATCTGCGCGCCTTGACCACTTTTCTCCATTTTCTTCCTTGTGGGCTTGCGGGCTAATTTTGGATTTTTGACTTTCACCCCAAAAGGGCTAAATGCTCAAATTTCTCCTTGCCTCCGCCGACGCGCTTCCTTCCCCTCCATGGGCCTATGGGCCAAAATTTTCCCCTTGCACCTCCACCAACCTTTTTGGCAATTTCTCCAACTTCTCTCCGCCAACCCGACCTCCGCCGGCACGTGGCACCATTTCATTGGTTGTGGGCCTATCAAGGGAAAATTTCCCCAAAAAACTCTGCCATGCCATAAGTTGAAATTTACAAGGAGTTAGGGGGAAAATTTTACCTTTTTGGAAAGGTGAGAAAATTCTCTATCTAATGGAGCCATTTCCAAAAAATTTGAGTCCCTGAAGCATGCCAAAAATTCATTTAAGTGCCAGCAAAGGAAAAGGAGGAGGAGTTAGCTAAAAATAAGCATGGGCTTATTTTGGATAACAGTTACATCATCCATGCAATAAATATCATCATCTATATAAATGGGAGAGTATGTGTATTAATACACATATACACAAATAAAAATAAATACAAGTATCTCAAGTCACTCAGATACAACCTCACTATCTTCGGCACATATTCCGGTATAAAACTAAAAATCAAAAAACTCTCATATACAGCTTCACTATCTTCATACCAATGTTGGTTATTCCCTAACCAACATTGGTCACCTACCTTTACCATTTCACCCACATTCAGACAATTTTGACCTAAAAACATTACTGACTAAATATTTACTAACCCTCCTAACACATATCATACACTACCCACAAGCCTAAATTACCTGTACATGTCCTTATCTACATTTAGGGACATGTTATTTACCTATACCTAGGCCTTACCCATGCCATGACCTACATAATCTGACAAAAACTACCTTTTGTGACATTGGAATTTGTGTACACATTATACCTTGCGATGTAGTCACCCGTGTTGTTTAGATTGATGATCCTACGTTGCATATTACCATGTTGTTTATCCTGAAAAAACTTTTGGTGTACCGAATCATACCTAAATGTTCCTGCACCTAACCTAAGTTGTGTTTCCAGACAATATCCTATACCCTAGATATCTGAATCAATTCAACCTTGTTTGGATAATCCTATCAACCTTAGACAATGTAGAGTTTACATGCTCTTCTTCCTGGTACAATGTCATAGTCTATACATTTACGTGTGTTTGATTTCCATTACCTATTACCCGATTTGACCATTATCCATTACCCAAAGTGCACATACCCTTACCTAAAACCCACCTACCTTCCCTTTCATCACTTACACATTTATCAAACAACTCACCGAATCCGTCTAGCACCTCATCAGTTCACATTTTTAGCGGGATCACCTTCAACCCTACTTGGGGCAACATAACCTCCATTCACACCTAGAACACTAATTTCTTGGTTTTGTCAGCCCTGCTTACAAATACAAGTTATGCAACAAAATGGGAAAAATGTAGACACCAAAATTGGGTCATACTCCCCTTAAACCCCATTAATTAAATTAACCATATCCTACCTATTCATATCCCTTAGTGCACATGTTAATTAAATTAATTATCTTAAATAAAATAAATAATATCCTCACTTAACCACCTCACCTAGCCACCTCACTCAGTGACCTACTCAAACCTCATTCACGACCTAAGACCGAGTCTAAACCTATACTAACTAACTAGGACTTATTCTAAACTTAGAAGTAATCCTACTTAGGTTTCCATGATCTATCACTCAAGACTTGACAGAAGGTTAGATATCACACTGAAAATAACAAAAATATGGCTATTTTAGGCCAACCTAGATATTCCTACCTTGATCAATGCCGGTTATATCTCAATCAACGTTAGTCACCTAATTGTTGTCACTTAGGTTAAATACATTTCCAAAATCCTTGGCCCGGTTGTTCATTTGATTCAGGATCTCATTCTTCTAGAGACTTAGAGCACTCAAATTTATTTAGCACTCAAGAAAAATAAGACACATGGGAGAACTACCAACATCGGTCACCATTCATCATCCTCTTCATGTTCAAAGATTCACAATAGAGAAGCACGAACGTTTGAAATACCACAACATGAATACAACGAATCTTTTCTCTGGATCTCTACTATCACCATCTTCATCACCTACATTCTCAAATCTACTTTCCAGTAGTTCCTCCTAGCCAAAAGGGAGCTCTTACATCCATTTTGATCCAGAAGTCATCTACATGTGCATTCGACCTTCAACTGACATTACAACAGGTATTCCTCCTTAGAATTCTACCCTTACCTGTTTCATTAATTTGCTAAGAATTGCGTGAAACACCTACCATATACAATATGGAAAGGAGACCTACCTATTGACCTGTTTACTGAGATATTATAGGAAAACTCGGCTTGTTGTAAAGGTAAGTCCCATTGTTTTAGATTTTACTGCCTTTTTGAGGTAGTAAGAGGAGAATCAAGCTTTCCTAAATAAAGAATGTATGAGATGATGTAGGTTCCCAACCAATGGAATTTTAACTTCCCAGGATGGCATAGATACTTGGATAATCATACAAAAAAACCATCTACCCTACCTCAAACTTCTTGTTCTTGATATGACGATCATGCCATGCCTTTTGTATTGATTTTGTTATCTTTTGAATCCATCTAGTAATTGATTGGATTAATTCTAACTACATCAAATTATCAATCCTTTCTTCTAGTGATTTCTCATTAGCTAACCCTCCTGTGCACACTATACGCAGCGATGGTAACATGAATTCAGCTGAAAAAATATCCTCCACGCCAAACACCAATTAAAATAGTGTGGCCTTATTCAACTTCTTGTAGGTTTTCCTATATGCCCATATAATGGATGATACTTTGTCATCCCAATCTTGTCTTCCAACATCACATATCTTAGTCAATGTGTGAATTAGTTTTTTTTTAAATGCCTCAACAATCCCATTTTCTTGAGGGTGATAGGGGGAAGTCTTTTGTTGGGCCACCATAAATTTTGTTAACAAAATCCTGACAGTTTCATTGAGAAAGTGTGTACCTCTATCACTTGTTAAAATTAAAGAACAACCATACCTGTTGATTATGTTATCCCATAAGAATCTAGCAGCTATGATTGCAATGTAATCCTTTGTAGGTGCTGTCTCTACCCACCATGTCAAGAACTTAGTGCAATTAGTGATGTACCGCAAATAGTCCTTCGCATAGATGGCGAAATTGGCCCTAAAAATTTTATTTCCCATTTTTCAAATGGTTCAGCGCTGGCTATTGGTGGCAAGGAAATTTCATCTCTTTTTCTAGGTTTGCCTATGACTCAATACAATCCTGGTAGATGGTTTCCTACCAAATCCCTACTAGTAAAATCTTCCACATGGTAGCATTTCCTGCATAGCATCCTCTTGTAATCCCACCATGAATTTCCTCCATAATTTCCACGCGTTCATGTTCCAATACACATCATTGTATAATCTCATCATGACCCAACTTATACAGGTATCCACTAATAAAAATGTAGGGTGTGACATGTATTGTTAACTGCTTTCTCTCTAGAGCCTTCATCCCTTCTAGAGTCACACCTATTTTTAAGAACACTGTGATATCTTCCAAGTCTGAGGGCGCATGCCACAACCTAAATAGTTGCGTGTCTGGCATGGTATCCTCAATGCTTTATACATCCTCCTCTGAGTTAATATTTGATAAGTGATTAGGTCTTGAATTACTTTTTCCTAGTTTCACAACCACTATGAACTAAAAATATTTAAATAATAGGACCCAATGGCATATGCACCCTTGAAGCACATGCTTGTTAGCTAAGTATTTCAATTTCATGTGGTCTATGTAGAATAAAAATGGTGTTTCCAAAATATACTGCCTAAAATTATGCAACGTAGATATAGAAAATGCTTTGCACTCAATAGTTGTTTAATTTTGTTCTATAGGTGTCAAATTTCTACTTGCAAGCACAATGGATGATTAACAATTACCTCACTAGGTTTTACTGGTACTACTCCCATATTTTTCCCTAAGGCATCAACATGGACATTAAAACGCTTATCCCAAGAGGGGAAACGTAGTATGGGTGTTGTGACAAGCCTATCCTTCAAAGTTTCAAATGCCTTCTGCTGCACCTCTCCCTATTGAAAGGAAATTTTGTGTTTTAGTAATTCCTCCAAGGGTGGAGTGATCTTGGCATACCCCTTGATTAATTTTTTGTAATACCCCGTATGCCCAAGGAATCCACACACTGCACTTTGATTAGTAGGCTACCCTAATCCCACAATAACTACAACTTTGGTGGGATCCACTAGTAAGCCTTATTTGTATATAATGTGTCCTAATAGGGTTCCAAATGGAGTAACAAAGACACATTTCTTAATGTTGAGGGATATCCTTAATTACCAACATCTCTCAAACATCAATCTCAAATTATCACAATGGTCTTTCACTAATCCATACACACTCCAGTCATCCAAGTAAACATGAAGAAATTTATGGATGAAGTCTTGAAATTATTGTACCACGATGCATGAGAACACAGCAAGTGCATTATTCAATCCAAAAGGAATAATTGTGTAGGAAAAAATTTCGCATTCAGTGGAGAAATTTTTCTTTCTCTACTCTTACTTTACAATCTTGACTTGGTGATACCCTGAGAACCCATCCGTGAAAGAGTAACTTCGCACTAGCTACTACCTCCAAAAAAAATTTAGTAAAGGGGGTTGGAAAAGGATCAATGACACATACTACATTCAAATCTCTATAGTCAACACAGATCCTTATCCTACCATCCTTCTTGATATTGATGACCATTGGTCTTACCATTGTGATTCTTCCATTGCCTCAATGATACCAGATGTTATCATCTTGTTTATTTCTTCCTTGACCTGTACGTGTAAATTTTGATTCATCCGATAACACCTCTTCCAAATTTGGCGTGCACCTTCCTTTAACTTGATCTTCATCTCCCCCAAGGAATAGTGAATGCCTTTGAGTTCATGGTACCAACGAGGGAACAAATCTTGAAACTCGTGCAATAGATCAATGAGCTTTGAAACTTATTTTTCTGACCATTAGTCCCCAATGACAGCTTCCTTAGGTTCCATCTCCATCCTAATGTTAACCTTATTTGTTTTCAAGGGCTCATGGTAGGCACCTTCTTGCTCATTAGGGCTATCTATGACTTTGTGTATACCTTCAAAATGGATAAGATCCAAAGTTTCCATTTCTTCTCTGTCTACTATATAGACCATTTTTTCTTTTTCTTTTTCCATGCACGTGCACTCAGGTTGTACTTCCTATGATTCCTCTACATTGAGGCATGTCTCCAAATAAGGCTCACCCAATAATTCCATTATCCTCTCTTCTACCATAACACTATCTCCCATCATGAGGCACTCAATTACTACCAATGCCTTATCTACTGATGGCTTGGTACTCCTATACTCGAAAGCTGGTATGAGATCAGCCGCCAACTCCTACCAATTTTCTGTTTGACAAAACATCTCTGAATGAATATACCAGACACACACAAAACCTTATAAGGTGAAATAAAACTTATGCACCCATAGAAAAGGTGGTAATAATTGCACCCTTCCCATCCAAGACTTCTCACATGCTTGGATATGAAATGAGGTGATCTCTTTACCATGGTAGTATTGTATGACTGTGGGCGCATTGCTCCTAGAGAAATTTGCAAAAAATGTGATTCTTACCTCACACCACTCTAGGAGGCTCTCACAATGCGTAGCCCACTAGCACATTGTAATTTTGAGTAGGTTATAACTGATCATTACCCTTCACTCGTCCTCATTCTTCCACTGAGCCTCCATTTCCTGTAAGAAATTTTAGGCGTATGATCCTCCAGAGTAACATGGAAACTTCTTTCCTCCTAGGTACTTGATTGAGCATACCTTTGTCACCCTTGTTACAGATCCTCTCAACTATATCCCAATCAACTCATAGGTCTCATGTACCCAATTGTCACATGCCATACTAGTGCTATCACTCAAGGATTGAGCATCTTCAAATTGGGGGAGAATTATCTTAGGATCTTAAATGGAGCGTACATATATTATGTCAAGTAATTATTGTCTTAAGGGATTAGTATAGGGTGCTAAATTCCCATATGTCAAAGAGATGATCACCCTTTCTTCGTTGTTTTCAAAGATGATATACCCTTTGTTAAATTGTAGGTCATAATTGTTCTTGTAACACCATGGGTGCCCAAGCAATGCTATAAAGTTGTCTGCATCGGTGAGTGCCACAACTTTGAAGTCTCCAGTGAACTTGTTCCCTTAAATGGTGATAAATGCATCCTTCAGGAATCCAATGGGAATTTCGTTAGTCTTTTTTTCCATATACAACACATTTGAGGATGGTTGTAATGTGGGTCTTCCAATTTGATTCCAGACATATAATGTAAGAACATTGACCTCTACTCCTATGTTGATAAGGATATAACTCAGAAGCCATCCATAAACAACCATGCTCAAATTAATATACTTATCATAGTCAAGGTTGTGAGGACTAAGGTTTGCATGCAAAAATAACCTTTCACACTTTGTTTTGGCATGTAGTACCTTCTCTCTCATCCATTCTCCTAGTAAGGGAATAATATTCTCTTTCCTTAACATCCTGTACACTTCCTTGACCTCATCCAGCTCATCCTTTGGATCCTCGGCATTCTTCCTTTCTCTAAATACCTCAACTACTCCTTTAGACATTGAATCTCCCCTTATAAACTCTGAATCACATCCATAGTTTTTTGGTAAACCTCCTTTTGATGAGTAGGGTCCATATAATTTCCATGCACCACTTTCTCTCTTGAAACTAGTTTCTTTTGCCTTGAAATCTCTCTAGTGTACACAACCTCTGCTTGCATTGTCACTAGTATAGGTTCTAGCCCTGACTTATGTGACACTCGTGGCATCTACTATGAATCAAATGTTTTGATGCTCACTATCCTAGTGCCTTTGTCTTTCTAGTGCTACTCGTTCATATTCTTATAACTTTCTAGAAATTCTTTGTACTTATGTTTCTTTCCGTACCATGACCATCATAACAGATCATGACACTCATGTTTGTAATGCTCAGTAGATCCACAGTTATAGCAGGTTCTTCATGGGAATTCACTTCATCCTCCATTGGAGTTACTGTGACCACAAAATCCTCCACAAAAACCCCTTCCATGCACTTCTACATCTGCGCGCCCTTCATAACGATGATCATCATCCTTGGAACTACTTGCAAGGCTATTATGGTGCACATCTAGATCAATAACATCATGAATTTGATCAATCAGTATGAAATCCTTGGTATCATGGGTTGTAGAGGTACAAATCTTACAATAGAAAGAAACATTCTTGTAAATTATGTGTTGTAGTAGAGGGCATCTACTTGTATCATGATCACCATGGAAAATCTCGTAGTCTACCACCATAGTGCGTAACGGATTCTAAGGGAAACTATCATTTACATGCCCTTCCACCTCACAGTCTATACACCAAATCCAACTATGAATCTCATGCACTGAGTTTTTAGACACCTTCTCTAACTGCTTGGCCATTACAACAATTTGAGCCTCCAGAAAAGGGCTAACACTAGTATTAAAGCTCCTAATAGCTTCAACGTGCAGGGAAGCTTCTTATGCCTCGCACGGGTCTGTGAAAGACTTGTGCGATAGAGCCCTTATAAATGGTGTTATCAATCCTCCAACAAACCATTGAGCATATTGAGAAGGATGAATTTCATAAGATAGTTTAGACAAGAGAGTCTTGAAACATGTGTCATACTTCGACACACTCTCTGTTATTCCTTATTTGATCTCATTAAGAGTGCTAATGCTCTTCTACTCAAACTAGGGATATGGAACTCTTATACTAAGGATTTTTTCAATGCGGTGTAGTCTACCACTGTCTGATGGGTGTCATACTTCCTATACCAACTATGTGCATGCCCTTACAATGTTGTTACAAACTAACTTTCCTTTCGCTCTGGGGTAGTGATCCCTTTTATGCGCCATAGTAATTCACATTTTTGCACATGATCTGCAACATCTTCAATACCCCTATAGTCTAGAAAGTGAAAATACATTTCAAATAATACTTCTGGAGGTGGTTTAGGCCCTTGTACTCCTAATCCAGAGCCTTGGTTCCCTCTGGTGTTTCCTCCTCAACCAGATCCACTATGTTGGTATCCAATTTTTTTCTCCTTTTCAGTCTGAGCAGCACCATAGATATGTCATGGAGCTTAAAGACATATTAGACCATGTTGTATGTCATTGGTAGCTGAGGATATGGTTTAGTTAGCACTCAAGTATGTGGAGAAATGGATAGCACTCCAATAGGACTTGATCTTGTCCTAGCTGTTTTAGGTCGTGCCCTGCAACCAAGGTAAGAGGACCTATTTTGTAACCTTGTAATGGTGGAGGAGATGAAGATGTCCTTCTCTTTTCTTGAAATTCTATGATGGATACCTTGATGAAAACATGATCAACACCCCAGATCTGAACTCTCACAAGTTGTCACTTCTCAAAACATGGGTATATTCTCAAAAAGAGGCAAAGGTTACTAGAGACATTGGAAATCCTGATCTATTATGCAAAATTTTGCAAATGGATTTTGATATTCTGTGGGTATACAAATGCAAATCAAGGGTAGTACATGATAGGATCCTTATTGTTTAGATGATTTTTGGTGGGGGATTGACAAGACAAATTGGGATATATCAGATCTTTGACAATCTCTACAATACTTGAACATCTATCACATGAAATGCCTCAAATAATCAGGAAGTTATTTCAACCAGAAGAGGCACAAATGGAATCCTAGGTTGCACTCTTCACACAATATTTGAGAACTCACCACAAAATCTTGAAAAAAAGAGTTCAATTAAACAAAAAAATCCTTGATCAAACCACGCCTAAGGTACCCCCAAAGGCTTACAAGAAATCTCTATAGTCAAGGAAGGTAAAGTGATTTTAAATTTTTTTATCTCCTTATCAGATGAAGGCTCTTATGAATATGAGATTTCGCATGCCACTAAACTATCAACCAGAAATGGAGATCCTGTGTGATTTCTAAAGACTTTCAATCCATTATTGCAACAAGAACAATAAAAATTATTTGTAGGCATTTAAAAATGATAACAGACACCATATTGCCCAAAGAAAACACAAATTTAATTCAAAACTTGTTAGAATCAACAGCAAGGAAGAGTTACATGAACAATCTTAGAGATGTGTGATGGCTATACACTTGTAACCAACTCATATACATGAAATTCCAACACATGTGACATAAACCTGGTTCTTTGGTGGATTTCTCATAAAATGATCTTTCTCTCAGAAATTTTGCTCGTGATTTTCAACTCCCAACCCCTTTCAATTTCTCCAAAATGCATTATATATCTCATGCCACCTTGAATCCTTCTTTCCCAAGCAAAGAATATGCCATGGGATCAAGTTTGTTACAAAACAATCCTCATGATTCAATGAAAATAACATCAAACAGAAAAACACTCGCATGTTGCCAGGTGTGCCCAAAATATTAAATTATTACAAATATCTAGATCATTATCCATCATGGAGGAATGTTTTTCATCATTGAGGCATGTAAAAACTATTCCTCTCATCATTTAACCTTTTAAAACTACCTCTACAATTTTGATTTTGCCATTTCATGTGTTTTCTTAGGCTGGGGTAAAAATTATTTCGAAAACACCTCAACTCAAAGAATTAAGCCATGAAAGTGATGCCAATGATCTTGGAAGGCCAAGAGGACACAAAATAACTATAAATTTTATGAATTTTGATGCAAAATTCGTGATTCCAATCTTCCTAGATGAAAAATGGTGTCCAAAATGAAAATGCACAGTTTCCCTTGATCTGCTACGTGTGAAACTATGATTGGGAACAAATTCGGGCTTATTTTTTATTTTTTGACATTTTTGAAAAATGGAAAAATTTGAATTTTTCCCCTGCCCCTTGGCCTTTGAATTTTGGAGCTGACACATGGCACATGGTGGGTCCCATTGAAATCGCGCTTCAATTTTGTGCATTTTGACCTTTTTTGGAAATTGGGAAAAATTTCACTTTTTTCCCCCCGGGCCCGCACCTCCTATTTTTCCCTTACCACGTGTCCAGCTCCTATTCATTAGTATACCAGTGCTTAAAATTTTGATTTTGAACTCTTTTGTTAAAAAGGGAAAGAATCCCCTTCTACCTCTGTCGGCCCATTGACCCACCTTGTCCTCTGCCATGCGTCCATTTTTCATTTGTCGAGGACGCGCGGGATCAATGTTCATTTTTACTCCATCTAAGACAAGGTAAAATTCTCAACTTTGTCTCCATGGGCCCACACCTCCGACTTCTCCCCTACCACATGTCCATCCCCTATTCGTTGTAGGGTTTCGGGCCGAAACTTGACTTTAAACCATTCGAAGTTTAAAAACTTCAAAATCAACCAAAACCTCCGCCAGCATGTTGGCCCGCCTTGTCCTGCCATGTTGCCACATGTCCATCGCTAATTGGAGCAGGGGAAAAAATGATTTTTAAACTTTATAAAATTAGAGCCAAAAAAATCTAAGTCTCCCTGCGGCCCACACTTTTGTTTTGAAAATTTTAGGACACGTGTCCTCTTGCGATTGGCTACGAGGTTTCGGGCC
Organism: Taxus chinensis; assembly: GCA_019776745.2. Taxonomy (NCBI): domain Eukaryota; kingdom Viridiplantae; phylum Streptophyta; class Pinopsida; order Cupressales; family Taxaceae; genus Taxus; species Taxus chinensis. The sequence continues at coordinate 116,707,382 of CM034155.1, read as the reverse complement.
AAAAGTTGACTTTTAGAAATTTTGCAAAGTAAGGTCTAAAAACCTTAAGGGAATTTGACCACCCACCATCCTCCTGCCAATCAGAACATGCCATATAGGCAAATTTTGAAAAAATGGGGCCTGGGGCCCGAAAAGGACCCTTTTGCCAAAAAATTAAAAAATGACAAGTTATAAAATTTCCCCACCAATCCTTGGCCAATGAAAGCCAACCACGTTGCCAATGCATGTTTGAGGAAGAATTTGACGGGAAAATGATGCCAGTTTGATCGTCAAAACACAAAAAATTCAAAGGATGCCCTAGAATTCAATTTTTTCACCAAGGATGGCAAATTTTTGATTCTAAATCAACTGAAGCATGATTTTACAACATTTTCGACCCTGGGATTGGATTTTTTAAATATAAACAAGTATGAATTGGTCAAATTCAATTTTTCCACAATCTGGCAAAGGGAAAAAATGACATAGCCCACAAAAAATGGGAAAACCAGGGCACAGAAAAGGGCAAACTTGGATTATTCTTTCAAATTAGGGAAAAACAACAATTTTGTGAACATTTTTAAAGCATTCAACTGGAGGGGAATAATTTCATACCATCAATTGAAAGGGTAAAATGTTCTTGATAAAATATAGATTTGAAAAATTAGGGCAACGTGGGGCAAGCTCAAAAATGGCACCAGCATCGGCTCTTGCTTGGGAATTGGCACTCCCAGTGAGTGCCACAAGGACAAAATGTAGACCAAGTGCCAAAATATCCATTGAGAAAAAGAATTCACGAGCCAAAATCACCAAAAACTAGCTAAGAACCTGATAAAGATGGATGCCACACAGAAAGGCAAACCACAAAACCGATAAAACACCAAAAACAGAGCAAAAACCAAACACTATACACTATACAAGTTGCGCATACCTCGAATTTAGGGATTATTCCAAGAAATTCTTCAGATGCCTGCCATTAACAAGAAATTCAAGCAATTACCCATCTAAATCTTTGAGAAAAAAGGTATGCTCACCAAATATGATATCAATGGAGTAAGGGCCCATCCATAATGCATCAAAATTTCCATGCTTGCCCTTGTATTCATGCCTACTATCCCACAAAAAAACCAAATATCCAACATTGAAGGCTCTAGGAGTGACCTTCTTGTCAAAAAATATCTTCAATTTTTCCCTAAATATGACATGCCTTTTATGGGGGGCTCTTCTCTCCTCATCAAGCTCAATAATCTGAATGATCATTGATTCATATGGGCCAAGCTCTTGATCTTCCAACTGTCAGGAAAACTGAAACGAAGATAATTGTAGGTGCAAGGGCAGCAAAGCCTGAGTTCCATACACTAATTCAAATGGGCTTTTACCAGTAGCTCTTTTAGGAGTTATCCTATCAGCCCAAACTACAAATTTCAATTGTTCACCCCATTTATTCTTGTTTTCCTCCAAGGTTCTTCTAATGATCTTTAACAAGTTCTTATTACCGGACTCAGCTTGTCCATTCCCTTGGGGGCTATAGTTTGAAGAATAAGTTTGATTGATTCCATATTCATTGCATATGGCCATTAAAAGTTTGGATTTAAAGCACATGACATTATCAGCTACAATCTTGACTAGGACTCCAAATCTGCATATGATGTGATTCAACAATAAGTCCATTACCACTTGGTGTGTTGCCTTCTTAGATGGTATTGCTTCAAACCACTTTATAAAATAATCAGTGGCTACAAGAATCCACTTATGGCCTACACTAGAAATATTTGAAATCTCACCAATGAATTCTATCTCCCATTGCTTGAAAGGAGATTCAATTGATATAGGATGCAAAGGAAGGGAGCCTGAAGCTTTTAGTCTTCATTAGAAATGTTGGCAACTATCACATTTTATAACCAATTGGGTTGCATCTTTGAAGAGAGTAGGCCACCAATAACCAGCTCTCAAAATCTTATGTGTTGTTACTCTTCCAACAAAGTGTCCTCCACAAACTCCCCCATGGAAATCAGAAAATATCTTGGGAGCTTCATCTTTAGTTATGCATTTCAAGAGGACACCTTTAGGGTTATTCCAAGCCTGCTCAAGGTTTGTGATGATATATTTTTGAGAATCCAGCTTGAGGGATATTTTCTAATTTTTATTTAAGTGACTAGGGCAGCATAGGTGTCTGAGGTAGAAGATCACATATTTGTAACACTCAGAACTTATCAACTTTGCAAGCACATTTACCCTTTCTTCCTCTAGTTGATTCACTTCCACATTCTACAATTTTCTCTCAGCCATGAGCTTAGCAAGACCCAAACCTCTTATTAGCTTTTTGGTTTGGATGTCCATATCATACTCCTGTAGTTTTTTCACCCATCTACATCTTTTACTTGAGATCTCCATCTCTGATAAGATTTCTTTCACCATAGTGTGGGGAACATAAGCAACAACTTTTGAACTCAATATGTAAGGCCTGAAAACCTTTGTTGCTTTCACCAAGGCAAATGCTTGTTTCTCCATGATTATATACTTCAGTTGAGCTGCTTGTAAAGCCTTACTAAAGAAGGAAATAGGTGTCTCAGCCCCATTATCATCCTTTTGCAGAAAAATAGAAGCAATGGTATATTTAGAGGTAAAGGAAAAGATTTGGAAAGGCCTCTTATAGTTTGGGCATGCTAAAATAGGTGCATGTTTAAGTGCATCCTTAATTTCTTCAAAATCTTGAATGATAGCCGCCTCCCACCTGATAACTTGGTCCCTCCTTAGCATGCTTGTGATTGGAAGAGTCAACTTAGCAAAGTTGGAAACAAACCTTCTAATAAAATTAATTTGACCAAAGAAAGATTATATGCCTTTCTTGGTTCTTGGGATGGGTACTTTGCTGATTGCTTCCACTCTCTCAGGGTCTATCATAACACCATCTTCTAAAAAAATGTGACAAAGAAGCTTGGAATTTTGCACTCCAAAATGACACTTCTTTATATTAAGAGAAATTCCATACTCCCTACATCCGATCAACATCTTCTCCAAGTGCTGCAAATGATCATCTCTTTACCTTGAAAACACAGTCACATCATCTTGGTAAACTGCAATAAATTCATTGATGTAACCAAAAAAAGCAACATCCATTTCTCTTTGAAAAGTGGCACCAACATTCATCAAACCAAAGGGAATCCTAACAAAAACATATGTTCCCCAAGGAGTAGTGAATGTTGTCTTAAGTCTTTCTGATTCTTTGACTACCACTTGATTATATCCGGAGAAACCATCCAATATAGAAAGCAACTCAGACCCTGTAACAAGTTGCAACAAATTTTCCATAATTTTCAAGGGATAGTTTTCCTTCATGGATGCTTTTTTCAAATTTCTAAGTCTACACAAAGTTTGATATCTCCATTTTTCTTTCTGACTGGCACAAGGTTTGCAACCCATAATGAATATCTAGTGGGCTGAATAATACCTCCATATCTCATCTTCTTTAATTCATCTTGCATTTTCATGGAGAGGAGTGGCTTAATTTTCCTTTTCCTCTATCTAAATGGTTTGAAATTTTTTTCAAGAGGAATATCATGTTGAAACAAGTCTTCTCTATATGCTTTCAGCTCTGAATATGACGAGGCAAGGTAGTCTTGATATTGTTTCAAAAATTAGAGGTAGGATTGTTTTTCTTCCTTGTTTAAATTGCTAGCCAACCAAACTTTTCTTGGTTTGTAATTTGTACCCAAGTTATGCTCTTCCACATCCCTTGAGGTAGACATGTTTCTATTTATGATGCAATCAACATTGTTTAAATTTGACTCAAGTGTAATAAGACTTTTAGGAATGGTGTTTGTTTTCAATTAGATGATATCTTTTCCAAACAAAGTCTCTCTTCCTTCAATCATACACACCATTGGTTCCCAATCAGTATGTTGATCTACAAACTCAACTTGATTTTTCAAGAACCTTTACACTTGAGAATAATCATCAAACACTTACCAATGCTTGATGTTGTCAGCGACAACTGACCTAGTCAACACTTCAACAATGTACTCACAATAAGGTGAAACGGTGCAAACTCCAAATCTTGACCCCAACACTGCCAACTTGTCAGAAAAAACATTCAAACTTCTGTCATGGTGCATAATATTGAAGGAATCAAACATCTCAACTAGATCCCAAACTGCATGCTTATATTGCTTCATCTGTTGATTTTTTGTAGCATACAATTTTCTTATTTGTTTGACAACTAGCTCTGAATCTCCCTTTACAATGATTTCCTTGACACCATACTTCCATGAAATTATCAGACCCAACAATAAGGCTTCGTACTCAGCAATGTTGTTAGGATTGAAGGAAAAAAACAAATTCTTCCAAGCTAGGAGAAATCAGAATTACACCAGCACCATTTCCAAATTTGGAGCAAGCTCCATCAAATAGAAAGGTCCAAGGAGAAAATACCATATCAAGGAACTTTTATTTGTCCATCTTATTTTCTTTTCCATCAGTAAAACCAATGAAATTCTCAGCATCTACATCAACAAACAACACTTCATAGGAAACATTGTTGGGATCTTCAATTAGGTGCAACATTTTCTTTTCTCCATAGAGCTTGACTAGGCTACCCTCAATGGGAATGGTGGAAAAAGACATATCCATTTGGACACTCCCTCTAACACTTGCAGCCCATTTTATTGAAAAAAGCATACCCCATTTGGCAAGGAAATCAACAATCACAACATCTGATTTTAAATTCCTCCCGAGATAAGATGCAATCTGCACAACCAAAACTTTTACACAACCAACTACCGGCACTTCTCTTGAGTCCATAACAATACACTTTCCATAGGCTAGTGTCACTTTGATATCCAACTCATTCATGATTTCTAGAGGCATGACATTACATGATGCACCGGAATCAAACATACAATTGTGAAGTAGCCTATCCTTTATAATAAAAGTTGTGAAAAATGGATCAACATTCAATTGGGAATCAACTAAATATGTCCCCAAATATACCTTAGGTGTCTCTCCAAGATCTTCTATTTCTGGTGGTGTTTCAAGGTCAGCAATGATTTGAGGAGTCTCAACAAAATTTACATTTCTTCCTGGAGTGATCTTCTCTACCTTCAACCCCAAGTACTCAAATGCTCTCTTCTTATGCTCAGGAATTCTAAGTAACTCAATGATTAGAACACTCACTTTAATTTGGTTCAATACTTGGGCTATGTCATAGGGAACACCCTTTGGAAAAACAACATTGGAAGGGAAACAAGAACATTCATTAGATGGCAGTGGATTCTTGGCATCTTGGGCATGAGGAAGACTGTAATTTTTGTTTGGGAAATTTTTTTTTTTGAAAGGTGCTTCTCTCCTAAGAGATTATTTTGGAATGCTTGTGAGTAGGGGTGTTTTAGGTTTGGCTTGAGGCCCAACTCCCTTAACAAATTTGCTTCTAGTGTTATAGTATTTCTCTTGAGCTACAACAACATTCATCAACAATTTTCTATCTTCCTCTGAAGGGATACCACCATCATACTTCTTAATCATCAAAGATATTAAGTATTCAAAGTCACTGTTAGGAATTTTGAAAGACTACACTACATCAAATTCAAGAGCATGAGGGGGGAGAAAGACTTGTACACATTTTATGCAATCCCAAAAGGTAGCAGTAGTCCTAGCACTTATTACTTAAGTAGGATTTTCTCCTCCTTGTGAGCTTGAAGAACATCCCATCATGCAAATATAATCATCAGTTCCATCCTCATTATCAGCTTCATCAACCTGTTGGTCCACTTCACATGGAGGATGAGGAAGAAAACATCTATCACACCAATCCATATCAGCAACTTCATCAACAACAACAACTCTGGCAGTTAGAGGGTTAGGGACCAATCTACTTTCATGTGCTTGGGGTTGTCTATTTCCCCCTCCCATAGGTCATTTTCCTCTATCATCTTGTCTTTGATCACTCCTAGGATGATTGCAAAATCTATCTTGTGCTTGCTGCCTAGGCTGACCTTGTGAAGTCTACCCAATTCCCTTCTCAGCTCTTGCCAACTTGTATGAGATTTCTTTGACAACCCCCTCCAGAGTTTTTACAACCTCTTCTAAATCAACACCTTTTCTAGCTTGAGGTTTTTTAGTTTTTATCAATTTTACACCATCTCTCTTGAGAGGTTTACCAACAACATTGATATAGTTTTCAATTTGAAGTGCCATGGTGAAAGCTTGTCTTAGATTGGTTGGATTCTTGTCTCTTAGGTAATAGGCTGCCTTCTTATCAAATGCATCTGCATATTTGATTAAACAAGATTCATCACAAGGCCTCAAACCAATAGGCAGCCTTCTCAAAGTTTTGTTAAACCTTGTGTTGAAGTCATGGACTAATTCATTAGGGTTCTTCTTGATATTCTCAAACTCATATAAAAGAAATATAGGATCAGTCTTGTCACCATATTGCAACCTAAATGCAATTTTCATTTCATTCCATGAATCAATAGAATTATCAGGTGGAGCCTTGTACCAATCCCTATCATCCTCTTCTAGTGTATGAATAAACAATTTGACATATACATCCTCAAACTCTATCTCAAAATATTCCATCATATTATCAAAAAGTTTGAGATGTTGATCACCAGTAATAACATTGTTACCCTGGAATTTTGGCAACCTATTTCTGACATCTTGTGGGACAACATTTGGGTAACCATCCATTCCTCTAAAATTTATAGGACCAAAGGTGTTAACAATAAATGGAGGTCTAGGCTGAACCATATTGTTTGGTGGGGGTGATCTTGGAGGAGAAACAAAATGATGAGGAGTGAGAGGTTTTTGGGGAATGGGAATGAAAATTTCAAGACATATCTCTCTTAAGGTCTCTCCTTCTTGATGATTTCTAACAAATTTAGAAAATACAGGAGTAGATTTAGCAACAATCCTTTCAAATGCACAAGAAGGTCCCTCACCTGATGGGGATTTCAAATCAGCAATAGGATTGTCTGAATCAGATCCACTTGAAGAAGAATTGCAGTCCTCAATAATAGGCTGCTCACTTTCAAACTCAACAATAGGGATCTCCTTTCTTGCAGTCAAGTCTCCAACAACCTTCCACACCTTTCTTCCCTCAAGCTCTAAGTTTCTTGAATCTGTAAAAAATTTCTTAGCAAAATCCTTGATGAAGAGATCTTCCTTTTAGTTTTGCAGGGGTTATCAACACAAAAGTAAATGATAGAAAGGTAAGACAACTGGTATTTTCAATTACAAATCAACATGGAGTGGCCACTAAGGATTTTCACCCTAGCTATACAAATGCACTAAATACTCTATCAAATGTTTGATAGCACTGAAAACCTTGCAAAGCCTTATAAATCAGACCTTCTTCTTCTTAAATCAATCAATCACAATGCACCCAAAGTGTATGAACTGTTAGGAAATGAAAAAAGGGCAGACAAAACTTGAAACCCTTGTTTAAAACTTGCAGATCTAAAGCATAGAATGATATTTTAACAATGTAGCAGCTCAAATAATTGAATACACAGATGACAAAACTCTTCAAACACTTATAAAACAACAAGAAATTCCAAGAAGTCCCCAGAAATGGTGCCACTCGTGTTGGTATCCAAATTTGTTCTCCTTTTCATTCTCAGCAACACCATAGATATGTCATGGAGCTTAAAGACAGATTAGACCATGTTGTATGTCGTTGGTAGCCGGGGATATGGTTTAGCTAACACTCAAGTTTGTGGAGAAACGGATAGCACTCTAATAGGACTTGATCTTGTCCTAGTTTTTTTAGGTCGTGCCTTACAAGCAAGGTAAGAGGACCTATTTTGTAACCTTGTAATGGTGGAGGAGATGAATAAGTCCTTCTCTTTTCTTGAAATTATCTAATGGAGACCTTGATGAAAACATGATCAACACCCCAGATCTGAACTCTCACAAGTTGTTACTTCTCAAAACATGGGTATGTTCTCAAAACAAGGCAAAGGTTACTAGAGACATTGGAAATCCTGATCCATTATGCAAACTTTTGCAAATGGGTTTTGATCTTTTGTGGGTATACAAAATGCAAATCAGGGGTAGTAAATGATAGTATCCTTGTTGTTTAGATGATTTTTGGTGGGGGATTGACAAGACAAACTGGGATAGATCAGATCTTTGACAATCTCTATAATACTTGAACAACTATCAGATGAAATGCCTCAAATAATCAGGAAGTTCTTTCAACCAAAAGAGGCACAAATGGAAACCCAGGTTGCACTCTTCACACAATATTTGAGAACTCACCACAAAATCTTGAAACAAACAACTCAATTAAACACAAAAATCCTTGATCAAACCATGCCTAAGGTACCCCCAAAGGCTTACAATAAATCTCTATAGTCAAGGAAGGTAAAGTGATTTTAAATTTGTTTATCTCCTTATCAGATGAAGGCTCTTCTGAATATGATATTGCAAATGCCACTAAAATATCAACCAAAAATGGAGATCCTGTGTGATTTCTAAAGACTTTCAATGCAAGATTAAAACAAGAACAATACAAATTATTTTCAAGAATTAAAAAATGATAACAAACACCATATTTCCCAAAGAAAACATGGATTTAATTCAAAATTTGTTAGATTCAATAGCAGGGGAGAGTTACATGAAAAATCTTAGAGCTGTGTGATGGCTATACACTTGTAACCAAATCACATACATGAACTTCCAACACATGTGACATTAACTTGGTTCTTTGTGGATTTCTTAGAAAATGAGCTTTCTCTCAGAAAATTTTCTTGTGATTTTCAACTCCCAACCCCTTTCAATTTCTCCAAAATGCATTATATATCACATGCCACCTTGGATCCTTCTTTCCCAAGTAAATTATATGCCATGGGATCAAGTTTGTTACAAAATAATCCTCATGATTCAATGAAAATAACATCAAACAGAAAAACAATTGCAGGTTGCCAGGTGTGCCCAAAAGATTAAATTATTACAAATATCTAGATCATTATCCATCCTAGAGGCACATTTTTCATCATTGAGGCATGCAAACACCCTTCCTCTCATCATTTCACCTTTTAAAACTACCTCTACAATTTTGATTTTTTCATTTCACGTGTTTCCTCGAGCTGGGGCAAAAATTATTTCAAAAATACCTCAAATCAAAGAATTAAGCCATGAAAGTGATGCCAATGATCCTGTAAGGCCAAGACGACACAAAATAACTATAACTTTTATGAATTTTGATGAAAAATTCATGATTCCAAGCTTCATGGATGAAAAATGGTGGCCAAAATGAAAAAGCACAGTTGCCCTTGATCTGCTACGTGTTAAACTATGATTGGGAACAAATTCAGGCTTATTTTTGACTTTTTGACATTTTTGAAAAAATGGAAAAATTTGACTTTTTCCCCGCCCCTCTACCTTTGAATTTTGGAGCTGACACATTGCACATGGTGGGTCCCATTTAAATCGTGCATCAATTCTGTGCATTTTAACCTTTTTTGTAAATTGGGAAAATTTTCACATTTTTCCCCACGGGCCCACACCTCTAATTTTTCCCTTACCACGTGTCCATATCCTATTCGCTAGCGAGCCAACGCTTATTTTTATTTTGAACTCTTTTGTGAAAAAGGGAAAAAATCTTATTCTACCTCCACCGGCCCACCAACCCACTGACATGCCTTGTCCTCTACCACGCGTCCATCTTTCATTTGCCGAGGACCCGCAGGATTAGTCTTCATTTTTATACCCTTTAAGACAAGGGAAAATTCTCAACTTTGTCTCCACGGGCCCGTGCCTCCAAATTCTCCCCTACCACGTGTCCATCCCCTATTTACTATGGGGTTTTGGTCCAAAACTTGACTTTAAACATTTGAAGTTTAAAAACTTCAAAATCACCAAAACCTCCGCCGGCCCGCCGACCTGCCTTGCCCTGTCGTGCTGTCATGTGTCCATCGCTGATTACAGTAGTGTAAAAATTGATTTTGAAACTTTATAAAATTAGATAGAAAAAACTCTAAGTCCCCCCGTGGCCTGCACTTCCATTTTGAAATTTGTAGGACACTTGTCCTCTTGGGATTGGTTACGGGGTTTTGGGCCAAAAGTTGAATTTTAGAAATTTTACAAAGTAAGGTCAAAATACCTTAAGGGAATCTGACCACCTTCCATCCCCTTGTCAATCAGAACATGCCACATAGGAAAATTTGGAAAAAAACGAGGCCTCGGGCCCAAAAAATGCCCCTTTTGCCAAAAAATTAAAAAATGACAAGTTATAACATTTCCCCGCTGATCCTTGGCCATGAAAACCTGTCACGTTGCCAATGCATGTTTGAGGAAGAATTTAATAGGAAAATGATGCCCGTAAGACCGTCAAAATGTAAAAAATTCAAAGGATGCCCTAGAATTCAATTTTTTCACTAAGGATGGAAAATTTTTGATTCTAAATCAACTGAAGCATGATTTTACAACATTTTCGACCCTGGGATTGGATTTTTCAAATACAAAAAAGTATGAATTGGTCAAATTTGATTTTTCCACTATCTGGAAAAGGGTAAAAATGACATAGCCTGCAAAAAATGGAAAAACCAGGGCACAGAAAAGGGAAAACTTGGATTATTCTTTCAAATTAAGGAAAAACAACAAGTTTGTGAACATTTTTAAAGCATAGAACTACAGGGGAAGAATTTCAGACCATCAATTCAAATGGTAAAATGTTCTTGAGAAAATATAGATTTGAAAAATTAGGGCAACATGGTGCAAGCTTAAAAATGACATCAACACACTAGATCCACCAGGTCCTGAACCAATAGATCCACCTCCTGCAGTCGATAAAGGTCCTGAAGTGGTTGCGCCAAGTGTTCCAAATGTCTAACTGAACTGCGTTCTGATGGTCTATGATATTGTCCCACGTTGAGTTGTGTGTCCTGTGCCACTCCCAGATGCAATACCCAAACCGTGCCTACTCACACCTTGTCCAAAGATTCCTCCAAATGCATGAATGGATTGCACAACCATGGATGTTCCAAACAAGAAATTATACCTCTTGGGTACAGATCAGTTACTCCCACCAATGCTAACTGGGTTGATAATACTTCTCCATTAATTTGGAAAACCAAGCGCCAGGGTTTGGTTGCTAGGTGGGTTCAAATGCACGCCAATGGGTCTCCTTTCTCCATGTGATGAACTCTCATCAAAAGTTTAAGGGGCTTCTCTCCCATGCTTTCGAAGATGGGGTAACACAGACTGCTCAGGATCCACATCCTTTACATGACCTTAACTCCTTCCCACAACATCTGCCTCCATAGATCAATCACACTTACAACCTCATGTTGTCTAGTCATCTCCTTTTCATGAGCTTCGCTATACTTGAGTCATCTCTCCTCCCTTTCCTTTTTAGCCGCAATATCCACCATCTTCCTCCACCCTAGCTTCCTTTCCCATCGCTTAGAGAAGTTTAGCCAATCATGGGAAATGCCTCCAAAGTCAAGGTAATGAGAAAAATCTTCATAGCCAAAGGAATAACACAAAAAAATGATCCTTTAGGATCCCTCAGAAAATCAAACTTAGCAGATTCTGGGAAAGAATACATATAAATCATGTATTTTAAAGTATAACTAGTCAACACTCTCTTCCACCAGTGATCAATAACACGCGTCCAAGTCATATCTACACCCTACAGCATTTGATAGTCATCTTGGGTCCACACACATGATCTGTAGTACCATCTTTATCTGGAAGCATATGATAAAATCCATTCATATAGTTCTACTGGAAAACAATAGAAGAATGTCTCATATAACTCATGGTATATGTTTTCTTCTACCCATCTATACGCATTGAACTCAGGTCCAGTGTTGAATCTTTGACAAAACTTGTCCTCCATGCTCTTTAACCATGTTTCAACACTTTCTAAGGTTAGAATCTATGTCATCATACATCACAGGGAGAAAGATACATGCCATTTCTCACAACATTGAAAATAGGCCCCGACAACGGAACCAAGATGTAGTCATTTTTGTATGCCCTTAGACAAATAGTCTAATCCCATGTGCACTGGCCTTTCACTTAGCAAGCATTGGGCACTCACAGGTGACGATTATCTCCTTTATGCGATTCTTTTGAGAATACATCATCTTATGATAGATAATCAAATACATAATAACAGAAAAGATCTATATAACATTCTGAGAATCTAGAACGAGTTGTCATCTCATTGCATCTAGAAAATAGTAATAGCAAATAACATATGAAAATGGTTCATACATAAAGGAAATTCATAATGAATATACTCATGAACACGTATATGGTTTACAATAGAGCCTTATAATCATATCAACATGTTTAAGTACCACATTACATTCCATGAAACCATTACATACCATCATATCACAATGCATAGCCAAGTCATGCATCAAAGCTAGACTATGTCCCTTATACCCCAAGGATAATCACAAACCCATCCCCCTAACCATACCACCACTCCTAGAGTTCTCCTAATCCCTAACTCTTAGAACCCTCCATTATATTTTTTCATAGGTTTGTCTCTCTTTTTCCTTTTTCTTTTCTTCTATCGGGCACTTGTATTTCTAATCTTAGCAACCACCGCCATGCCTTTCTGAAGTTATAGATCAGATGCAAAGTGTCGAAGTGGTTCTTCATGGGAGCATGAATTCTCAAATTTGAGCTTTCCACTCTTTGTAATGATGTATTTATGGATCCTTCTATCACATGGAATATTCCTTTTATGGACACCAAGTTGCCAAGCTAGCAGCTTATCCATTCCGCATGCGCAGTTGGGGCATGATTTTCTCATGTGCTACTAGGAACATTAACTATGGCTAAGTCCCACAACCCTTCCTTTTCCTTGTGCGCACACCAAGGTTTCTTCTAAACTCCTTTAAAAACTTTCCCTGTGTGCCTTTACCTTACGTGCCCTTCTTTAATTAGGCCACGCGCGTCCACACACCTTCTTGTACTTAGCCAAAATATTAAGAGGTCCAACATATGAGCCTCAAGTCACACATCTCTCGACTCACACTTTAAGTGTGAGTATCGACTACCACTGCTAATTATGAGTATCAAATTACACTTCTAAGTGCCAGTCTCTACTCACACTTCTAGGTGCGAGTCTTGATTTACACCGCTAAGTGAGAGTCTTGATTTGCATAGCTAAGTGTGATAACTCATATGTCAAACAATTTTTGGGTAACAGTAATATTTCAACATGGCCCTTTAAAAATACACAACAATGTTTATTTATACCAATTATTATATATAAATTTCATTATTTTTAATATATATTGATTTAAATTTTGATAATTTTGATAATTTATATATAAATCTATATTAATAATTGATGGTTAAATATTAAATAAGTAATTTGTGTGTGACGTTTATTATAAATATTTACAATTATTTTATTACAAATATTTGCAAGTATTTGTTGTTTGAATGATAACCATTTTGTAAGGAAAAATGCTAATTAATGTTGTCATTTTCCTCAACATTAATTAGCCATTAATTCAAGATATGTAAAATTTTCCATTTAAAATTACATGTGCCATTTGAAATATGTATGAATTTTGGAGTGTCTAATTGTTGTCAGCCATTAATCAACCATTTAATGAAAATAAATGTAAAATCATATGCATGCCCTCTAAAATTTACGTGCCAACGAAATTGGTGGTTGGATTTGTTTACATATCACTATAAGTAGATAGTTTTTGAGTTTTTATTTCTGACATTTTTCTTTCTATTCTCTTCGTCATTGCGTAAAGATTATTCATCAATAGAAAAATCTCATCATTGCAAACATTGAAAATTCTGTGCTCGATTTCTAGAAACGTTTTGATTTCCTCTCCGTGCCAAAAATTGGTATGAATTCTCACCTTCAGTCCCTCCAAAATTACAAAATTTTGTTAATGTAAAATTTTCCATAGCTGATTAGGGATTATATCCATGTCAAATTTTCCGTAGTTGATTAGGGTTTATATCGATGTAGGGATTTTATAGATAATTAAATAGAAGCAATTTTGTTATTCAATATTTTGTATAAGGTAGTTTTGATTATCAAATAAATAAATTTGTAATATAGTAAAAAAAATTTAGAGTAGTGAAAGAGGATGGAAAGGAGCACATCTTGATAGAGAAATGATGCAGATTAATATGTAATAACATGAGAGGAAGATTTGGAGAATTTTCTAAAAATAAAAACACCTGCCAAGAACTTATTTTGTTGAGTCTTGAAAAATAAGCTTAGTGGTATAGATGGTGGCTTAATTTTCACATTAAAAAAGTGAATATCGAAATCAATTTATGGACATGTTGTTGAGCAGGAATAGAAGAGCAAATCTATTTTATAAAATTGATATTATTTTGTTGGCCTTATTGTTGTCTGCAAATAGCCCTCCGTTGCACATACTCAACAAAATTCAATGGCTACGACATTGTTGACATTGTCAATGACAATATTTTAGAAGATATTCATGTTAAGAATGAGTTGCCATTGAATGTGTTAGTGTTGGATTACAATGAACTATTTGCAAAAAAATATGGTAATGCAAGAGTAGGAGAACCAAATAGATTTTGGAGAAAAAAATAATGAATACAAATTTTTGAAAGGAGAATTAGAGGAAAAAAGAAACTCTAAGATGATGCTACTATGTAAGTAATAGCTATCCTCAAAACATTTCAAAAAATGTAAATTTTCTCTGTTTGTGTCGTGGCTATGTAGCTTTTTGTCTTTTGCTACATATGGGATTTCAATCTTCTATGATTAAATGTCATATTATGCCTTAACGAATTTTTTTGTAAAAATATACGGGTCCTTTCAAAACCCCCATATTAACCCTTATGCAAAAAAATGGACATAGTTTTTGTACATTGGAATATGTAGTTATGTAATGACCTAGCAGATTCTATGATGACAATATCTTACTTAATTTTGTTAATTCCTATCGATCGATAATATCCAATTAATATGGCATTGCATAAGCTAGCATACACTAAGATAAAAATAATATTCTTTGACTTGTTAAATGCTAGTGATCTATAAGCTCAAAATTTTATATTGTGGAAGTATTAGGTTACCTTAGCGGGTGTTAAGCTCAAAACATATTACTTAAAACTTCTTCTCAATCTACCACTCAAGATAAAAAAATTCTACTAACTTTTCAGCTTTCTAATGTTTGTAATTTATTTCATTAATCTTTTACACTATGACACTTATTTTTATTTTTCTTTCTTTTCTAGTTAGTATTGAATTGTCAAATATGAGGCCTTCTTGCAACATTGATTTATTCTATTTAACAAAAATCATACTTATAAGGAAGCAATCACACAACTAGCACATGTAGCATGATCACACAACTAACACATCTACCATCCGTGAGGCATGAACTTAAAGATATGTCTTGTTTAATTTAAAATGTCATTAACAAAATTAACATTAACAAGGTTTATTAAATATACATGAACATAATGATTTCCTACTTTATATAGGGATTAAGGCACCCAAATACCTTACAATAGAATTCATCATGATCATCACCAAGAGTGAAAAAAAAGAAACATGAAAACATGGTTAAAACAATTTATCCCAAACTACAGTCCAATAGATCAATACAAGGAAAAATCACAAAACATAAAAGGGAAAACATTCCAAATGATACAATTCACAAACAGTCAAACAAAATATCCAAGAGCCAACAAACTAGTTAGTCTTCAAATGTTTTTACTTATCCGATTGATGCTCCTTCTATCCTTTTGTATTATCATCTTACTTACTCATGATAGGGATGTGGTCTTCAACCTGCTCTTCCTCATCTGAACTACTGAGGTGGAGATTATACCTACAAAATTTGTGTCCCTGCTCCAGCATGACCACACACCCCTGCAACTCCAAAACCAGACTTTTGATCTCTACCATATTGACTCTAATAGTGTTTTGAGTGATGTAAATTTTTTTAGACAATTCGATGCAATACATGACACTATTTCCCATATCCATTACAAATTCTCCTTAGGCCTCCATATCCATTTCCACCTGACTCACCCTGAGATAAATTTTATCAAAATACACATTCTAACCCATTTCCACTCTCTCTTTCCCTTTAGATGACTCCCTTCCGTATCAATCAGATAACCTACAGCTCCAATACCAAGATTGCCATTCCCATGAGGTGCCTTCCTCTTCTATCTCCTCAATTTGTTCATATGATCTGTAAGAGTACAATTTTCATCTAAATCCATGGATTTGGACTCTTATTACTTTTCGACCATTGGTTTACCATTCTTAAAAAGAAAAATAATTATTCCATGGTGTATCGGGGTATCAATATTTCCCTGATGAAAATCATTCACTGATTTAGAGAGAGCCATAAACAATAAAAAGAGAAGGATCATAGCAATCTTATTCCTAAACATATTAACCATAGTGAAATGGTGAGTAAATATGTTTCAATAATTCACTTTAAGAGTAATATACCTCATAAGGTAGAGGTAGACCATATTCTAAATATCAGGGATGTAGAATCTAGCTATACCATCTACCAACAGGTAAACCATTTCTTTACCGCAGAAGAAAGTATCAATTTTGTGCTTGCGTATGGTGCAATTTTTTAATATATTTAAGCCCTCCATATCCATTCCTATTGCCTACACTATCGAATCCTCCAAAACCTAAATTTCCATGCCATGGATCACCATGCTTCTATTGTTCCATGCCTGACCAAATTCCAACGCAAGATAACTATAAAACCCTGTTATTTTTGAGATGATATTCCTAAACCCCCAAATTTTTAGAATGTTCCATAAGGATGGGTTGTCCTTCATGAAATTATAGATCATGGGCTCAGTTCTCAAACGACCATATCCCATTGTTTTAGTTGAACGAGATTGAAAATGGAAGTAATAATGGACAAAATGAATTGTAAGAGAAAACTTAATACAAATCCTGCAATATATCCTACACGTGGGAAGGATCCTATCAACCATAAGTACAAGGCTGCCATCCCAACAAGGGAAAGTAACCATCGACACATCAGTACTTAATGTTATTAATGAGATTAATAACGTTGGTGATACCATCTCACCTCTCACACACTTTAAAATTACTACCTTTAGCTCCCAATTTAGAAAGATAATCTACACATTTATTACCCTTTCTTGGGGTGTGAATAATTAATTACATTTATCAAACTCTTTCAAAAAAAATTCTTTAGTGTCTTTAAGGATATTGTTTATCGTCCAATTATTAATTATATCATTTCTCACATTGTATAGTGTTAAAATCTTGTTGAACAACTAATCAGAAAAACATGTTAACATTTGTGAGTAAATCCTTAATCAAAATTTTCCTCTACAAATCCTACACATGGAAAGGGTCATGTTTACCATAAGTACAAGGATGACATCCCAATGAGGGAAAACAACAACTGACACATTAGTACTTAATGTTCTTAATGAGATTAATAACATTGGTGATATCATCTCCCCTGTCAAATAAATACAATTTTTGTACTCCAATATTTTCAATTCAATTCCAGTTAAGGTAGGCAGTCTTCATGTTTTTGACCTTGGGAAGTAAATCCTTAGTTCAATTTTTTTCTCTAGAAATCCTTTGCAAGACAACATATGTTTTGAAAATGAATTTTATTTTTCCAATAACTGATATGTCACATGTTATACTTAAGAATTGTAGTCATTGATATCCATAAATGCATGTAAGAATAGCATTATTGTGGAAGCAATTGATCTAGGATGTTTAAAACACACCAGAATATTTTAGAAACAAGCTCAATATTTTTTCATTCAAACAACAACATATTATAAGTACAATATAAAAGGAATTTTGTAGTAATTAACAAATCTTTCAATCATATTAATAATAAGAACTTCTAACATCCACGACACTAGTCACACTTCTGTTCGAGAAGTAAAAAATTTTAAAAATAGGTTAAAAATTGCACTTCAATCCCAAACTACTATACATTTTTTTGTTATATCAATTAAATCCTCCAACTAGGATGAAGTTCATTATGAGATTAACACTTGAGATACTAGCGAAAACTAAAATAAATGTCTTTCTTTAGCTTGTTAAATGGTAGTGAATCTTTAGCTCGAAATATTATATTATTCAAATACATTCGCCCACAAAGCTAAAACTAGGTTGATTTAATTTTTAAATCCCAGTGACCACTAATATCTTAATAATATCTCACTTTCTTTTTCCAAAACCCTAAGACCAAAAATATCCAAATATTATGTTGTGCCATAAACTAGTGGATGCCAAGTTCAAAATATCATTCAGTAACTTGTTAAATGAAAGCAACCACTACACTTGAAGTAATATAAACAACCCGCTATTGACTATACCTAAAAAAATAAAATATTGATTCAAGTTAATATATATACCCACACTAGTCTAAAGTCATGTAAGGGTTCAATATAAGAAGAACTGTTAACATCCACAAGGGTAGTTAAAAGATAGAAAAGTATATTATTCATATCATTTACTTGTAATTATACCTATAATTGTGAATGCAACTATACCTTTAAGAGAACACAAACCCAATAATGATATTATTCTTGTCATGTATATGCAATTATATCCACATTTAATTTTATCTTGGCCCAAAATAAACACGCTGGTCTCCATTGAAAAAATCAGACCTCAGGTGGAGAGGAGTCGTGGGGATGCATTTTTTTCTAGAAAACATCGTCCCATATTATTCCATTCAAAAAGTGTTTTGTGAAATCACCTTACCAAATCTCAAAAAAAAAATCCCATCACAAGTGCTTCTTGTGCTCCCTCTAACATCTTTGTGCTTACCCAATTCATTTCCATGTGTAGAATGAAAAACCTTGAAGAACCTGAATGTAAAAAATAGAAGTGTCAATAAATAAATTATAATAAGATATTTCTTTATAAATTTTTGTCTGATAATCTCCACAGTATGAAATCATGTATAAAAATGTTAGTTATTTCACCTTGCTTCATTTTGTTTTCAAATTATTCCTTTATAATATATATTAACTAAATAAATCTAATGTTGCTAACATTCAAACCTTCAACCTCCACTAAATGTAGTAATTGTAACAACATTAAATAATTAATGTTGGGGTTCACTGAACATTAACTAAGATTAAAAATTATTAGGTTATGATGAGGCATAACCTCTTTTGGTGGCAGTAAGAGGATAATGCATTTGTGGATTTTTTGGGAATTCATGACATTCATATATTGTGTTCATGTGATGGACCTGATCAATTAATGACTATTACTAATCAGGAAAAAATTCAATTAGAAATATTGGAGACACAAGTTGAAGATTGGAATGAAGGTGCTCAACATCTCTAATTAACTATCGTCTATATCGAGCCTTTTGAAATCACTGTCAAACAAGCCTTGTTCATTATGGGTAGCACCAGAAAATGAATTGATTCTTCTTCATGTAAAGAGGTCAAGGCTGAAGCGGTGGTATGGAATATTTTGCATGATGGTGGTGTTACATCATTTATGGAAAGATTGTATGGTCACTCTATTCGTGTAACGTGCAGTGTGCTAAAAACTTGGAAGAAAGGAAGAGTCAAAGTGGGAAAGACTAAATTTTGTGTTTTGATAGAGTCCATTACAACTGCAATGGGGATACCACTAGAGGGAGACATTTATTTTCAATGCTCGCTTTAGGAGGAGATGGATGATTTCCTATATCCTAGTGAAAATATGACAATGTATCACTCGGGCTATGAACGGGACTCACTTCCAGAACCTTCGGATAGGGTTGTTGAGTAATTGAGGAGGTAGTTCATGATTCAATGATGCTACAAATTGATCTATAGATCTCAAAATTTTCTTCTTGTGCATCTTCGGTATGACCAGAAGGTAAAATTTGTGAATTTTTTATTTTAATTTCTTAATAACTCCCTTAAAATGGCTATAGAAGATGATGGTCCTTTCCTAAACCAAGGCCTTTTGTATTTGTTATTTAAAACGGAAGTTTACAAAAAGTAAATTTTACAATTCCCCTCTAAGATAGAGAACATCATTGTGACCCCCTCCTCTTCTGTAACCTTCTCCCTATATCCATCACTATTGCCACCGCTTTGTTCTGCCTTCTGACTTCGATTCAGACATTATGATTAGTAGCCCCCATTATTTTTCTGTTAGGTCTCCCTCATCTTTGCTGGTGGTTCTTAACCCTTCGCACACCTTGGATCACTCTCCTAAGGTCTCTGTATCACTTTTAAACCCAACACTACTTCCTCACCACCTCTTGTTGATGCTTCTATGGCTTCTCCTCTCATCTCCACTAACATTTTAATGGCTATAAACACCTTAACTAAGTTGATCATGAAAGCATGTCCAACTTCCCTACCACATTTTTTCATCGAAGTTAGCATGGACTGAGAAATTATAGATTTGTTGTGGGATTTCTCCCCAGTTTATCTTGATTTTCCTTTGCTCCACTACAACTTCGGAACACAAGGAACATTTAGAGAATATCTCTCCTGATCCACATGAGACCATCGAAGATAATGTTTCACTAAGTATCTTATATCAAGGAATGAAAAAGTCACATGGTCATGACCTAGATGAAAATCAATGAAGACTTTCTGGAACATATTTAGTTACTGGACATGTTGGTTCAAGGAAGGCCTGCTGCCGATGTTAAGTATGAAGCAACTACTCTTATGAATATCCATAAAATGTAATTTGGCTATGTCTAGTTTGGGACTTTTTTTTTTTTTTATTTTTTTTTACATACGAGATTTTTCTCTTCTTGTTTAACTATAATACCTGGTCATGAGATATTTTTTGTGCAATTATGCAGGTCATTTGGGAAATCCCCCTTTTCCTCTAATTCTAAATAGTTTTATGTTTTGGCATATCATAGTCATAGCTAAGCTCCTAAAATTTTATTGAGTTTTCTTACATCCTTAAGATCACTATGCTCCAAATTTAATGTCTTGGTATAACCTAGTGGCTTCTCAGATGAGAGTGTCCTAATTTATTTTTATAAAATATAGTGACCACCAAGCTCCAAAATTTTATGGTGTGGCATAACGTACCATTTTCTATTATCAAAATATAATTTTCTTATTAGTTAGGTGGTAGCAAAAACTAAACTTGGAATATTATATTGTGGGTTTAGCACCAGAAAAGTTATTAATATCTACCTCTAATTTGCTAGATGTTGTAAAATATCTTAATTACGAATTATTAAATCCTAGTGAAGAAATCATGAAATAACATGTTGTGGAAAAAACTAATGTTCGCGACGATTAAAATAATATATTGTTGAAGCACGTAACATCTACTAAGCTCAAACTATGTTGATTCAAATTTGTTAAAACCCAGTCACCATTAAGATCCAAATATTATGTTTTCACATAACCCACTGGCAGCCAAGCTAATAATATCTTATTTCTTTTGTTTAAACCTAGTGAGTGCTAAGAACCAAATATTATATTGTGTCATAATCTAGCGTATGCTAAGCTCAAAATATCATTCAGTAACATGTTAAATTATAGCAACCACTACGCTCGAAATAATATATTGTGGAATTCCCTAGTATCCTCTTCATTCAAAATATGTTAGTTTAATTTGTTCAATCCTATCAAACATAACCTCTGTATAATGTGTCATTTTTTAAACTAGCATCAACTAAGCTATAAATATATTCTTGTAATTTTTTAATTGCCATAAAATATCGTACCTATGAATTATTGAACCCTAGCGAGTTCAATCTCCAAATAATATTTTGTGGCAAAGGCTATTAACCGCTGAGCTCAAAGTATCTAAAACCACTAGTAGTATCAAAATATTATGTGGTAGCATAACATAGCAGGGACTAAGCTTGAAATATCTTAATTCCAAATCTTAAATGCATACAAAAAAATTCAACTAATTTATACTAGTCTTGATTGCTATAAGGATCTCTAAAGTCAATTTCTTTATTTTGTTTGTTAAATACTATTTATTTTTTAGCTCAAAATATTTATATTCTTAAGTTCTCTCTTTCTTTTTTTGAAACCTAGAGACATATAATATCCTGATATTATGTTGTGGCATAACCTAGTGGCCTCTATGTTGAAAATATCTTAATTTAATTTATCAAATCCTAACCACCGATAGGCTGCAAATATTGTGTGATGGCACAAACTAGTGAGAGCTATGCTCGAAATATCTTAATTTGAAATCTTAAAATCATACAATAAATTCTTAATAATTTATACAAATCTTGATTGCTATACATTTCTCCAAAGTTAACATGGTTGATTAACTTAGAGGTTGATAAGCTCAAAGCAACTTACTTTAATTTTTAAAAATGTAGTGACTTACAAGAGGATATGGCATCTATGGATTTAATGGTAATTTATGACATCGATAGTTTTCATTCGTGCGATATACAGAATCAATTAAGGATTATACACATGTAACATGTAAGATGACGTTGGAAATTTAAGATTATTAATGGGAAGTGTGATATTTATGATAAGGATATCAGATCAATGATCTTCTATAATGTCATAATTATCTTCTTTCATGTGTTGTGCGCTTGTGGCATTACATCTCCGGACTGGGTGGACATTTCACTACCCCTTTCTACTTTTCATATTTGGTTGTTGTGCTTCCTATCTCTCTGTGACAGTGACATGGGTGTTGGTGGTTTTTTGGGTAGCATGGAGTGTGGTCCTAATACGAAGAGGCAGATAGTTATGACAGGAAAGGATACCAGGGAGTCGTTTACTTCTTGGATGGACGGGAAAATTTAGAATGCAACTATACAAAGTTTGCTTGAGAATATCTAGTCAGTTGTGGAGCAATTAAAAGAAGAAGATGACGGTGATATTTTTGAGAGCATGCTCAAGCTAATGCTTGACTAAAACCAGTCCAAAGGGCAAAGGAATGTTTTTGACATGAGTCAAGGGTTGAGCATGGAAAACATACTGTCTAACTCTTTGAGGTTATTTATCTTGCGTAAGGAGGATGAGAATTTGGAAGAGCATCTAGTCAACCTTCAATATCATGCCCATGCCTTGATGTGGGGGATACAGGTGATTGCACGTGGTATGGAGTAGTTGTGCAAAATAAGGGTATATAACTCCTTGCTTGCATTAAAGTGAAAATGTAGGAATGATGCATCGATTCATCCTTCTCCTTTGATCAGAGTAAAGGGGACATGAATGTCGAGATAATCTACAAGGTGGAGTTGAGAGGTTGAATGACCTGATTTTTCTTGGATGAATTTGTCTTTAGATTTTTATTAAGGCCGGAATGGCTGCCTATATAGTGAAGTGTATAGATATAGGAAGTATTTCTGGGTGAAGTGAATTTGATTATAGATCTTCCCCACATTTTGGCATATATTTAGTAAGATAAGTTACTTGTAATCATCATGAGAGTCCACTTCTAGAAGACTTATCATGGACTGGTTCCTCTTGTACTCTTTTTCTAGACTTATCATTGAAATATCCTAGTTTAAAATCTTAAAATCATAGAATGAACTCATCTAATTTTTATATATCTTCTTTGCAATACATATAATGTTTGCGATACATAAGTGAGAAAATTTATTAGCCAAATACTATTTTGGCATAACCTAGTGATCACTAAACTCTTAATACCTCAATTTAGTTTTGAAATCCTAACTAACACTAGGTTCCAACGATTATGTGGTAACATAACCTAGAGGGCACTAAGCTTGAAATATCTTAATTTAAAATTAAAATTTTTTGAATAACCTAGCAGCCACTAAGCTCTTAATACCAATATTTACTAAGATCATATTATTATGTTACATAACGTACCCGCCGATATGCTTATAATATATTACTTTATTTTTACTTAAACCTAGAGACTTCTAAGATCCAAATATTATGCTATGCCATAAGCTAGCAGACGCTATCCTCAAAATATAATTGGGTTATATTGTGGCATAACCTAGTGGCCGCTAAGGTCTTAATACCTCAATTTAATTTTTAAATCCCTACTACCGCTAGGTTCCAATGATTATATGGTAGCATAACCTAGTGGGCACTAAGATTGAAATATATTAATTTAAAATAACATATCATGTTTGTTATACATAACCTAGAGAATTGAATACCCAAATAATATGTTGTGGAATAACCTAGCAGCCGCTAAGCTCTTCATACCACTATTCACTAAGATCATATTATTATGTTGCATAACCTTCCCACCTCTATGCTTATAAGATCTTACTTTCTTTTACTGAAGCCTAGAGACTTATAAGATCCAAATGTTATGTTGTGTCATAAGTTAGAGGACGCTAAGCTCAAAATATAATTTGGTAATTGGATAGATTATAGTTCCCATTAATCTAAAAATATTATACTGGGGAAGTACCTAGCACCTGCTTAGTTGAAACTATTTTAATTTAATTTATTTAATCGAAGACACCATAAGTTCTTAATGATATAAAATGCAACATACTTGATGAAGCTTAACGTCTGCTAAGTTATTATTATTCATAAATAAAATGATCACTTGACCCAAAAAAGTGTGTTTCCTATAAAAAAATCCACCTATCCTTGAGTCTGCAAAGTTAAACGAAGACTTCATCCAAATAAGAATTATAGCTGAGCATTCGTTAGAGTAGGTACGATTTTTCTTTTAGATCATATTGAAAAAAGAGTTGATGTAAAGGATAAAAAAATAAATATGGAATTTATGTAATAGTATATGTATAGAATTGGAATCATTGTACCCTAGTGGCCACTAAGCTATAATTAAAGGAAGAATATTTTTACATTGAGGACAAGAAAAGAAACCTGGACTAGCGACCAATAATTTATACTATAAGTTTTTAAATTGAACATGATCTATTTTTTCCACCCTAGTGGCCGCTAAGCTATTCCTTAAGGTAAATATATCATGTTCATAAATTTTATACATCTAAATTCTTAATGTTTTCTAGAAATCATATTAAAAAGCTATAAAAGATAAAAAATAAATCTAGCATTTATACAATGGATATATAAATATATGTGTAAAATTGTATCTTTAATATGTTATATAGGTAAACGTATAGTTTTATCTAGTTCTTACAAGATTCTGGAAGAATTCTTTTACAGTTATGAAACTATATGGAAACTCATAATTGCGTATGAGAATCTATAAAATAGGTTTTCACATACGAATCCATCTACTCATTGCATCATAACAGTCGCTAATCTATTCTTAAAGGTAAATATTTTATGTTCATAATGAATTTGTTTTATAAAGCTAAATTGTTAATCTTTGCAAATATATTAGCTGACGAAAAACAAAAGTGATCACGAGGACCAAAAAAAACTGTGTTTCCTATATAAAAATAACTAATCCACAAGGGGCCAAGGAATACGAATGATTTTTCCAAATTATAATTATAGCCTAGTGGATGCTAGGGTAGAAAACGTTTGCTATGGTAGAGTTTATTAATAGAAAAAAATCATATTCGAAAGATACAAACCAAAAAAAATAAATCCACAATTTTAATAATATATGTGTGTGTGTGTGTGTGTGTGTGTGTGTGTGTGTGTGTGTAAAATCATGCATGTAATTCAAAATAGAATTGGGGTTTCGTTAATAGGTTGTTGAAATAACCAATTATATCATGGAAGCTCGAAGCTATGTTAATTTTATTTGCATAGATTAGCGGGCTCAAAAGGAAGAATATATTAATTATAAAATGCAAATTGATAAAAAATATATTTAATAATATTATTGCATATATAATATGTTTAAATTCCAATGTACATATCATAAAAATTATGAAGACATTACATTCGGTTAATTCTGCATGAAAACACGTATATAATTGGAAATAATTATCATACAATTGATTTTTTAATATAGTTTTATATTTTTGAATTAATTTTTTAACCTAATATATTTTCCTAAAATATCTAAGTGGCAACCATGTAAAAAATGTAATATGCATTAAGTAGTGAGGTTTCTTTGCATCATCTTGACGAACAACATTAAACTATTTTTGGTTGTCCTAATAAAAATAAAATTAAAAATAAGGTGACTATACCAAAAGCTATCATTATCTTAAAAAAAATGGCAGGAAGGAGAACAAAAATTTCAAAATGAAAATAGCTAAAGAGAGACATAGAATGGCAGAAATGGGAAAGTGTTAAATAGAGATAAATACTATAGCAGAAAAGTGATTAAAATTTCTTTCGTTAACGCACAAAAAGTGAGTTTTCATGAAGAACAAGGAATTTTGGCACAGAGATAAAAGGCAACTGGAAAACAAGGCTTGACTGCAGAGCATGATTTAGTAGGACAAGGCAGGACTTATGTGGATCACGATTGGAATGTCATGCAACAAACATGAACCGGATGACTACATAGCAAATAATAGATCCCGTAATTAAAAAAGGTACACCTTTACTATAAATACATGATTTAGTAATATCTAGGATTATTTCATGCTTTATGTTGTCTGTGAAACCTCCATTTGCTATCTCATTGAAACAATCATTATAATTATTTTCACAACCTCTATTAATATCCTCCTTCGTGTGTGTCATTTTTTTGCATCCTTTCTATGCTTTTTTGTGTGCATTTTTCTGCAAACAATATTATAATCACATGCAAAAAAACTAGGATTCAAACACTCAACCCTGCAATCTACGGTCCGCGCGTATTTGTTTATTTTGTAGACATGATTTTCTGATTGAACAAAAAAATCTGAAACCCTACTCAATATTTATTTGAGGTATTTAATAATTTATTTATCGCATTCCATGAAATAAATTTAAAAAATAGGAAAAGAGTGGGATATAAAAATTTGAAATTTTCACTTTCCCCCTCTAAAAGCAAAAAGGCAGGATATTAAAATTTCAAATATCCGAAAACTTACCCCATCTAAAAGCAAAAGGGCGGGCTATTGAAATTTCCAATATCCAAAAACTTTCCCCCTTTAAAAGAAAAAGGGAAGGGTATTGAAATTTCAAATATCTGAAAAATTTCCTCCTCTAAAATAAAAAGAGAAGGATATTGAAATTTCAAATATCCGAAAAGGTGGGGGAATTCGAATTTCCCTATTTTTATTTTTCTATGGTTTAAAAATTAAAAACTAAACATTTTTTACTATCTATAGCCTATAATAATACAAATATAATAACAAATATATTTTATAACATATAATTGAACCAAGCATAACAAAAAAATATATTAAAAAAAATAGAAGAAATAAATCCTAAACATACTTTTGAATATTATTAGAATAATATACATACATTTACGTTCCATTCTTTATCAAAATAGATTTCTACATTGTTAGATATAGCATGCTCTTATGTAAATTAATTATCCAATGAAAATGTGCCACGTGGCAAGTTTAAACAAGATATTTTGGATACATAATAAGGCTAACAATCCAAGACTTACAGTTAGTGTTACTGTACATGGCTATTTTCAAACTAAGAAACATTTGAGCCTAGGGTTTGGTATGCCATTTTTGTCAATAAGTAAATGAAATTAGTGGGCGCTAAGAAGTTTCTTCATTAAGAAATGTGTGAAATATGTCTTGAAAACCTTTTTCTTGTTAAGAATTTTTTTATGGAAACTACATACTAAGCCTAGCAATCCATAACTTTACAGATAGTGTTTAAAATCAAAAGAGGTAAAGGTAGGAGCCTAGCCATTGCTAGGCTAAACCGTGATTTATTATTTTATGTCTACTTTCAAAATAAGAAAATTTTGAGCCTAGGGTTTGATATGTCATTTCTGTCAATAAGTAAAGGATATTAGCGGGTGCTACACATTTTATTTGATAGGAAATGAAGTGAAGGATGAGTTAAATACCATGTATCTCATTGGAACTACATACCAAGGCCATAGATCCACAACTTTATAGATAGTGTTTAAAATGAGAAGAGTTAAAGGTAGGAGCCTAGTGGCCGCTAAGCTAAACCGTGATTTATTATTTTATATCTACTTTCAAAATAAGAAACTTTTGATCCTAGGGTCTGATATGTCATTTTTATCATTAAGAAAAGGAGCTTAGTGGGTGCTATGCATTTTCTTTGATAGGAAATGAAGTGAAGTATGATCTCAAAACCATGTATCTCATTAGAACTACATACCAAGGCCAGGGACCAAAACTATAATGATAGTGTTTAAAATGAGAAGAGGTAAAGGTAGGAGCCTATAATTCGTTAAGCTAAACCGTGATTTATTATTTTTTTTCGACTTTCAAAATAAGAAAATTTTGAGCCTAGGGTCTGATATGCCACATCTGTCAATAAGTAAAGGAGCTCAGTGGGAGCTACACATTTTCTTTGATAGGAAATGATGTGGAGTATGAGTTTAAAACCATACATCTCATTCGAACTACATACCAAGGCAAGGGATCCAAAAATTTAATGATAGTGTTTAAAATGAGAAGAGGTTTATGTCAATAAATAAATGAGCTTTGCAGACGTTAAGCATTTTTTATTGTAAACGAGATAAACTATGTATCTTATGCGAACTACATATTAAGGCTAGCATTCCAAAATTGTAAAGATAGTATTTATATTGATAAGAGGTAAAGGTATGATCCTAGATAATGCTAAGCTATACCATTCAATTCAATAGGTTTTGTCATTCCACTCAATACCTATAAAATCTTAGTGGTCGCTATGCATTTTCTCTCATAAAAATAGATGTGAATTATATGTTACAAAAAATAAGTCTTGTGAGTTCTACATAATAGATGACAACATGGTAGCGACCCAAATCTATATACATATGGTATTTGTAATGATTGGTAGTAATGGTGGGAGCCTAGTGTCAACCAAACTAGAGCATGATATTTTATTTTATCGTTCTTTTAAAATTATTAAACTATTGAACCTAACGTCCTCTATGCCTATACTTTCGAAAAGGAAAAAATGCTTATCGTTCACTAAGAATTTTCTCCCACAAGATATGATGTGAATTATGATTTTTTAATAATGTACCTTATGGGAACTACATAAGTCTTGATCCCTCATGTACCTTAATCAATCTAAGAAATAACAACATAGGAAAAAAAAATTGCCTACCTTTAATAATGTAGGACCCAAACAATAAGAATTTTTTTATAGCTTTAATATTGTACCTTAATCACTCTAAGAAATCACAATATATATTACTTTAAAAAAGAAAAAAAAAGAGAACAACCCTAAGTCCAGGTAAAGATAAAGACTTAGGTTTTTTCCTAGTCTTCCCTTTTAGCAAGAGCCCGCATAGTTATAGACAATATGTGGAAGAGGCATGGTTTTAAGGGTTGAAGAAAAATGCCACCAAATTCGGACCTATCTAAGGTTGTGGAGATGTTCATCTGTGTGACAAGAGGATAATTTTGAGTGGCCTCTTTATTGGCCCCTAAAATTGGTACTTTGGGTCTTTCACCGAAGAAAATTGGAGAAGACATTGCAGAGGAGACTGCAAGATATTGGAAGGGTTTGAGGGTTATTTTGAAGCTCACTATGAAAAATTGTGAGGAAAAAGTTACAGTTGTTCCTAGAGAAGCTGCCTGGGTGACTAAATCCCTAAAGGAACCTGAACGTGATAGGAAAAAGACAAAAACATTAAGCATACCGGGACTGTCTCATTGGATGATGTTATTGAAATTGCAAAGGTCATGAAATGTCAATCCATGGAAAAACATCTTTCGGTAATTGTGAATGATATTTTGGATACATGTGTTTTCATTAGGCGCATTGTCAATGAAAAGGATCCCAAGGATTTACAATTAGAGATCGATAAAGGAGAGGTCGAGATTCTAGAGGATTGATCGGAAGGACGAAATTTTGTTTTGGGTATGTTTTATTGAGTTTTAGTGTATTGGGTATTTGTTTGTTTTTAAGGTTTTATTGGGGAACAATGGCTTAAATATTTATGGGTCTTTCATTGAATAAAAAGGAGCACTCCAAATTTGGTTATAATGGGTTTCATTGCTTATTTAATGTTTGTGTATTTTTTTGTTTAATGTAATCTTTATTTGTAAGACTAATTTCCTAAATAAAACTAAGTTATTTTGGTAATGTTACACTATAAATATCAACTGGAACCATTAAACCAAAATACGAAGCAACATGTAGTAAGATATTTACTGGCTAAGGTTTGTAATAATTTATTTTGAATTTACAAGACAAAGATAATTTTCTATGAATTTGGCGCATGAGGATTAAGTCATTGCAAAAAATTCTCATAAGTGGGGGTGAAAAGGTTGCAATAAGGTTGTGGTTTGGAAAGTTGGAGAATGGCTTCAATCTATGATGGATATGTTAAGGGAAAGGGGATTTTTCTGGAAGTTGATGCATAGAAGTCAACTTGGATTACGTAGCTTTTAGGCTTAAGGCTGATGTAAGACCATCTATAATTCCATTCCAGTGATATTTCACTATAATCAGATGAAATACAAACACAATATTGATGATGGGTTTTCATTTTAGGAGAAAATATGATCGAAGCCTAGCGACCTCTAAACTAGCGCATGATCTTTTATTTTATCAATGTTTTAAAATTATTAAACTGTTGAACCTAGCATCCATTATGCCCTTACTTTTGATAAGGAAAAAATGCTTAGCATTTTCTTAGAATTTTCTCCCAGAAGATCC
Organism: Taxus chinensis; assembly: GCA_019776745.2. Taxonomy (NCBI): domain Eukaryota; kingdom Viridiplantae; phylum Streptophyta; class Pinopsida; order Cupressales; family Taxaceae; genus Taxus; species Taxus chinensis. The sequence continues at coordinate 116,676,836 of CM034155.1, read as the reverse complement.
GATTTGAATTATGTGTTTCATAAAAATACCTTATGGGAACTATTTAAGGCTTGGTCCCTCATGTAGCTTAATTAATGTAAGAAATAATAACATATATTATTTAAAAAAATAAAACAAAAGAGAACAACCCTAAGTCCAAGTAAAAATAAAGACGTAGGATTTTACCTAGTCTTCCTTTTATCAAGAGGCCATGGAGTTGTAGAGGATTTGCGAAAGAGGAATGGTTGGAAGGGATGAGGAAAAATTCCACTAAATTTGGACCCATCTCAGGTTGTGGAGGTTTTTGTCTGTGTAACATGAGGAGAATTTGCAGTGGCCTCTACATTGGCCCCTAAATTTGGTCCTTTGGGTCTTTCACCGAAGAAAATTAGAGAAGACATTGCAAAGGAGACTGCAAGATATCCAAAGGGTTTGAGGGTTACTATGAAGCTCACTGTATAAAATCATCAAGAAAAACTTATATTTATTACCATTACAACTACCATGGTGATTAAAGCCTTAAAGGAACCTAAACGTGACAGGAAAAAGATGATAAAAATTAAACATACCGGGAACGTCTCATTGGATGATGCTATTGAAATTGCAAAGGTCATGAAGTGCTAATCCATGGAAAAACATCTTGTGGGAACTGTGAATGAGATTTTTGGTACGTGTGTTTCTATCAAGCACACTATCGAAAAAAACGTTCCAAAGGATTTACAATTAGAGATCGATGAAGGGAGAGGTCAAGATTATAGAGGATTGATTAAAAGGAAGCAATTTTATTTTGGGTATGTTTATTGATTTTTAGTGTATTGGGTATTTATTTGTTTTAAAAGGTTTGATTGGGGGCATGGCTTAAATATTTATGGTATTTCATTGAATAAAAAGGAGCACTCCAAATTTGGTTATAATGGGTTTCATTGCTTATTTAATGTTTGTGTATTTTTTTGTTTTAATGTAATCTTTATTTGTAAGACTAATTTCCCTAAATAAAACTAAGTTATTTTGGTAATGTTACACTATAACTATCAACTGGAACCATTAAACCAAAATACGCAAGCAACATGTAGTAAGATATTTACTGGCTAAGGTTTGTAATAATTTATTTGAATTTACAAGACAAGATAATTTTCTATGGAATTTGGCGCATGAGGATTAAGTCATTGCCAAAAATTCTCATAAGTGGGGGTGAAAAGGTTTGCACTAAGGTTGTGGTTTGGAAAGTTGGAGAATGGCTTCAATCTATTGAGGATAGTTTTAAGGGAAAGGGGATTTTTCTGGAAGTTGATGCATAGAAGTCAACTTGGATTACGTAGCTTTTAGGCTTAAGGCTGATGTAAGACCATCTATAATTCCATTCCAGTGATATTTCACTATAATCAGATGAATACAAACACAATATTGATGATGGGTTTTCATTTTAGGAGAACATATGATCGAAGCCTAGCGACCTCTAACACTAGCGCCTGATCTTTTATTTTATCAATGTTTTTAAACTTATTAAACTGTTGAACCTAGCATCCATTATGCCCTTACTTTTGATAAGGAAAAAATGCTAGCATTTTCTTAGAATTTTCTCCCAGAAGATCCGATTGAATTAGGTGTTTCATAAAACTACCTTATGGGAACTATTTAAGGCTTGGTCCCTCATGTAGCTTAATTCATGTAAGAATAATAACATTATTATTTAAAAAATAAACAAAAGAGAACAACCCTAAGTCCAAGTAAAAATAAAGACGTAGGATTTACCTAGTCTTCCCTTTTATCAAGAGGCCATGGAGTTGTAGAGGATTTGCGAAAGAGGAATGGTTGGAAGGGATGAGGAAAAATTCCACTAAATTTGGACCCATCTCAGGTTGTGGAGGTTTTTTGTCTGTGTAACATGAGGAGAATTTGCAGTGGCCTCTACATTGGCCCCTACATTTGGTCCTTTGGGTCTTTCACCGAAGAAAAATTAGAGAAGACATTGCAAAGGAGACTGCAAGATATCCCAAAGGGTTTGAGGGTTACTATGAAGCTCACTGTCTAAAATCATCAAGAACAAACTTATATTTATTACCATTACAACTACCATGGTGAATTAAAGCCTTAAAGGAACCTAAACGTGACAGGAAAAAGATGATAAAAATTAAACATACCGGGAACGTCTCATTGGATGATGCTATTGAAATTGCAAAGGTCATGAAGTGCTAATCCATGGAAAAACATCTTGTGGGAACTGTGAATGAGATTTTTGGTACGTGTGTTTCTATCAAGCACACTATCGAAAAAAACGTTACCAAGGATTTACAATTAGAGATCGATGAAGGAGAGGTCAAGATTATAGAGGATTGATTAAAAGGAAGCAATTTTATTTTGGGTATGTTTTATTGATTTTTAGTGTATTGGGTATTTATTTGTTTTAAAGGTTTGATTGGGGGCAATGGCTTAAATATTTATGGGTATTTCATTGAATAAAAAGAAGCACTCCAAATTTTTTTATAATGGGTTTTGTTTCTTATTTAATGTTTGTGTATTTTATCGTTTAATGTACTATTTATTTGTACGCCTAATTTCCTTAATAAAATTGAGTTATTTTGATAATGTTACACTATAAATATTTGTTGGAAGTATTAAACCAAAATAAGATATAACATGTAGTAAGATATATATTTTTTAATATTGGCAAATAGTTTTTTGAAAGGGACTATACCCTTGAATACAAAAAAAGGCCTAAAATCCGGAATAAGAGAGAGGAGAAGAGAAGCTGTAGCAAAGCTCAAAAGCTACAGCAAAAAACAACGTAGCCCAGAAACAGCTACCCAAACGAGACTAAACAGCAAAACAATGGCAAAGAAACAGCAAACCGACAGCCAAGAAACAGTAGCAAAAACAATAAAAAGCAGCAGAAGTATCCAGGACTACTTCTTGGCCGCTTGATCAATACTGATCTTCACTTTCTTCCAAGCATGAAACATGCCCAACGCTGTCATCTGAGCAGCATCCATCTTATCAAGCTCCTCTCTGGTTCTTTTGCTCTCTTTATCATTGCCCCAATGTGTTGTCGGGACACCGCTTAGATTTGAAACACTCTTAGCATGACCCTCGATGAACTCCTCGATGGCCCTGAAGGCGGCAATATTGTAATCATGCCTAGTCTTCGCCTTCCCAAGACGGGAGTCTAAGGAGGTCAGTTTTTAGCTAGTAAGATATTTACTAGCTAAGGTTTGTAATAATTTATTTTCAATTTACAAGAAAAAGATCATTTCCTATGAATTTGGGGCATGAGACTTAACTCATTGATAAAAATTCTCATAGGTGGAGTGCAAAGGGTTGAACAAGGTTGGAAATTTGAAATTTGGAGAATTCCCTGAATCTGTGATGGCTATGTTGAGAGAAAGAGGGTTTTGCTGGAAGTTGATGTAGAAGAATCAAATTGGATTACGTAGTTTTGAGGTTTAAGGCTGATGTAAGACCATCTACAATTCCATTCCAATGAGATTTCAGTACAATCAGATGAAATATAAGCACAATATCGATGACAGGTTTTCATTTCCAAAGTAAATATGATGGGATCTTAGCGATTGCTAAACTAGAGCATGATCTTTTATTTGATCATTTTGTTAAAATTATTAAACTGGTGAACCTAGCATCCACTATGCCCTTACTTTTAATAACAAAAAAATTCTTAATGTTCACTAAGAATTTTCACCCACAAGATCCGATGTGAATTATGTGTTTCAAATAATATACCTTACTAGAACTATGTAAGGTTTGATCCCTCATGTAGCTTTATCACTCTAAGAAATAACAACATATATTACTTAAAGAAAACAAAAGAGAATACCCCTAAGTCTAGCTACAGATAAAGATGTAGAGTTTTTCCTAGTCTTCACTTTTAACAAGAGGCCGCGAAGTTGTAGAGGATTTGCGGAAGAGGCACATTTCGAAGGGTTGAGTAAAAATGTCACCAAATTTAGACACATCTTAGGTTGTGGATTTGTTCATCCACGTGACAGGAGGAGAAGTTGGAGTGGCCTCTTCATTGGCCCCTAAAATTGGTCATTTTTTCCTTTCACCGAAGAAAATCAGACAACACATTGCAAATGAGACTACAAAATATTGGAAGGGTTTGAGGGTTACCATGAAGCTCAGTGTAGGAAATCATCAGGTGAAAGTTATAGTTGTTCACAGTGCAACTACCTTGGTGATTAAAGCCCTAAAAGAACCTGAACTTGATAGGAAAAATATGAAAAACATTCAACATGCCAAGAATGTCTCATTAGATGATGTTATATAAATTGCAAAGGTCATAATGCACCGATCCATGGAAAACCATCTTGCACAATCTGTGAAGGAGATTTTGGGTAATTATGTTTCTGTCAGGCGCACTCTTGACGAAAAAAGATCCTATGGATTTACAATTAGAGATCGATGAAGGAGAGGTCGAGATTCCAGAGGATTGATCGGAAGGAAGTGATTTTGTTTTGGGTATGTTTTATTGAGTTTTAGTGTATTGGGTATTTTTTTGTTTTTAATGTTTGATTGGGGAACAATGGCTTAAACATTTATGGGTTTGGCATTGGATAAAAAGGAGCACGCAAAATTTGGTTATAGTGGGTTTCATTTCTTATTTAATGTTTGTGTATTTGCTTGTTTATTGTACTATGTATTTTTAGGCCTAATTTCCTTAATAAAACTTAGTTATTTTGGTAATGTTAGACTGTAAATATCAGCTAGAAGTATTAAACCAAAATAATAAGTAACATCTAGTAAGATATTTACTTGCTAAGGTTTGTAATCATTTATTTTCACTTTACAAGACAAAGCTCATTTCCTATGAATTTAGGGGATGAGGCTTAATTCATTGAAAAACATTATCATAAGTTGAGGTGCAAAGGATACAACAAGGTTGGGGTTTGAAAATGGCCTGAATATGTAATGGCTATTTTGAGGGAAAGGGGGTTCTGTTGTAAGTTGATGTAGAAGAGTCATCTTGGATTACATAGTTTTTAGGTTTAAGGCTGATGTAAGACCATCTACAATTATATTCCAATGATATATCACTATAATCAGATGAAATATAAAAAAAATATCAATGATGGGTTTTCTATACCAGAGAAAGGATGAAGAGATCCTAGCGACCACTAAACTAGAGCATAATCTTTTATTTTATCATTGTTTTCAAATTATTAAACTGTTGAACCTAACATCCACTATGCCCTTATTTTTGATAAGGAAAAAATGCTTAGCGTTCGCTAAGCATTTTTTCCAATAAGATCTGAAGTGAATTATGTGCAACTAATTTCTCCTCTAGGTACATTCTAACCAACATGACATAATTATAATCAATGAAAAACACTAGCAATATGAAGTTGTACAGATAGTGTTTACAATGATCGTAATGGTAGGAACATCGTAGTTTCCCAACTAGGTTGTGTTTTATTATTTTATCACAATATTCAATAAAATAAACTGTTGAAAGTAATGCTCGATGTGTCGTTACTTTCAATTAGTAATGAAACTAAGCATTAGGTAAACAATTTTTCTGAGACAAAAGTTTGTGAAGACAGCCATACTTACATTTAGGAAAATTGTAATAATTACCGTTTGTTTTTGATAGCTTGTTTTGGAATTTCCCACCAAGCGCTATACTCAAAATATCATACTTAGAGTAGTTAAAGAAATTTAGACATAATGAAAAAAGTATGTCTGATATACATATATTTCACATTGTCTTATATAAAAAAATTGATGAGCTATTACTAACTCCGTTAATGTGATTTGTTTCTCAAATACTCACCTTGAAATACCAAACATTAGATCTTCCTACCGCTATCCTTTAAACATGTTCATTATTCTTCTTAGAGGCATGTAGTCCTCACTACTACAATATGACTGATTTAGACATAAATCACATATTCTTGAGAAACAAAAAATCCCAAGATACCATAAAATATCTTCGAAATACCAAATATTAAATCTTAATTTCCTCTACAGTTTATCGTTAAAAAGGTGTAGATGGCTTAAAATTGTATTAGGTTGTTCGTTTATTTGTTGACTAGAAGTATATCTGCCAATAAAGTGTGTATTTTTAAATGTTCTTATCATGCCATCTATATAATGTTATGGCTTGTCTGAATCATATGTAATACTTTTAAAAGGTGAAAATGGTTTCGTATCTTTCAATGCATCATAATTCGATTTCAGAATTTTAGGAAAATTCTGTTATTATTGATTTGATCCACAAAATATGAATTATTGTAACTAGTTGAATGATATATAATATTTCCTATAGAATCCTAGCAGTTGCTAACCATTAAGTTAATTACTCTTTTAGGATACATAGTAAAGAACTCTAGAAATTGGTGTCTGCTAGAGTACTATTTAAATTCCTTAACAAAAAATGAAAGAAAAACACTTTAAAGTTTGGAAATGACATAATTATTAATGTATCTTACTCTAAATATAGGTAAAATGTTTTCCATTATTTGCACTCCATTTAGAAAAATTCCCTTTATCACAGGCGGTAGTTTTTGGAAGAAAAGAGATGAGGAATGGTTTGTGGAACTTAATTCCCCTAAAAAGTACAACTTCGACATGTGGTTGTTTTTTGTTATAAATGAAAATCATGAGGAAGTTGGTATTGTTCTATCATCAGAAGTTATTGATTTGGGGACACTACATGTCTAGGTGCAACACCTTGACTTTGAAAACAATAAGTGTCTTATTCTGGATATGGAGTTAGACGTTTCTTTGTTTAGGAAATGGGAAATTCATTCCTCCATAAATAACAAACCATATTCTTGTTCAAAATATTGCTGGAATTTAGGGATTCGAAGAGATTATGACAAAATTGGTTGTTCAAATGTAGAAGCCATTCAAAATGGTATATTTATAGTATTGAGAAAATTGTATAGAAATGAGAAACAATATTCTATTTTTCATTTTTTGCATAGAAAATGTGTTCTTTCACCTCCAAAACATGCCAAGTTGTTTACTATGTTGAGCAACACATATTTAATAAATTTGAGATAAACCCATATAAATCAAAATTTCATGGGATGAAAAGGAATACTAAATCAACTAGGGATTTTGAGGCTAGTGTAATAGTAGAGACATTTGATTCTTACTTCTGAAGAATAATAGGAGACAACAAAATGAGAGAAACATTTCTACATTATTTGAGAAATAAGCTTCCAGATAATATTATATTGACATCACGCAGTGAATCCAATATAATCGAAAAATTTAAATTGTATGAATCACACAATTGCCAGTTGTCTATATTGTTGGGTGAAGAGAGCAATGGAAAAATAAAAAATGATTCCCATATTGTGGAAAAAGTGGAAAAATGGAAAATATATCATGAGGTGGAATAATTTATTCCTGTCACAGCTCAGACAATATTAGACAACTATGTGATGTCAGTGGAAGGAAATATACTAGAAAGGGTGAAATTCACAGAATTGTTTTTCACGTAAATGTGCATATCCATTCCATCTTCCATCAAATTTATCAGCTATTCCTTTGATTAATCCTTTCAATGTTGAATGTGTGATTTCTAATTTTTACAATTTGGTCAATGATATTTCTTCCGATATCATAATAGGGCTTATAATAGTTATCAATATCAATGTGCTAGATTGTATTACTATTGTTCTAATACCAACTGGTTATTCAAAAAATGTTAATCGAAACAGTACAAAGATACGTGGAAAAGGTTAAACACATTGGAGTATCAATTTGAATGGATGCTACAAAATCTATGATAGTAATGAGATATTAAAAATTTTGTGTCATATGTATACAATATATTCTATGCATAATCGTGATAATAACGATGATTATAGAGAAGAGGTCACTATAGATTGGGTGGAGAAACAACCACAAAATTTGGTAACTGCAAGAAAAATTTTCCTATAAGGAAACATCCATCCTTTTATTTTTGAAATATCATATGAGTTTTGGGTTGAGATGTTCACTCGATGTTGTTCTGTAAATTCTCTAATACCAGTGATTTACGGTGGATGTATCACACTCCATGCATTGGTGTATTCCAAACTATCTAGAATTTTTATTCTTGATACACATAGTCAAGCAATTTTTTTGAAACATTACTATTCTTATATGAATAAAGGTTTGTCTCTTGAAATAGTTTCAACAAGTGATTTTGTTTAATTGGTTTTAACCTAAATATGCTACTTATACAATTATTGTTTATGCAGATAACCAAAAAGATATAAAAGTTGATGTATAACCATTTCACCGTGACACTACACAACCAATTCAACATGGTGATTCACTTTCAATAATTTTATAAATATGCTTAATGAGTTCTATCTTAAATTGCCATGGTTTTCAAATATTTTAACAAAGTTATGTTTTTATAGTTTAGATGACAGATGTGGAGGACATGGGCACAACGTCCATGAATTCACCATTAGATACAGATATGTTAATTGTGTGAATTTACAAATAAAAATGCTAATAAGCCCCACAAATTTATAAGACAATAAATGATAATGCAGAAAACTAATAAGGCCCACAAATTTATAGGAAATGATATGATATCCATGTTTATTTTACAGGAAAATTATTTATAATATCCACAAATTTATAGGAAATGATAACTAACAGACATTAGTTTATATGCTTGGCTCAAGGTCGAAGAAGAAGTTTAAGGAAATCCATTTGTAAGCTACGATAACAATTTAAAACAAACTATATAGAGCTTAGCGGACTCTATGCATCCACATTCAATACAAAAATGGTTTGACTTAAAAACATTAGGTTCATCAATATCTCGTTGATTTACAACTGTATATTGTCTACAATGTTTCACTGATTCATTACTGCATACTGACTACGTACATTGAATTAACATTGTTTTGGATTCAAAATCATCATAAACAGAACTACATATGGCTTGATCCAAGTATTTTGTACGTAAATCAACACTTGGATAGCCTTATTAAGAGTTTTACAACTAAGAGTAGTTCGGCCAATGATGGCATAGCCTAGTGGTCACAAATCCTCATCAATAGCTGAGGACTATTCTCTTCCAAAGGGTGGTTTGGAAAATATAAGCATAGCTTAATGACTACTAAATTTGAATTATAATAAAAAGAATAATTGACATTGTACTTACCATATCACCAAAAAAACCACTAGGTTTATCCATTTAAATTTTCCACAACATGAAATCGATTATGAATTGATTAATGTTTATTTCAAATATAGTATGCTCACATTTTAAATAGGAAGAGATAGATTATGAATTGATGATTGTTTATTTGAAATAAATCTTGCATAAACGGATCTGACAACATCTACATGTGGTGTAACCCAAGCTGCAATCTCAATCAGTAACTATTATCCATAAGCTAAAATGTTTTTTATTTAAATTTGTTGTAATTGATATGCAGCCAACGAAAATAATTTTTTTTACTTCCCTGTAGGTAGCGATAAGAGTTATTTAATCATTTTGGATATGGAGGACCTATTATATGTGATAAAAAAACATACAAGAGGAAGATGTCATTAAGGTTTGGTATGAAAGCTGTCAACCTGCGAGGTGTCCTGTCAAAATTTATAAAATTACTATCACCAAACTGTAAACTAGGATTCTGGTCTGACACTCTCATTTCTACTGATGTTAAAAATATATCAATGATCTTTAATATAAAAATATCAACCATATTGAATCAAAGACTCACTTGGGGAAAGTAACATTGCAATATAATCGAGGTAATAACAATAAGATACCTAGAGAAGGTTTGGAGTAGAAATTATTTTTCATACAGTTTGAAAAACAATTTTTGTATTAGATTAGGTGCAAAGGAAACCCACCTAAAATTTTTATGATGGGTATGAAAAGAAAACACAAAGGTTGTACAAAATATAAATGGTTGATGACATATTTGTACAAATAATATCACAAATAGTGTCTCAGGAATTGAATGTGGTAGAGGGCATAAAATAATTGGAGAAAAAAAGCTAAATAACTATTTACCTTTTCAAAATGTTGTTATGATTGTACTACTTAACATGGCCAATAATATATACATTCATATGTTATAATGAAATGTACTACATAAATCTATTCTACTATGTTGAGATTGTTGAAATATAAGTTGGAAGGATTTATATTTTCACTAATTATAAGATGACAATATGATTGAATAACTTATGTGATGAATTATTAGAAAAAAATACCCTTGAAAATTTGTAAAATAGTATTTTTTTTACACTGTTCATAAAATAAACACAAAAATTATACTATATATACTTAATTTTTAAAAAATATTTTTAATGTAATATATATATATATATATATATATATATATATAATCTATAAAAATTGATGGTCATATCTAAAATATGCAAGTTATATGTGACAATTATTTCAAATATTTGCAACTATTTTACGGATAAAACGATAAAAAACGGTTAAACGGACGTCAAATTTAACACCACATTGTGGCCTTTGTTACAACCATTGAAGGAAAAGAGAAGATGTTTGGGATGATATTTGATCAAAAACTAAATTCAAGGGAAATTATTTTTTGGAGCTCCACTAAGACAAAGCATAAATAATGCTTAGTAACCGCTAGCTAGTTTAAAACATAACCATTTTCTTTATATAACATAACATAAATAATGGCCAGCGGACGTTAACCCATTTAAAACATAACCATTTTCGGTATATAACATAACATAAATAATGGCTAGCTGCCGCTAGCCCTTATAAAACATAAACATGTTCTGTACATAACATAACATAAATAATGGCCATCAGTTGCTAGCCCATATAATGGATTCTAATATTTGACTTTCTATATTCCAATATCTGGGACTTTGCATTACATATAATTCCTGTATAGCTGATTTTGGATTCCAATATATGTGATACTGGAATCCAATATGTGAGATTTTTGAATCCGATATGTGCAATTTTGAAAATCCAATATGTATGATTTTGGAGTGTAGATAATTCTAATATTTGACATTTTGGAACACAAAAATAGCAATATTGGATTCTGATATTGAGTATATTTTTTATTTGTTGGGACTAGAATAAGTCCCAATTTAGTGAAATAAGTGTTACAGTCGAAGAAGGCTCTAACACTAATACTTATAGGTTCACTACCTACTTGTGCTATTTTATTCTATGGTGGTTTTCTGGATGGTTTGAAAAAAAAACTTGCAATTGAGCCCTATTTTGCTGATGTCGAGCCAAACCCCATGCATCTATTAACTAAGTGGAACTCCAAGATAAGGATGTATGATCATAGAAGGGACTACAATAAATTTGTGGATTATTTTTGGGCTCCATTTTATGAATCAATTACAAAAAGTACATTACCTAGATTACCTATGAAATGTAGAGATTGCATTCAACTAGGATTAGAAATACCGTTAGCAGAATGGTACTTCATGGAGTCCATTATATTGTGCTAATGTTTTATGGATCAGGAGTAGAATCTTACAAATTTCCAATACATGTGATAGAGAGATTTTTTTCCTTGGAATATATATGGTAGATGGAAATCATAGATAATCTCTATTTTGTTTCTCAGCAAAATAAGAGCATATTTCCTTCCTTACCATTCTCATGTGGAGGGTTCACATTTGAACGAAAAATAATTCTATGTGGCACATGAAATCATACATATTTTTAAGTTTGATGTTGACTCTCATTGGTTGTATGACCCATGTGAAGTGGTTAAAGCAAGGGTAGTGGTTAACAGGAACTCTGCCACTAAAATTCAACATGAAAGCAAACCCTTTCTAGAAAAATAGAAAAACAAGAACTCTTGGGATGAAGTAAAAATAAAAATGGATGAAATTTATGTTGAGAAATAAATTATTTTTCAAGAGTTGGCAACACAAATTTTTGGATTGCCTCAGCCTCCACAAAAATAGGGAGAGGATTTTCAATCTACCAAAGTGTATGTAAAATATGATAAAAATTCCTCTACAAGAATTCCAAAGGAATTAAATAGTTAATTGTGAGAAAATAATTGAACAAGGTCAAAAATTACTACCTTTTGGTCTATGAGGCAGGACCTAGGCCATCTAAAATCTATTTCAGAGTATGATTCTATTCCAGATGATGAAGTACTCAGCAAGAAGTGGAATCAAGCACATCCCAAAAATAATAAAAGTGATGATGACATTGAATCTAAGGAATTGCAAAATCCACCTGGAATATATAAACCAATTCTAGATGAAGGATTGAAACAAATATATTCTACAGGAGCAGTTATTATTGAAAATATGGGCTTTAGTGGTGGTGGTTTTGGTTCAATAAGAGGCAGAGCATAGAAACATTTTCGACAGGTTAGGCCTTACAACTTCAACTTCGAAGAAAGGAAGACTGCATACTTCAACATCTATAAGTGCTAATCTAGTGCAATTTACTCCGAAATCAAATCCTTAGCAAACAGTTCACCCACACATTGAAATTCCTAGAGTAGAAGATGGCCATGAATCTATTACTAATGTTAGCGGTTCTAGTGGTGATGGTAGTAGTCAACAGAGTATTGGAAACATAAAGAGGATAATAGAGACAATTGAAGTTACTAGGGATATTGTCCAACAAGGAAATGAGAAGAGGTAAAAGACATAGGAAAAGACATGTACAATTACTCTTGGATCAAGGCAACTATATATAGAAGGTAGACTACCACCCATAAAAAAACTACCATTCTAAAGGGAAATTCTACCCAAGATTCAATTACTCCTTCTCCATTCAAGTTGGAACACTTCATTCCTATCAACACCTCAGGTGTTGATTACTTAGCTGATTTTCAAAATAAATCAAAAAGAGATAAAAGAAACAAGAAGCAAATTCCATAGGCTACTAGAATTTTATAACCAGCAAAAATAAGGGTATTGCCTACATATAACCCAGACACAGAAACCATGGAATACATGTATGTTGTCCGCAAAGTTTTAAAACAAGAGAATGAAATCGTTTCCAATGACTATGAGATGACCTCACTTCAAATGGATCTTAAGGAAATGAAACCTTCTAAAAACATTATTGTATCAAAGAGGAACAATGATGTGGTTTACAAAACATTATTGAAGGTAGAGAGGGAGAAATATAAGCTGAATAATAAGATTCAAAAGTTATTAGAAGACCTAGAAAATGAGAAATAAAAAGGAAAAGTAACAGTTAATTGGACAGGTGATTTGGAGAAGAAGATAAAATCATATTCCTCTATGACTGCAGTTGTTGTGAATGAACAGGTATAGGTAGAACTATAAGAGGTGAAGAAAAACTTACAAGAAGCAATGAGTAAGAATGATATATTACAAAAATAATTTAGAGAATTGAAAGAAGATGTGAAGGAAGAGAAATAAAATGTCAAAAAATGGAAACATATCCTAGATGATGAGAGAAAACAAAATGAAATATTGCAACAGGAATTTGTGAAAGGAAAAAATAAAATACATTCTTCCAACATCAAACTATCTAGATTTCATAAAAAGGCATTGATTAATATGAAGAATAATGTTTGGGGGAAAATAAACCAAAAAAATGAGGATTTGATTATATTTTTTTAATTCATGACTGATCTATAGAGAATCTTTGATAAGCTTTGTGAAAACATAATAGGTACAAGAAAACTGATGCATTAAAGAGATGATACAACAAAGAAAATTTTCAAAGCTATCTACAAATTCAGTGACATAGAATTGACATCGAGAGGAATTCAGAATTGGTTTAATACCTCAATAAAGGTATGATCTATCATTCAGAAGTGTGTGATGTTGGGAGAAGCACAAGAATTGCTGAATAAGTGTCAAAGAATGTTACAGGAGCTGTATGGAAAGGTACATGATTTCACAAAGCTTGGTTTCCCAATGCCTTTTGACAATACATGCCAATTCATTAAGAATGATGCATTCCAGAAGAAGATGAAAGAAAAAATTACTTAAGAGAAGGACTGAATTCATGAGAAGCTAGATGAGAAAAATGTTTTTGATTCTGTTAAACCATTGATAACCTTGTCAGTAAGTTTGCGTACAACGATAGAGGAAATTTCCACTATCAGTTATGAATTGCTAACAAAGTTACATGTCGCTCACTATGATTTACAAAAAATTACCATTCCAAAACATGAAGATTGGAGCATGTTACAGAAGATGATATAATTTTTTAAAGTTTTGGAGATTGAATCCAAGTCAAAGTGGTATATTTTTTGTTTCTATTATTTGGGAGGAAATCATGGTCATGGATAAAAATAGTAAATTGTCTTATTAATATAATAGAGTTATCTTTATGTTTATTATATTAATAAACATGTGATATTTAGGTTACTTGTGGTTGAAGAAAACTTTTTCAAAGAGGTGCACAAGTTAAATATATATGTAGATGAATTTACTCTTTAGTGTATTTAGATCCATTTTTAAAATTGGTCCATTTTCTGCAATGACAATCTTCCATTTTTTGCAATGACAATATTCAATTTTTTCATACAAGGCATGTCTTAAATAATTTGAATGAGGAATAGTGTTATTTTTAAATTTTCATATCAGTAATGATTCAAACAATGACACTTACTCTATCTTAGAATCAAGAACCACAACTCTTATATGTCGTAAAGTATATAATTATGTAAATTCATTGTGATTTAATAGCCAACCAACAACGGTGTATTCTTTCTATAAAAGAGATACAAAACATTGTATGTGAAATATATTAAATACTCATGAAAACATGACTTTGTAATGTTTTTGCAATCAAAATGGAAATGGAATCAATTTGATTACCTTTAGGCACATGTAAGTTTGAGGTGAATGCTAATCCTTATTTGAGATTTTGAACAATGTACTGAATATTTGAAAATGTTAATTATTATATGAACATCTATATCATGGGATATCCACCAATGGAAGCTTCCAACTTGATGGATGTGGATAATCTCTATCATTTGATTCACCAGATCTCTGAGACTGACTCTCTCTTCCTTGATAGTCAACTGCTGCAATAGAGTAATATGTTGTATTTGTGTCATTATTTTCAGCCCCTCTCCTTTCAATAATCGACTTCCATATTGCTAGAGCCATATCGTAGGGAAATTTATCCACTTTGTACCATGATGTATAAATTTTTAAACAATTTTTCAAAAAAAAATCAAGGTTGTTTCACAATTTTGACTTTATAAAGGCCAAGGCACTAGAAATTCTCTCATCTTCAACTGAACCCAAAATCCTTGTTTCACATAGATCAGCCAATGAGAAAAAATTAGACATGGTTTTCTATAAAATAGTATTCACCCAAACCTTTTTCCATAGCCGGGTTATTTCTCCACAATATAAGGGATTATCCAAATCTTTGAATTGCTGAATCATTGTAGTGGTGAATTCATGAGATTGAGTAGTCAAAATTTCCTTGCTTAAAATACCTGTAATATTCATTCCATCGATATCAACAGGCTTACAAAAATGTTAAATCAATGTAGTCAACCTCTTGAAGTAGTCTTCCCACATATGTCTTTTATTTTTGGAAAGGATTCCAAAAGGTCATATTTAATATAGCCATTGCTTTAAGTAAAAAATACCTTCTAAATCACTCCCTTATTTCTTCTAATAGGGACACTATAATTTCTCTTAACCTTACCGTTGTTGATGATACAATGTTATCAAAAATTTTCCCTGTGATTTTTACCTCCTCAACCTTACCGGATATTACTTTAAACATGTACATCAATATCTCATATCTAGGTATAGAAGCACATAATTCCCCAAAAATGTTGAGCTTCATAAAGATACTTGCATTTCTAATATTTATCAAATCATTTCAACCATCAAATGTTGGAACTGTAAAAGTAGTTTCATTGACATAAAAATATTCTATTGTTATATAAACTCGTTTCCTCAAACTAGAAAAATCAACAATATAGATAGTTTTTTCTTATGCTTGTTTAATTAAATGATGTATTTCTTCCAACATGGGAAGGAGACCACATAACATCAGCAATGACTCTATATCATTCAAAAGATGTATCAAATATTGGGCCTTGTGCACTTTTATAGTCATTATTTAACCTCAATACCTCTTTTTAACCCCAAAAGTGTTGACCTATCACCAAACATACGTTGGGTGCTCACATGTGGCGCGCGAGCACTGAGCCCCTCCTTTATGTGAGATTTACAGAATAGTTCTATCATTAATGGGGGATTATTTGTAAAAACAGAAGTACATGCATCTACTTAAAAGGTAAAATATATAACTAACAAATCTACACATCAATACATCACAAAAGCTTAATAAATATTGTACGAAGCACAAGGAACAAGATCTAAGTCATGAAAAACCAAATAACATGAGGGTTGACACCCATAACTAAGATGTGCACAATAGATCCATGTATATTGATTTAAAAGAGTTTTCAGTAGCCATACTACATTCAAAAGGGTCATCTTAGACCATATACATCAAGTGACAGAGCTCCAAATCCTACAAACCTATCTCATCAAAGAGCCTAACTATGATTTCTCCATTAAGCCCTTTTTACCGACCCCAATACCCATATATATACTTAATGGTATCCCTAACAACCCTCTAGCACCAAGAACTCTACAACCTAGCATCATGAGCTCTAAACCCTTATAATTTCCTAACATTTCTGTAGCACCCCGTTACCCTCCTTCTCTCAGCACTCTCATACCTTCTAGTGCCTTCACACTACCTTCTCCCCCTCTCTCTTCTCCCCCCCTATTCATGTCCCAAGCTCTTCTTTAAATAGGATCAACATTCACTACGATGACTTTTCTCTTTAGTATATTACGTGCCAAGTATCAATGTTGTCCTCAATTGGAAAATTCTTATCCTCTTTATAAAACCTTCCACTAACTATAATGATGCCTATGGGAATATTCTCTTCATGGAATATCTTTTTCTTCACCTCCAAGGTTCCATGCTAGAACCTAATACACTTATCACACGTAGTCAAGTCCTCATGTTTCTCCTCAAGTGAATCCATGATGCCAAATATGGCTAAGTCCTTTAAACCCTTGTTTTTCCTCCTACTCATACCTTGGTTTCCTTTAAACCCTCTTCCTCCATGATTTTACGTGAGTACCATTCTATTTACTGATCCTATGCATTCTCCTCTTGGTACTTAGCCAATATTTAGGGTCCAACATCACCCCACACTATGAGTGTTCTTCATCCTCAGAAACATTCTACTCCTTCAATGAATAAATAATAGTGGAATTGAAATAATCTAGATAAAGAATGGAAGAATGAAGAATATGTTACTACTGCATGAGGAGTGGAAACTCCTTCTTCATGGATGCCTCCAAGTGTCTAATTCTCCCTACACCTACTGAATTAGGTCACCCACCAATTCACTTACTTCATGAAAACTTAGTTCATCACTCTTAGCTTTCAAAGTATTTACAATGATTTCCAGTTGCTTGCAATATCACTAAACACAGTGTGAGTGACTTGGGGGTATAGTTCCTTTAGCTTATTCTTTATCCAACCCTGTAAGGTTTTGATTGCTTCCAAATTCTTATCAACCTTGGACAAGATCTTATCACGCTCCACTCTATTGCCTTTATTCTTTTCTTGAAATTATTTCAGATCCCCTTCATGTGTAGAAACCAATATGCTTGTTACCCTGTCTCTGTCAGCACAGTTGTCATACAAGACTTCGGCCATCTATGTAATGGTCTTTACTGTGGAAAGGATCTCAGAGTACCAAGTCCCTATCTACCTAATATTTATCTTTTCTTCCTCCTTATGGCATGCCATCGCCTCCTCTACTGACTCTAATGCGAGTGGCCACCTTTCCACATGGTAAGGATGCGGGTCAAGTTTTCAAAGAATTGTATGGTTGACTCATATTTCTACTCACACGGGGCCACATTCGGGTGTTTAAACATAATTAAATATAAAATGTCCTCTATCTTCTTGTGGAATTCACACACCTTTTCCTTTTCATCCCTCAGCTCATGCCTCAACTATAAACTGATAAATTCCTTTTGTTTTATCACCTTTTCCCACTCAATGATATTCTCATTATTTTTCTCATGCTCTTCCTCAAAGACCCTTATTATATTGTTTCTTCCAAATATTCTTGCCTCAACCTCCACCAATACTTTGTTGAACACGTTGCAAACTTTCTTATCTGACAGTTTCTAGGCATTTATAAGAGGTTTTACTCCTTTGGAATCTCATATCCTCATCAATGCATCATGATTTACCTTGAACTTAGGTTCATCAATGTGGGACTCAAAAGCCAAGGATACCATTTTCCTCATGCACAGATATGTACCCTCTTCATCAAAAGAAGACCAAGAGAGGAGTTTGTTTGCGGGAATGGCACTTTGGAATCACACGTGCAATACCTTAATTGGATCATTAATATAATTCATATCATTTTTTTACATCGCTATTGTGCCCTTTCCACCTGTACACGTTACCATTGGGAAACTTACTGCTAAGCTAGAGTCTCCACCCAAGCTCCCATACTCCTTTCCTAGGCTTGCATTCTCCTCAATTTCCTTCAGCACTTCTTTGGTGCTTCACCCTACTTTGTGATCTACCAATTTTTTTATAATACCTACCACGTCCCTCTCTATAGTGTTATCCATTTACTCATCGCTCGGGGTCAGGGTCTTCTGGTCTTTCATGTCTACTTCCTCACTCCCACTTGTCATGAGTGCCTTCCTCATTCTCATGCCTCTCTTCATTTCCTTCTTCATCTGACTCATCTACATCATACAAAGGATGAATCTGAGCCTCACCACACTCTTCATCTTCTTCATCACCCTTGTTGGCCTCCATGCTTTCTATTTATCCTAAGTCCAACCCTTTTGTCACCATTTGCCTTATTCCTTATGGGTGACTCCAATTTAGAGAAATTATTTTTTTATTCTCTTAGGAGATGTAGGTACTTATGCCCACACTTGATTCCTATGCTCCTACTATCTGTATTGTCTGTGCATGTGTCACCTTTTTAAAAGGAGCCTCCCCTCTTTCTCTTTTCCATGGTACGATATTTTTCCTCATAGTAGGGTTCTTAAAAATAGAGACATTATATTTAACATAAGCACCTTTTTCATACTTATGACTTAGGTGCAAAAACACCCTTGCTATTTTTTTCCCTACAACAGGAAATGTTACTAGTTTCAAAATGTGCATGTCATGGGAGACATACTTCTCCACATAGGCATGCTTCTTGGGGTATATTAACTTCCTACGCATCTTGTAGTTACAATCTTGATCTACTACACTTAGATAAAACCTAAGTTTCTTCACCTCTTTGAATTGATTGACCCCAACGTCTAAGTACTGCACTATGAAGGAGAAACACAACTTACACCAAGGACTCTTGGTGCCATCTATCAAGGTAAATATGCCAATACAAAAATGTTGGTATATGGCGAACTCAACATCTCCTTGTACTAATGAAGAAAAATACTTGGGTATTCTCCATTCAGCCCCAAATGTGTCGTGCATCCGCTTATACCAATTTTCAAGGCATGCCTTATGATTGGACATCATGGTGTCATACATATAATGTCCAAACCTCTTAGTAGGGGAGGGGTTCTCATCTGGGTATTCCCAAACAAACTTATCCAGACCATTGGGAACTCCAATCTATGAAAATAAAATGGTGAGGAGGACATTACCAAACATGATCTTCTCTTTATTATGCACGACGTTTATGATATCCTCTGCAATAAAAGATGAGAGGTTATAGATGGTCCCCTCTGAGATCTTATGGAATACAATCAACTAGGCCTTGTTGATCTGTGTCCATATTTCTTTCCCATTCATCTTTGTGACCAAGTGCACAACCATCCTCATTACAAGATCGGTAATTACATAAATGTCAAAGTAACATACACCCTTCTTATATTCATAAGCTTCAACGGTTTTTTAATGGCTTTTTTATCTCCCAAATTATCATCTAATGATTCTCCTTTGTAGATAAGGTTGGTGAACTTAGAAATTAGTTGGGGGGTTATGCACATCCTTTGATCTGTGAAATAGAAGTCGTCTTCATGCATGCATGACACCAACCATTGGTATATTTTCTCAAGCTTTCCAAAATAGGGAAACTCGTAGAGTTGCAACAACCCAACCTTCTCCATTTTCACCTTCACTTCATCATCATAGATAGGAATTCCATTTGGTATCCTCTTCTCTATAGGGTGAACTAATTCTAGTGTCATATCATTTTCTGTGGTGCTTTTTCGATGGCTATAATCACTTATGGCCATCCTTTTGATATGAGACACCCATTACGTACCAAGTAATACACCATCTAGGTACTGTATTTCCTTGTACCATTCTTCATTGAAGCTAGTAGAAACAACTTATTTTCCCTTGCCTTTTCCCTTCTTTGGTGAAACATTTGCTAGTTTCCTTGGTGTCATTCCTTCTTTGGGTCCTTAAAACTTCTTCCTCTCTCATAGTCTTGGTTCTGCTCAACTTCGCAGCTCCATTCCTTTTTAAAATTTCCTCCACACCACGTGCCCTAGCTATGCAAGCCTAACATGGATAACCCTTTTCCACAAGATGGCATAACACCGTATGATCCTTCCACATAACCTTCTTTTCTTACGTCCATGTACTCCTTTCCACTTTGGTTCGCTGATCAAACTAGCTGTTCATGAAAATATTCACAAATTTTCTCAAACCTTCTTCATAAGGATTCCCTAGTCCACGAGATCTCTTTGATAACTTAAAATGCAAGGTATAAAATTACACGCCCTTGATCTTATAGTTATAACTTTTTATCTTCTCCATAGTAAAAACCATACCAACTACCAATGTACTTTCACAATAAAGGTGGGTTTTTTCCAATGGAAACCTTCAATACTTTTCCTTCGCGTTTAATCCTACACACAAAAATTTATAAACCTTCTGACATGTAAAAACCCCTTACTAATCACATATCCTTACTTGCACATATAAAACACCAAAGGCTTTCTTCATCTGTGTCCTAATCCTAGTTCTTGACATTTCCTACCTCATGTTGTTCCTATGATTTTCATTCTTGTACATGGTTTTTATAAAGCCTTTTTACACCATCCTTCCC
Organism: Taxus chinensis; assembly: GCA_019776745.2. NCBI lineage: Eukaryota > Viridiplantae > Streptophyta > Pinopsida > Cupressales > Taxaceae > Taxus > Taxus chinensis. Next base: position 116,655,798 of record CM034155.1, on the reverse strand, counting down.
TCATGTTCACCTCTTCCATACACAATCTTCCAATTCACATGTTTTTAATTTTTCAACCCAGGCCATCAAAAACCATAGCTTCCAACACTTGTCACATCAATCCACCCCCAAAAAAAATGGATATGATGTCCTCCACGCATAATTGTTTTTTGAAATAATAAGTGGCTACCGGTGCATAAACGCACAAAAAACAAAACAAGAAAGGGAAACATAAAGAAGGAAACTTCATCAAAAACAATCCCAGGCTAACTGGAAATACTACCTTATTTACAAACACAAATAAGACTTATTTATAGTAGGGATTCAACCTACTCAAGTTGAAATGGCCTAGAAATTGTGTTTCAATCAGCTCTTGTAACTAGAAATCACCTAAATCAAGTATATAAGATACAATGTACCGGCCCAACCAATGGAATTTAAATTCCCCAGGATGGCACAAAAACTTGGAATCATACAAGAGAACCATCTACCCAACCTCAAAATATTTCTTCTTGAGGTGTTTATCATGTCATGCCTTCTTCTTGTCTTTTCTGATTTCTGACTCTACCGAGCAATAGCCCGCCTCTCATCTAACTACATCAACTTGTCAATCCTTTCCCCAAGCACTTGTTCATCATCTAACCCTCCTACGTGTGTTATACACAACGATGGTAACATGAACTCAACAAGTAACACATATAAATTGAAAAGGTGTGGCCTTGTTAAGTCTCTTATAAGTAGTCTGATATGACCATAACACAACAGAAACTTTATCATCCCAATCCTTTCTTCCCACATAAAAAATCTTAGTTAACATGTGATTCAATTTTTTTTAAATGCCTTAGTAGTCCCATTAGCTTATGGGTGATAATGGGTGATAAGGGGTAGTCTTGTGATGGGCCACCATGAATTCTACTAATAAGATTCTAATTGTATCATTTAAGAAATGAGTACCCCTATTACTTGTTAATCTCAATAGGTATCCATACTGATTATATTTTCCCATAAGAACCTAGCTATTGTTACCACAGTGCAATCCCTTATAGGCACCGATTCTACCCACCTTTTAAGGTAATATTTTCATGTAATAATATAGCATGAATCTGTCATTCATGTCACTGGAGAAATAGGTCCAACAAAGTCAATTTCCACTTCTTGAATGATTATGCACTAGAAATTGGACTTAATGGAATTTCATCTCTTTTCCCTAGTTTACCAAGGCATTGGAAGTGGTCACAAGCCTTTCAATACTTGATAAAATCTTTGTAAAATATTTCCCAGCAAAATATTGCGAGAAGGATCTTGCACGTGGTTGTATTCCCTGCATAGTGGTCCCTGTAATTACACCACGAGCCTCTTCCATGATTTCAATGCGCTCATGCTCAAACATGCACTGGTGTAAAACCTCATCGCATCCTAGCTTGTATAAGTATTCACTAATTAGCATTTAGGGTGTGACACATATGGATAACTGCTTCCTTTCCAAATTATTCTTTCCCTCTGGTGCCACATCCATTTTGAGAAACATAGAAATATCCTCTAAGTCAGAAGGCACACGCTACAATCTAAATGGTTTTGCATATAACATTGTATCCACAATGCTCTGCACGTCCTCTCCTGAGTCAATCCTTGATAAATGGTTAGGCCCCAAATTAGTCTTACCTAGTTTTACAAACACTATAAACTCAAACTCTTGGAACAATAGGACCCACTTGCATATGCACCCTTGCAAGAAAGGATTTTTTACCAAGTACTTTAATGCCATGTGGTCCATGTAAAAGATAAAAGGAATCACTATCAAATATTTCCTAAATTTGTGTAGCCTGTAGATCATCAATAATGCCTTGCACTTCATGGTATTATAATTATGTTCTGCTAGGGTTAGCTTCCTGCTAGCAAAGCTCAAGGGATTCCCTCTCCAAGTTGTGCTAAGATTTCTCCAATCACCATCCCTGAAGCATCAATATGTACATGGAATAGATTATCCTAAGAGGGAAAGCATAATATGGGTGCGGTGATAAGCCTATTCTTTAATGTGTCAAATTCCATCTGTTGTGCCTCTCCACAATGAAATGTACTTTTTTACTTCAGAAAATCCTCCAATGACACGAAGATCTTGGTATACCCCTTAATAAATTTTTAGTAATACCCTATATGCCCAAGGAATCTGAGCACCACACTCTAGCTAGTAGGCTCCCCCAATATCACAATAACTACAACTTTGGCAGGATCCACTAGCATGCATTATTTACATATGATATGTCCCAACAGGGTGTCAAATGGAGTAGTGAAATCACATTTCTTAATGTTAAGAGATATACTCAACTTACGAAATCTCTCAAACATTAGCCTCATATTCTAACAATGGTCCCTCAGTAATCCATATACTCTCCAGTAATCTGGGTAGATTTGTATAAATTTACGAATGAAGTCCTAAAATGCCTGAACCACATTGTGTGAAAACATAACATGCACGTTCTTCAGTCCAAAAGGCATGACTGTAGAGAAAAAACTTCCCCATGCACTGGAAAAGGTTCTCTTTTCTTGATCCTCCTTTGCAATTCTAACCTGATGATATCTTGAGAATCCATTTGTGAAAGAATAGATTTCTCGCCTAGTTAATCCTTCTAGAATCTCCTCAGTGAAGGGGGTTGAAAAAGGGTCAATGACACATATTGCATTAAAATCCTTGTAATCAATATAAATCATTATCCTTCCATCCTTCTTAATATTGATGACCATCGCAATTATTGACTATGATTCCTCAATAGCCTTAATGATGCCTGATGTGATAATTTTTTCAATCTCCTCCTTAAATTTGATGCGTAGATTCAGATTTGTTTGATAAGGTATCTTCCGAATTATGCATATGAATTCCTTTAAATTGATCTTAATTTCTACTAAGGAGTGGTGAAATAATTTTAGCTCATGGTACCCACACGGAAACAAATCCTAAAATTTTTGCAACAGATCAATAATCTTTGAAACCTCCCTTTATATCCAGTAATCTCCAATAGTAGCTTCCTTAGATTCTACCTCCGAGCTAATGCTAACCTTCTTAATTGTCATGGGTTCATGGTAGATGCATGCTTGCTAGTTAGCACTATCCATAACCTTGCACATATAGATAATATGGTTAACATCTGAGTTTTTCATGTCTTCACCTTCTATTATGTAGACCAAGTTTCATTTCTCTTTTTCCATGGATGTATGCTCAAGTTGTACCTCCTCTGATTCCTCCTCATCAAAACACACTTCCAAGCCAGGTTCACCTAATAACTCTAGTACTTTTTCCTCCACCATGGCACTATCTCCCCTAGTTAGGTGCTTAACAACTCGTAGCGTATCATTCCTTGATGGTTTAGTACTTTGATACTTGAAATCTTGAAGGAGATTAGCCGTTAACCCCTACCATTTTCATGTTTAATGGTCCATCTCTGAGTGAATGTACCATGTATGTGCGTATCCTTGTAAGGTGGATTAAATTTTATGCACCCATAAAGATGGAGGTAATGTTTCTACACCTTCCATCTAGGCCTTCTCACATTCCTGGATGTGAAACAAGGCGGGTTCCTTCCCATGATAATCTTGTATAGCAGTAGGTGCATTGCTTCAGAGAAACCTATCAGAGAACGTGATTCTCACCTCATACCACTCTAGAAGGTTATCATGAGGGTCACTAAAAATGTGTTGTGGTCTCGAGCAAGGTATAACTAGGCATGCTTCTCCTTTCAACCTTACATCTCCATTAGGTCTCCATTTCTTGTAGGAAAACATCAGGCTAGGCTCCCCCAGCGTAACTTGGTAGTTGTATTCCCCCCAGGTGCATGATTGAGTGCACCTTTTTTAATTTTGTCATAGAGCCTCTTAACTACCTTCTGACTAACTCATATGTCCCATGCGCCCAATTGTCACATACCACACTAGTTATATTACTTATAGATTGAGCATCTTCCCACTAAATAACACCTTATTTTGTTGACTTTACAACCTCAGGGTCCTTGATAGTGCACACACATATTATTTCTAGGTCTTCTTCTCCCAAGGGCTCAATATAGGGCACTGAATTCCCATCCCTCAAAGGAATGATAACATGTTCCTCCTTTTTCTCAAAACTTATATACCCCTTATTGAAACATAAGTCAACATTTTTCTTATAGCACCAGGGGTGCCCAAGTAATCCTGGAAAGTTTTCCACCTCAAAAATCACCAAGACTTTGAAGTCTCTAGTGAATTTTTCCCCTTGGATAGTGATAACAACATCGTTTAAAACACCAACGGGCATTGCCTTTGTCTTATTAGCCATATACACATATTTAAAGATGGTTTTTATGGGGGCCTTCCCATTTGATTCCATGCATCCAAGGTTAGAACATTAACTTCCACGCCCATTCCAATCATAATATTACTTAAGATCCATCTATCAACAAATGTATTGAAGGTAATCTCCATATCATAGTCAATGATGTGAGGAGGTAGATTATCATGCAAAAACTTCCTCTTGCACTCTCCTCCAACGCTTGGTAATATATGTCTCAACCATTATCCTAACAGAGGGATGATATTATCTTAGGAAAAAATCTTACAAACCTCTCTAACATCATCTATATCTACCTAAAGGATCTCAGTTCCTTTCTTCTACTCCAACTTCCTAGATTTCTCTTTTAGACATTGAATTTCCCCTTACAAAATTTTGATTACTTCCATGGTCTCTTGATAGACTTTCTCTGATGCATAGGGTCTGAATACTTCCCATGTAACACTTCCTCTCTTATAATTAGTGGTCTCTACTTTGGCATCTCTGTGGCACGCACAGTCTCAACTCACATCATCACTAGTACATGTTCTAACTCTGACTCACACACCATTCTTGGCATCGACTACGAGTCATATTTTTTCACACCTTACCATCCTGACGCCTTTTTCCTTATGATGTTGTTGGCTCATGTTTTCAAAAAAATTGGGCACTCCTCATACTTGTGATTTTTCCCACACTAAGAGCACTGCAAAAATTCAGGAAACTCATGCTTTTAGTGTTATGTGGATCCATAGTTATAGCAGGTTCCATGAGTGAAATCACTCATTCTGCCACCACAATTTCCATGACCTTTGAGTCCTCCTTGAAAGCCTCTACCTCACAATTCTCCATCCACATGCCCTTCATAATGATGTCCATCATCCTTGGTGTTGTTTATAACACTGGTTTGATGCACACCAATATCAATGGCATCATGTATTTAGTCAATCAATCTAGAATCCTTGGTGTCATGAGTAGTAGAGGTGCAAATTTTGTAATTGCAAGACACATTCTTACAAATCATGCGTTGTAGTAGAAGACACCTACTTGCATCACGGTCTCTATTGAAAATCTCATAGTCTACTATCATCATGCGTACTGATCTCTGAGGAAAACTATCCTTTGTATGTCGTTTTACCTCACAATCTATACACCATAACCTACTGCGAGTATCATGAGCTGAGTTTGTAGATAATTTATCTAGTTGTGTTGCTATTCCAACAATTTAGGCTTCTAAGAATTGACTAACTCATGTATCAATGCTTCATACTACCTCAGCATGAAAAGGAGCCTCCAAGGCCTCACGTGGATTTGTGAAAGTCTTCTGAAAGAACATTTTTGAATGGTGTGATCAGGCCTCTAATGAACCACTGGTTATGTTTTAAAGGATGAATGTCATAAGATGACTTGGATAGGGGAGTCTTGAAACATGTGTCATACTCTCATACACTCTCCTCCATTCCTTGTTGAATCTCCTTTAATGCGCTGATGATTTTTTATTAAAACTTAGGTATGTGGAACTCTGCCAAAAATGCATTATGCAACACAATTTAATCCACCATTGTCTGATGTAGGTCATACTTCTTGTACCAGATATGTGTGCATCTTTGCAAAATAGTTACAAACTTACTTTCCTTCCTCTATAAGGAATTTATTCCCTTCACTCACCATAGTAACTCATACTTGTGTACATGTTGTGCAACATCCTCGATTCCCTTGTAATTGGGTAAGTGGAGCGACATATCATAAAACACCCATTGATGGTGTTATGGACCTTGTCCACTAGATCCAGGACCTTGACTCCCTTTGATGTTTCCTCCACCACCAGACCTACTAGATCCACTACTGCCAACTCCTCCAGATCCACCATATCCTCCTCCTTTCAAAGGTAATGGGCCTAATGTAGTTGTGCCCTAATAACCCACCGTTGTAGTAAACTATGCATCAAAAAATTATGATATTGAACCACTCCTAGATGCAATACCAAAACCTTGTGATACCACACCTTGCAAAAATGTTGTACCAGAAAAAATATCCCCAAACATAGGAAATGACTGTGCAACCATGGATGTACCAAATGAAAAATTATACCTCCTAGTTGTCACTTGGCTATTAATACCGATACCAACTGGATTATAAAACATTATCTCAAGAAATGGAAAAATAAGCACAAAGGTCTTGTTGCCACGTGGGTTAAGTTGTGTGGCTACGGTTCTCCTCCTCTCTTCATGTGAAAAGATCTCTCAAAAATCCGAGGGGGTTTCTCTTTTGTGCTTGCCAAGATGGGGTAGATTAGACTACTCAAGGTCCACATCCTCCTCGTAGACCTCAAATCCTTCCCGTAATGTCTGCCTCCATAAATCCATCACTCTTGCAGCTTCATGATGTCTTTCCAACTTCCTCTCCTAAACTTCATTATACTAGAGTCACCTCTCCTCTCTCTCTATTTCTACTGAAAGGTCTGCCATCTTCTACCATGTTAGCTTCCATGCCCTACGCTTAGCAAAAGTTTATCCATCCATGAGAAAGGCTTCCAAACTCAAAGTAATGAAAAGGATCTTGATATCCAGTGCAATAACATGTAAGAGCAATCCTCTAGGATCCCTCAAGAATTCAAAGTAAAAAATATCTGGGAAAGAATATGTATAAATAGAGTATTCTAGGGTATAACTAGTCATCACTCTACTCCACCAGTGATCAACAACATAGGTATAGGTAAGAGCGAAATCATATAACCACTGATATTCCTCCTAGGTCCAAATAAAAGGTCTATAGTACCAACTTTTCCTTGATGCATATGTTGAGATCCATTCATACAACTCTACTGGGAAATAACAAAAGAATGTCTCATAGAGTTTTTGATACATGTTATCCTTCACCCATTTACGAGCATCAAACTTAGATCCAGTATTAAATATTTTAGAAAACTCATCCTATGTGGTTTTGAGCCATGCTTTAGAACTATCCAAGGTCAAATGCTCTATCATTAAAAATTTCTCTCACAATATCTTCAAAATATGTCTCGGAAACAGAAGTAAGATGTATTCATTATTTACCCTCAATACCTTTTTCTAACCCCAAACACACCATCCTATCACCCAGCATACACTGGGTGCTCACCCGAGGCATGCGTGGGCACTCAGCCCCTCCTTTATGTGATCTTTACAAGATATTTATGCCATTAATGGAGTATTATTTGAAGAAATAGAAGTACATGTATCTACTTAAAAGGTATAAGATATAATAACTAAGAGATCTACACATCAATGCACTAAAAATCTCAATAAACATTGTGTGAATAATAAGAAACAAGATACGAGTCATGAAAATCCAAATAACATTAGGGTTTACACCCATAAGCAAGATGTACAAAATAGATCCATGTATATTTATTTAAAATATTTTCTGGCGATCATACTACATTCAATAGGGTCATCTCATACCATATACATCAAGTGACAGAGCTCCAACTCCTATAAACCTATCTTATCAAAGATACTAACCATGATTTCCCCATTATATCCCTTATCATAGACCCTAGTACCCATACATATGATTGATTATATCCCTTACAACCCTCTAGCACCAAGAACTCTAAACCCTAGCATCATGAGCTTCAAACCCTTAGCATTTCCTAAAATTTATGTAGCAACTCGTTGCCCTCATTTTCTTAGCACTCCCATACCTTGTAGCTCCTTTGCACTACCTTCTCCCCATCTGTCTTCTCCCCCCTTGTTCCTAGCCCAAGTACTTATTTAAATAGGATCAACATCTACCAGCATGAATTCTCTCTTGAGCATATCACATGCCAAGTGTCAATGTGGTCCTCCATTGGTGAATTCTTATCCTCTTTGCAAAAACTTCCACTAACTATAATGATGCCTCTTGGAATATTCCTTGTGTGGAATATTATTTTCTTGGCCTCCAAGGTTCTAGGCTAGAACCTTATCCACTTACCACACTGAGTCAGGTCCTCACAATTTCCTCAAGTGAATCCATGATGCCAAATATGGCTAAGTCATTTCAACCCTTGTTCTTCCTCCCGCACACACCATGGCTTATTTTAAACTCTTCTTAAACCCTATTCTTGCACATTTTTTACTGAGCACCCTTATATTTTCTAACCCTATGCATGTGCTTCTCGGTACTTAGTCAATATTTCGGGTCCAACAACTTCCATTCCATCACTCCTAATAAGGATTAATACTCTTTTTACACCCTACAAACTGGTTGGTATAATGAGATCCACCTAGTGTTGACATATTTTAACAATTTATGCCCATTTTTAATTCCTTTTGCAAATATTTGGAATTTCATGAATATTTTAGGACTACTATAGAAATAAGCATGCACCACTCAAACAAGGCCTTTAACTTTTTCTACAGGTTTAAGTTTTCCAGCTATTTTGTAAGATAGATTCATTCTATGAGACATACAATGAATGAAAATCAGATAAGGGCAATGAGATGATTGAGATCTTACACATAGGCCAATATGATGACCTTGTATTATAGATGCCCCATCTGCCCTGACACATACCATATTTGATACAATTGCAACATCATCAATGTCACCGATCTTCTTCAAAAAATTTATCACCAACTCATAAATGTTTTCAGCATTGGAGTTCTCTCTCATCTTGGGAATGGAAAGTAAGTGAGGTTGTCTCATAGAATTCTCAACAATATACACAAGCATAAAAAACCAAGCAATATTAGCTAATTTTGTAACCTCATTAATAGATATCAGGCAAATAAAAAATGAACACTCTCATTCTGAGTTTCATTTTGAATGTAATCCTTATGCTTGATTGTGATGGTCATGCTAGAGAAGGATGGGTTTCATTACATGGTTTATGAAAATAAGATGCTATGTTTTGAATGCCATTACCACTACCAGGAGGGGTTAGAATAACATTTTTTCCAGAGGCTGAGCCTCCCTTTTTAGGCGCCATTTTTCTGAATCAGTGAATCCTATAGAATTGAAAGAAAAAAAGATACATCATTTTAGACTAAATGATAGTGATATGTGCACATACATCTCAACATCAGAAATATATATAAGGAAAAATAATGTTGTGTCACTTAACATGTACTAATTTTTGTAAGAGTGTTACATTAGAATAATAAGAATTAGAACATACATCAAGAAAACTGAATATGTATTAGAGGATTGATAAGAGAACAAGCAATTTAAAAATTTAAATGATTTGTTGAGTATCCAAAGACACTCTAATGATAAGACACTCTAGTGATAAGAATTATATGTTGTAGCTAATCAAACATGAAATAGGTGATCTCAAGGTCTGTGCTTAGTTTGAAATCAAAGTAGAGTATGTATCTTCTTGTGAAGGACTATAATTTCATTGATTCATCCATGGTATGCCATGTATTTACTTGATTAATGAAGGTGTCTCAATGACTGAGATTTTTCATAATGTATAAAGGGTTGTTTTGTTGTATAGAGGTTCTAAATGTTGTCATCAAGATAAATGAGGTTTGCATTTTCTCATGAATAAATTATTGATTCATCAGAGGTATGAGGTCTTTCATAATCCAATTACTAGGAGTTTTTATCACTTCAAAGGAGCTGAGATAGAATATATGGTCTTCCATCTATGAATCGTTGTGGTATGAGACTAAGAATTCAAGGTTGAGAATGTATGCAGGGTTCTTTTGCTTAACTATGAAATGTTAATGTCTCAAAGCCAACTAAAGTAGGATTATTCTTGAGAGAAGCTTGAATGCTTTGATATGATGTTTCACCTATGATACAATCATGATAAGGGTATTATTTTTATATTGTTGTGTTCCTACTTGGACAATGAGTTGAAGAAACTTGAAGGATATAGGAAATAAAAATATTCCCAGATGTTGATGTTTTTACTTTATATTAAATAGTATAGAAATGTTATCTAGACTACGATAAGGACAAGAAAATATGTCAAAGATTGATTCCACTTCTATGATATTCATGGAGGAAGAAAAGGTGGTGTAAACCCCTACATTCTTTTTTGTAAAATTCTTACTGTGGAGAGATATACTCAAACTTTTCCTCAACATTAATAAAAGCTACTTAGTATTACTATACAATTTCGGATGGATTTATAACATGATTATTTTCACAGAGAGTTCTAGAAGTGAATGCAAAGATAAAGAAAGAATATTTTACTCCTTATATTGTTGAAGGAAATCCATACTTGGAGTACATTCAATACATTATGTTTCTATGGTTTAAAAAGTTTGAAGTACATTGCAGTAAGGAAAATGGTGGTAAGAAGAAGCATGCTTGTGAGAAGATGTTTGTACTTTTCCCAAAACTACTTTTTTTTTATTTTGTTTTTCCAAATGCTAATTATATGGATTTTGGTTCATTGTTGTAACTTTTTTGCCTTATAAATTTCTTGAATTTTTCATTTTGGACATCTCTGTATGGTCTCTACTTCATACATTATTATTTTTCAGCATTCAATTAGCCTCCCATTCCTGAAAAAATCCTCCCAGTGGATGTGAACCCCATGGAATGAGTCATAGTTGATATGTTTCTGGGTCCAGAGCGAGTCCTAGATCCCAGGAGGTCTATGTCATGTGTCGTCATTACGTCAGTCTCCTAAGGAAATTCCCCTGGCAAATGTGAAACCCATGAAATGTACCACATTTTATATATCCTTTAGGTCTGCTGTGGGATGAGGCAGTGTCAGTGGATAGTGATAAATGGTTATGGTATTAGTTGTGGAATAAATGGAAATTGAAACCACATCACACACACACACACACACACACACACACACACACACACACACACACTGCAGAAGAGAGAACATTAAAAAAATGATTTAAAGAAGATACACTGATAAAATAAAAAATATAAAGAGTAGCATATCATGGACATGTATGAAGGGATTTTAAATTATATATATATATATATATATATATATATATATATATATATATATTACGTAGAATCTAGATATATTTTTAAGATAGGAAAACTAGTTATGATTCTCTACAAGTAGAGGAATATTCTAGATGACATAACAAATCATAGTGGTTATGAGGATGAGGATATTTGGGGTTTGTAATAACTAAAAAAGACAGAATCACAGATAAAACAATGCGACATGAAAGAAAAGAGGTCACAAATAGACTGAGGACTCACCTACAGTAAGTTCTTCTAAGAGGTAAACTACAATGCACTAGCGGGGCACTGACAAGACCTGTTATTGTAAAATCATAGCACCCCCAAATGAGTTCTATAGATCTTCTTTTCTAAGGCAGAGTCATTTGGTGTGATCCGCATAACATTGAACTTTACCAAGGTGTGGGACCTTGAAAATGGAAAATCTCTACATATTAAACATTGGTTCCAATTCCTCCATCTAGGTACATACATGAGAACTTGCAAAGGATCTATCTCTATACCTAATCCAAAATCTTCCAAGGAGATAGGGATAAAAGGAATCCAGGAAAATAAAACTAAGCTATAAGGTGATGCACCAAAGGAATGATAAACATTTTTTTTGCTAATATAAACAAACCAATAGAATGCATACAATAACTAAGCACATATAACCACACTTATAATAAAAGACCAGATGAAGGAAAAAGAGAAAAGGGAGGATCTAAAACGATCAAATACATGTTTTATTGCTCTACAGATTGATATAATCCATTCCACAGTGGCCAAAAGGTAGAAAAAATATTACAGTCAAGTGGAAGGTTTGAAAACTTCATGAGTTCCTTTGCAAGAAGAAAAGGGGAGCTTGTAAAATAGAAGAATGTCCAACCCTTCACAATGAGTCTCGACCTTGTATTTATAGATTCAATCAGAGAGTAGAAAAAGGAGGGAGAAGTGGGGAAAGTAGGTTGAAGCTCAACCAATCCTGTTAATTCCTTTGACAAAATATTCCCCCAAATTTTTCTTGACAATATCAATTTCTGGTTCAGCGCCTCGAAGGAAGAGGAAATGACAGAACAGATTGAGTCTGATATGGTTTTTCAGGTAGATGGATCGTACATTAATGGCTCTAAAGATGTTTTATCCATTTTCCTCTACCTAAACTCCCCAAAATTAAATTTTTATATCTTTATGGCATGGGTGAGGTAGAGATTTTTCCAACAGTGTCAAGTTTGCAATATTTTGAGCCTTGAGTCAAAAGATATGCCCCTTCGAAGTTTGTATTAGGTCCGTACAAAAGGGCGGGAAAACTAGTTTTAAAAAAATGGGCCCCCTTTTGACCTCTGGGACATGTGGAGGGATAGAACTTGTATGAAGGCAACCTCTATATTTTTTTTTCGGAATAGCGTGGGGCTGACACGTGGCTTCCTCTGCTGGCTCACTCAATTTTTTTATTTCTCGGCTAAGCTCTTTTCTTGGTGGGGTCATATTCGTTGATCGGGGACACATGGCGGTCTCATGTTTGTTTGATAACCCTATCTTAATTTGATCCTTGAATTAGCACCATTTGAACACTTGGCACTCTCTGCCTGTCAGCCCCATGTAATGACTATTATACTAAATCTGCCCCTTTTTTAGACTGGAAACGTGGAGGCATTGCCCTCGCTTGAAATCCCGATTCAAATTTTTCCTTTGAAGGAGCATTGAGTTGACACTTGGCAACCTCTATAGGTATTTGGAATTTTCAACAACCTCTCCCTTCCTACGGACCCAAGGCTACGTGGCGAACTGGCATGAGTTTGAGTCTTCATTTTTGGGCTCCCATCTTGGATTTGTACCGAGCCGACACTTGGCTTCCTCTTGCCTAGCCGAATAATTTTCAATAGCCGCACAAATTTTGGGGCTCTAGACATGTGGAATCCTAGTACTCATTTGAAATTCCTTCCTTGGATTCAAATTTCGAGTAGCACCATTCCGACACGTGGCTCTCTGCGTTGACTTCTCCATACTTAGCTGATTTTTGTACCCATTTCGAATTGTTTTGGGCCCGAAAAAACTTCAAAACTTCACCATTTTTTCCCCTTCTTGCTCTTGGTTCCTCTGTGGTATTGCCCCTTCTTTTTTGACCATGCTATTCCATTATTGAGTCTACCTGTAGCTTGAAAAATGGATTTAAGACATGGAAATAGCTCGATAGAGTCGTTTCTTTTTGCATAGGGTCATTTAATCTTTCTCAGCCCCCGCCACTTCAATTTTGAGTCCTTCTGCAGCCTATTCAAAAGATCTGAATTATTTTTCATAGGTTTTTTCTATGCGGGGTCATGGCTAATCCAACATTGTACCTGAGGGGGGTGAAATATGGTTAACAATTTGGTGACTCATAGGGGTATCTACCTGCTAGTTGAAAAGACCAATTTCCTTGTCATATTCATTGGGCATGGAGTCAAGAATGACAGTATGATATTGATTCTACCTCTGATTGATGAGCCTAGATGTTTGCACTCTAAATTTTCATAATAAATCTCGAAAAGAAGTTTTATGAGAGTAGAAAATTGATTTGACCTGAGGATTCATCTATCTCTCTGAATGGAGGGCATAAGAGAAAAAGAACAATGCCATAACTATATACAAAATTTGAAATCATACATGCTCCAAATAGAACATACAGAGCATGCAAAGAACTTAGGAGAAAAGCAACCTAAACTACAACAAGACAATGTGCACAAGCACTTAGTGGAAAAGGAAATAAACTAATATGTACAAGGTGATAACCTTCCTTCTAGTAGAAATGTTTAAGATAGATTCCATTTATTGGAATCTGAAATTCCTCACCATCCAATGTATACAATTGGAAGGAATTGCTACTTTTACATCTTGTGACCATGTAGGGGCCACTCCAAATGGCATCAAACTTGGAATGCCTTCCTAGTTTTTCCCGATCTACATCCTATTTAAAAACCAGGACTCCTTCCTGGAAGGTCCTTGTTTTTCCCTTCTTGTCAAATCATCTCTTGATTAAGGCCCGATCCTTCTTTATTGTCTGGAAGGTGCATGCTCTCTGATTTCTCCCAATTCTATCAGCTCTACATACCTAGTCTCCATCGGTTCAAATTTAGACATCTCTAGTTACTTCATGAGCTCCAATGTTGGCACCTCAAGTGATATAGGAAACGGTGCCTCTTTCCCATAGACAATTTTGAATGGAGAGCTTCCTGTAGATCTCTTGGGTGTTATCCTATCAGCCCATAAGGCCGATTTGAGATTTGTGTGCCAGGTTCTCTAATTGTTATCAAGAGTTCTTCTAATGATCTTTAATAGGTTCTTGTTTGTGGATTCAACTTGGCCATTACCTTGAGGGTAGTAGTTTAATGAAGTGCTCAACTAAGTCTTGTTATTAATAGCCCATCATGTGATCTTGGAACCTATGAATGCCAATGCATTGTCTAATATAGTGGTGGCTGGCACTCCAAATCTAGTCATTATCACTTCATAGAAGTCTCGTATACTAGACTCATTAGCTTCCTTGAGTGCCACTGCATCGATCCACTTGGTGAAATAGTCTGTTGTTGTCAGAATCCATTTATGGCCTTGGCTTGAATTCAGATTGATGATTCCAATGAATTCCAATCCCCATTACACAAAATGTTGGTCGACTGAAATTGGGTACAATGGAAGTGTTGCTAGTGTTTCTTTTCCTTTGAAGAATGCACAATTATTTCACCTTTTGATCCATGCATAACATTCACTAAACACTATCGGCCAATAATAACCCACCTTCATGATCTTAAGTGCTTTCACCCTTAGATAAAAATTGCCTCTAGCTACTTTAACATGGAATTCTTGTAACACTCTCTCAACCTAATCTATCTCAATGCATCTTAACAAAATGCCATTAATGTCTCTTTTGAACAAGACACCACTAATAAGAACATATGGGATGGCCTGGAGTCTGAAATGTCTCCTTTTTCCTTTACTCATCCCATGAGGACACATCCATGTTTGAAGGAAATGAACCATGTCTTGAGTCTAACAAGGAGTAGGTACATCATCATTTCCTTCCTCTTGATTATCCCATAAAATTAAAACAACCTCCTTTTCACTATTTGCTTCGTCTTGTTGACTTGAGGCTAGTTGTTCACACAACCCCTTCCCATTGACCAACTTAGTGACCTTGATATCAACATCATATTCCATGACACGAGTGATCCATCCTACATGTTTTTCATTCAGATCCTTGCTGAGAAGGAATTCTTTAACTTCGTATGGGAGACCAACAATTGGATTTTATTATTTGAAATCAAATGCTTAAACTTATTTAATCCTCTGATTACTACCAGGACCTGATTTTCGATGAATGAGTATCTCACTTCATAGTCTTCTAGACCTTGACTGAAGAAATAAATTTGTTGTTTTGTACTTTCTTTGTTCTATTGAACTAATATTGTAGAAATTGTGTCACTACCACCAAAGGCATACAACATGAAGTCTTTAGAGAAATCTAGATTCATGAGAGTTGGGGCTTGTGATAAAACTTCTTTGATGGCCTCAAAGATTTCCTTTCCTTCAGCTTTCCACCTGAATGCTAAGCTCTTCTTCAATATCAATGTTATTGGCTTAACAAGGGTAACAAAGTTTGATACAAACCTGCGGAAAAAATTAATTTTTCCCACAAATCTTTGAAGAGCTTTCTTGTGGCTTGGTAATGGAAATGCTCTTATAGCTTCAACTCTTTCTGGATCAATTGTCAATCCTTATTTTAACACACTGTGGCCTAGAAGCCTACCCTCATGGGCCAAGAATATGTATTTTTTTGGGTTCAATGATACCTCAAATCTCCTACACATTTGGAACACCTGCCTTAGGAGAAAAAGGTGGTCTATTGCAGTTCTGGAGAATACAATAATGTCATCCAGGTAGATCAGCACTATTTTTTTGATCAACCCTTTGAATACCATATCCATTGTCCTTTGGAAAGTGGCTCCGACATTAGACAAACCAAATTCCATTTTTCTGTAGGCGTAGGTGCCTCATTTGGTGGTGAAAGCCATATTGAATTGATCATATTATTTCACCATGATCAAGTTGTACCCTGAGTAGCCATATAAGAGGGAAAATCTCTCTGATCCAGACACCCCTTTTAGGATCTGCACCATTGAAGGGAGTGGGTAGTGATCCTTAAGGGAGGCTCTGTTCAAGTCAAGAAAGTCAACACACAATCTAATCTCTCCATTCTTCTTCCTAACAAAGACCAAGTTTGCGACCTAGCTTGAGTGTTTGATTGGAAAAATGATACTTTCCTCTATTAGATTTTTCATCTCTTTCTCCATCAGAGGCTCAATATGTGGATTGAATGGTCTATGCTTTTTCCTGATGGGCTTAGTAGCTGGATCTAGCTCAATTGTGTGTTGGGATAACTTTGGATTGAAACCTCTGAGATCCTCATAGATCAAATAAAATATGTCTAGAAATTCTTGGCAGAGTTGCATGAATTCATACCTTTCTTTCTCGGTGGCCACCTTTCCAACTTGTAGTGTTTTTTCTTCTTCAACTAGAATTAGCTCTGAATATTCCCCTTTCATCTATATTTTAGCCTTTTCTTTTCAAAACTAATCATTGGGGTTAAAAAATGGACTCCAATGTCACCAGGCCTTTGGGGAATCTATTCGTATACAACTGCACTACATGATCTCCATACTGCTGCTCTAATTTGTTTTGATTCTTAGCTGAGAACTCAGTTTCCTCTTACAAAAAATTTGATGATCTGTTGATCATTATCGAAAACCTGCCAGCATGTGTTATTATCTAGCACTAATAGCCTCATAATCACATGGATATGTGGCTATTCTTTGTCTCTTTTGATGTTATCGACCACATCAAACGTTGCTCCAACTTCTGCAAGCCTATCAGTAGCTTTGTTCTCCTTCTTGGGTATGGACACAATGCTGAAGGCCTCGAAATCCTCCATGAGATCCCATACCCTACTCTTGTATTTCTTGAGTAGGTCATTCTTGACAACATTAAGCCCTTTGACTTGATTGGAAACTAGTTCATTATCACCAAACACTTGCAAGTTCTTGATTCCTAGCTTACTTGCCAAATGAAGACCATGGACCAAAGCCTCATATTCAACAGTGTTATTTGAGAAGGAAAACTAAAATCTGAAGGTTGAACAATATTTCATACCTTTGTCAGACACAGTCATAGCTCCTCCTCTAGCTCCTTGTCTACTCCTTGAGCCATCAAAGAAAAATTACCATACCTCATTGCCATCTTTATATTCTGGCTTAATCAAGTCAGGAAGAGGACGATTCTCTTCATGTAGATAGTAGACACCTAGCTTAGATTCTTCCATCTCCTTATAGGGGTTAAAAGCATGTATTTTGTTAGCCCACTCATTAAGAGTCAAGTTTGGGATACATCCCACCTTGGTATCTAATTCACAAGTGCTTATAGGGTCTTCTTGATCAAAAGCTGAGCAATTGGCATTGATTGGGCTAGGCACATAAGATTCAATATGATAATCAACAATGGGCTCCGATAAGATTTTGTCCTTTTCCCCATACCTTGTTCTAAAGAACATATGTGACCAATTAGCAGACAGATAACCTCCAATTTTGGTAGTGAAGTCCATGGACAAAAACAACAAAATGTGGTGGCAAATATATGATTAATACGTTCAACAAAATAGTCACATTGAGGCAGACATGCAGAGTGAGGCTCAGATCCTTGATGATTCCAACATTTTTCACTGTTGTCCCATCTAATTGCACTACCCCTCTAGAGATGACTTCATATTGAAGACCCAGTTGATCAACTATTTGCTTGGGCATTACAGAACTGCTTGCCCTAGAATGAATCATACAATTGTGCACCAATTTGTTTCCAATAATCAATGAAACATAGAATGGAGGAGGTATCAAGTTATTACCTTGTTGTTCTTGATAGTTTTACCCATGTTGAGTTGTATTGGTAAGCACTTTCTCTTGTTGGTTAGGGGTGTGATTTGAGCTTGACCAATTTTTTATAGTAGTCTGCAATAGATCCCTTTGCCCTCGAATGACCAATGACTCCCATAGTGAAATGTTCACACTTTTCCTCTTCATTTTCTCAATGATATTGAATGAGCTATCCTTTTGCTACCCCTTCCTAGGCACATTTTTTTCTTGCACATGGGTTGTTACAACCGGTGCCTAAGTGGATTTGGAAGGTGGCTTGGATTGGTTCTGCATGTTGGGAGTTATAATTCGGGCACCAAAACCTTATGGAGTGATGGAAGGTTGAGGGTTACATTAGTTTAGTGGTTTGCCTTCTCCAATATTTATCTTTCTGGACCATGTATTGGTAGCTATAATTTGAGAAGGGAACTGATTCATCCAACATAAGTCCTTAGCTTGCCAATTGACAAGCATAGTTTCACTTAGAGGTCCCTCTTGCTGAGCTCCTTACTACAGATCTCTTTCTTGGCTAGGTTCCTATGACACCATAATAGTTTGCACCATCAAGGCATGATTTAGTGCACCATTAAAGTACATTGATTGGTTATGTGACTGATTGCATGAGAAACACCAATCATATTCCTGTGCCATATTGTTTTTTGTTGGAACCAATGCCCTTGATGTTGAAGCTGTGTTTGGATCATATGACTTGAAAGGTTTAGTAGCTTAAGGTTGTCCTTTGTTTTGGCTCTAGCTTAAAGTCTGAGATGGTGGTCTATTTTGCTGATACCGGGGTCTAGCTTGATATTGAGCCTGAGGCTGATACAGCCTAGAACTCTAAGTTTACTACCTTTTGATGGTCACTAACTCATTCCCCAAGTTCTGAAGTTGTTTCATGACTTCCTAGAGTTTTTTTAAAGTGTTATATGATGAGGTGGAGGATTTAGCTGAACTTTGACTCTTGGGGGTGGGTATAAGAGATAATGTGGGAATTTGGTTAGTACATGGGTTTCCTAACTTAGGGTACAAAGGAATGGATGGCCTAGGAGCAAGTTTGCTAACCTGAATCAAACTATTCTTAGCCTCTATGGAAAGGCTATAGGCTGCAAGTAAGGTTATACCCCCATTGAATGAATCATCAAATAAATATTAAAATTTAAAGCCCTAATAAAGTATAAGAAGGGACCTTCATTAGTGGGCTTTATTACTGTTGGAATCCTGTCCCAGATCCATTGAAATCTAAGGTTGAAATCTATCAGCTTCTCGTTTGGGACTCTCTTGATTGTTGTTAGTTTCTCCAACAAGGATAAGTTATCACCTTTTTCTGCAAACTAGTTGTAAAGAGCTATGCAAATCTAGTTCAAATTTTGGATAGAGCCTACTTCAAGGCTCCTGAACCATTGTGAAGATTTACCTTTGAGTGAATAGGCAAGAAAATTGACTGCAATGTCCGTCTTATGGATTTCGTGGATTGTACAGACATTTACAATATCTTGGACATGATCACTAGGAGAAGTTTATTTTTCCCCAGTGAAATATGGGATGCTCTTTAATGCTACTATCAGGACCAGATTTTGTGCATTTAGAGCGAGTGGGCTGCTACTAGTGAAATTGACATAAGGATTTGGGTGAGCCATCCTAATCGGCCTGAGCACCCCTCTTGATTGAAAGAACAGCCTGCTAGGAGGAGGTGTCGATAAGGATATTTTTGGTGGGGATAGAGACTTCTGGGCTCTTCTTCCTCCTCTCTCTCTTTGTCTAGGGATAAATATAGATAGACAAATAATCCCTCCTCTCTGGTTCTTGAGTGTGTTTTTATTCTTCTCATGAACTTGCTTGGACTACTAAAACCAATGCATTTATTTCTTTTGGAGTCACTAGATGTACAATTTTAAGACTTCTTAGAAGTTAGAATCACAACAAGTGGACATCAATCTTACAGTAATAGGATGGAGACTTCTCGGTCCCACTGGGTGTGCCAAAATTGTTAGTGCAAAATCACAACATCCCCAAATGAGTTCTATAGATCTTCTTTTCTAAAGCAAAGTCATTTGGTATGATCTGCATAACATTAAACTTTCCCCAAGGTGTGGAACCTTGCAAATGGAAAACATCTCAAGATTAGAGGATGGTTCCAATTCCTCTGTCTAGGTGGATATGTGAGAACTTGCAGAGGATCTATCTCTAATTCTAATCCAAAATCTGCAAAGGAGACAAGAATAAATGGAATGTAGGAAAATCAAACAAAGCTATAAGTTGATGCAACAAAGGAATGATGAATATTTTTTTTGCTAATAGACACAAACCAAAAGAATGTGTACAATAACCAAGCACAGATAACCAGACTTATAATAAAATACCAACTGAAAGTAAAAGAGACAAGAGATGATCTAAATCAATCACGTATGTGTTTTATTGCTCTACAGATTGATACAATGCATTACAGAGTGGCCAAAAGGTAGAAAATGTATTGCAGTCTAGTGGAAGGTCTGAAAAATCCATGAGTTCCTTTTCCATAAGAAAAGGGGAGCTTGCAAAATAGAAGAATGTCTAACCCTTCACAATGAGTCTCGAACCTATATTTATAGATTCAATTAGAGAGCAGAAAAGGGAGGGAGAAGTGGGGAAAGTAGGTCGAAGCTCAATCACTGTTGTTAATGCCTATGAAAAAATTTTCCCCCAAATCTATCTTGACTATATCAATCTTTGGTTTGGTGCCTCGAAGGAATAGGAAATGACGGAACAGATCGAGTCTGATTTGGTTATTGGGGCAAATGGATCCCACATTAATGACTCTAAAGACATTTTCTCCATTTTTTTTCTACCTAACCTCCCCAAACTTAAATTTTCAGATCTCCATGGCATGGGTGAGGAAAAGATATTTCCAATGGTGTCATATTTACAATATTTTGAGCCCTAAGTCGAAAGATATGCCCCTTAAAAGTTTTTATCGGGTCCATATAAAAGGGCAAGAAAACTAGTTTTAAAAAAATGGGCCTCCTTTTGACCTCTAGGACACGTGGAGGGATAGCGCTTGTTTGAAGGAGGCCTCTATATTTTTCTCTTGGAATAGCGTGGGGCTGACATGTGGCTTCCTTCGCTGGCTCGATCAATTTCTTTATTTCTCGGCTAAGATCTTATCTCGATGGGGTCATATTCCTTGATCAGGGACATGCGGTGGTCTGGATTTTATTTGAGAACCCTCTCTCAATTTTATCCTTGAATTAGTGTCGTTTGGAAACTTGGCACTCTCCGCTAGTCTGCCCCATGCATTGACTATTCAACCGACTCTGCCCCTTTTTTAGAGTAGACACGTGGAGGCACCGTGCTCACTTGAAAGCCCGATTCAAAATTTTCCTTTGAAGGAGCATCGAGTTGACACTTGGTAGCCTCCACAGGTCTTTGGAATTTTCAAAGACCTCTCCCTTCCTACGAAACCCGAGCTACATGGAGAACTAGCGTGAGTTCGAGTCTCTATTTTTGGACTCCTATCTTGGATTTGTGCTGAGCTGACACATGGCTTCCTCCTGCCTAGCCGAAGAATTTTCAATGGCCACACAACTTTTGGGGCTCTGGACACATGGAATCCTAGAGATCATTTGAATTTCCTTCCTTGGATTCATCTTTGGAGAAGTGCCATTCTGACACATGACTCTCTGCGCTGCCTTCTCCATACTTAGCCAATTTTTGGACCCATTTCGAACAATTTTGGGCCTAAAAAAACATTAAAACTTCATCATTTTTCCCCTTCTTGCTCCTGGTTCCTCTGTAGTACTACCCCTTCTTTTCTGACCCTGTTATTACATTATTGAGTCTACCTGTAACTTGAAAAGTGGATTTAAGACATGGAAATGACTCGATAGAGTCGTTTATTTTTGCATAGAGTCATTTAATCTTTATCATCCCCTGTCACTCCATTTTCGAGTCATTCTGCAACCTATTTACAAGATCTGAATGATTTTTCTTAGGTTCTTTCTATGTGGGGTCGTGGCTGATCCAACATTTTCCTCGAGGGGAAAAATATGGATAACAATTTGGCAAATCACAAGGGTATCTTTCTGCTAGATGAAAATACCAATTACCTTTTCATATCCATTGAGTATGGAATCGAAAACCACAGTCTGATACTAATTCTACCTCTGATTCACTATCCTTTACTTATCTATACATAGTGAATTGATTAGTATCTTATTTCTTGTTATCATCCTTTATTAAGAACACAGATTCCTGAGAATACCTTTCAACATTTTTGAGATAAAATTTGGCATGCTACAACATACCATTTACCCTTTGATATAGATTTCCATCACTCCCCTGAGCTTAGTACAACCATATCTACTAGAAAATCACAAAATCATGCATCTTTAACAAGGTTACTTGGGTTGGAGATGGACTAAGCTCTTTCACATTCCTTGACAATCATATTTGACTGCGGTAAAACAAATTTTGGTCCTAACATGCTTATCCTTGGAGTCAATAGTCAATACATACCTTGTATTTCTATAAGTCATCAATGCAACCTGTTGGAAGAGTGCAGACACACTCCCCTTGTCATAAATACTCATACAAATTTGAGCAACATTTATAAGTATTATAGCATAATTTTAGATTGAATGTGAAATGTGAGTCATCTTTTGATAAGAACATGAATAATATACCTATTCATTATCTTTTCCAATATATTAATATATCCTTTCTCAATCTTTAAGAAAAAACTGAGACAATTTATTCCCTTTAGAATCACTTCCATCATATATAATCAAGCACCTACAGGACTGTACGATGAACTTTGGTGCTAAGTGAGTCATTTCAATCTTTCATAGCTCAAAAGACATATTATTTCCTTCTTTTGATACCACATACACTCTTTAGATCACATAGAAAATATGAGAGCTACTAAACTCACCAAAAATAGAATTTTTAGATCATTCTCACATGAGTAAACACCATGCTCTGCCTTTCAATCTTTGAGAGTAACTATTATCTCACTATACCATATTCACCAACAATTAGCACTCATACTGTCTACTAGCCCTTGTAACAATAAGAATCACTCATAAAGTTTGGTAAAAAAATTCATAAAGAAATCTTACTTGATATGAATACCCACTTGACCATATTACTTCCACCAAAAACCTTGAACCATGTTCTTGAAGATAATTTTCCTAGTTTTCACCATCCTCCTTTTGGTAATTAAGTCTCTTTAGCTTTAACACTGTCAACATGAAATTTGTTAGAGATTCTCATGAATCTAATTAATTTTACTGCATCAAACCACTTTAATCTGAAATACGTCCTTTTCTATATGATCTATATAAAGTTTTATCCTTGGACATTACCATTTTCACCTTCAAAACCAACTTTCCTTACATACTGCTCAATAAGTACTATCAAGACTGAGTCAGGGCAGAGAAGCATCTAAAATGCACATATTTAGACTTCAAGAGATCAAACTTGGTACAAACCTTATTCATAGATCAATAGACAATATGCCATCATGAAAGCATAGATCGCATAAGAAAATAACCTAGAACACTTATACTCATGCAATCCTAGAAGATTGTGACAAACCAATAAGAGGCCAAGATTGACTGAAAGAGACAACACACATCATGTCTAACCTTTTGGATCCCTTCAAGACTTCGCACACATTATAAAAACTTTTACATACTTTAAACATTCATTAAGGCTCATGACATACTCAAGACACTTCATTCATGACTCAGATTAACCAATATGAGATGACACACACCCAATTTCTTTCATCAACACTCACCACTGACTCACTTATTACTTTGTAACATAACATTGAATAATATGAATACACAATCTAACAAAAATATAAACTTACCAAAACAATATGATCAAGACATCTAAAAATACATATCCATCAAAGCTTAGTTGGGGTAGATATATTTAATTTCTTTCTCCCTATCACACTTCTTTATACATTCAATCATTTTCCAAATGTTTAGATCAATCCCAACTTGTCTCTTAGATACTTAAATGTGGGAATTGGAAGACGCTTGGTCATAATTTTAGAAACTTCCTCCTTTGTAGGCACATGCATTAATTTTTTTCCATCCTTACTCACTAGATCTATTAAATAGTGATACTTAATGGGAATGTGTTTTGTCTTAGAATGCAAAATTGGATTCTTTGACACACTGATTACACTAGTGCTATCACAAAGAATAAATGTAGGTACATCACACTTAATATTGTAATCCTCCAAATTAGTCCTCATCCACACAACCTAAGAACAAAAATGAGAAGCAGAAACATACTCAGTTTCATAATTTGAGAGCGCCACGAGATATTGCTTCTTTCTTGACCAAGAAACAAGACATTATCCAAAAAATATTGCACCACCACTAGTAATTTTCTATCAATCTTACTTCCATCCTAATCAACATTAGAATAGGCTATTAATTCAAATCTTTCACTCATTGGATACCACAACCCAAACTTAGTATTTTCATTAAGATATCTAAACATCCTTTTCACTTCATGAAGATGAGATTCTCTAGGATCTTCTTGAAACCTCCTTACTAGGTCAATAACTTGCACAATATAAGGTCTTGAAGTAGTAACATAAAGAAGGTTTCCAATCATGGATCTATAATAAGATTGATTTGTGTTAAGAGAATCATCTTCCTTATAAAGTTTGCATCTTGTAACCATAGGAGTACGAACATGATTGCAATCATCCATTTGAAACTTCTTATGCATTTCCTTGATGTACTTGGATTAAGAAATGAATATACCTTTATCTGATTGACTCACTTGAAGTCCAAGGAAGAAGGAAAGCTCACCAAGCATAGACATCTCAAGTTCTTTCTTCATAGCTTTAGTAAAATCACAAGTCATTTGATCATTACCTTGAATAAAATATAATATCATCTACATAGACCAAAAAAATTAGTAGGTGATCTCCTTCACTCTTGATGTACAAGTTACTATCAACAACTTCTTTCTTAAAAACCTTTCCCAGTCAAGTATTTTTCAAGACTTTTATACCAAGCTCTAGGAGATTTTATCAGGACATAGAGTGCCTTATTCAGTATGCATACATAATATTATTTATAATTCAAATAAAAACCATCGTGTTGCTCCATATAGAAATCCTCATCAAGATATCCATTTAAGAAAGAAAATTTTACATCCATTTGATAGAATTTAAAACCTTTAAACCTTGCATATGCTAAAAATAATTTAATTTCTTCCATTCTAGATACAGGAACAAATGTCTCATCAAAGTCAATTCCCTCAACTTGGGAATATCCCTTACACACTAATATTTATTTATTTCTTGTTACTTCTCCATTTTCATTAAGTTTGTTTCTAAACACCCATCTAGACCCAATCACATTCATATCTTTTGGTCTAGGTACTAATTCCCAAGTCTTGTTCTTTTCAATATGATCTAGCTCTTCATTCATATCCTTTATCTAATATTCATCTTTTCTAGCTTATACTACATTTTTAGATTCAAATTTATAAAGAAAAGCTGAATTCTCTTGATTTTGAAGACTTACCAATCTCCTCCTTGTAGTAACTCCAACATCTTTCTTTCCTACAATCTGATTTTGAGGATGATCTCTATCTAAACTACCTTGAATGGAGCCTTGGTGTCTTTCCTTTCTTCCTCATCATCGTCTTCTTTATTTTCTTGAAAAAAATCATCTTCTTATTATTTGTAATCATCCTCATTTGGTACTTATTATTGACTCAGAAAATGATCTCATAGGATAAGATTCATCAAATTTTACACTTGCACTTTCAACTATGGTTTTCAACTTCTTGCTATAGACAAATATAAGCTTGTATTTCTTGAGGAGTAACCTAAAAATATACCTTCATCAAATATGGAATCAAACTTAGCGAAGACTTTCTTCATTCCTTTTGATGAAGCACCTAAATCCAAAGAATCTAAAATGCTCCATATTGGCTAGTCTTTCCTTTCCATAGCTCATAAGGAGTCTTGTCACTATGTTCACTCTTAGTTGACATCTGTTAATAATATATACAACAATACAAATTACTTCTTTTCAATAGCCATCTTGATAAGTTAGATTCATTCAAGATTTTCCTTTCACATCCTCTTGAACAGTCATATTCTCAACTTCAACCACCTCATTTTGTTAGGGGAGTTCTATAGATACTAATAAACTACCTCTTAATAATATGAAATATAGAAAAATCATCAAATGAATCAGAACAAAACTCACCTCCATCATCAGGATCTAATGCATTTTAATTTTCCATTCTTCTCATTCTAAATAAGGGTTTTAAAATACTTGAAAACATCAAATGGCTTATGTATTTGTCTTCTCAAGCATGCTACCCAAGTATATCCAATGAAAATAATTAATAAGGAACATGAAATAGTAATCATTTTAAGTACTTTCAGTCTTCATAGGACCAAAAATATCAGTATGAATCAACTTGGAGTGGACTAGTGGTGGAAGTCATGTTCATTAGTATTGAACCTCCTTTTAGTTTGGTTTCCATGTAAGCATGCTTTGCACAAAGTATCTTATGGCTTGCTGAGCTTAGGCATATTTCTCACACAGATTTTTTAGATATGATCTTAACAAGACTATCAAAGTTTACATGACCTAATCTTCTATGCCACAACCAACAATCATTCATATTACTCATTAGACACTTTTCCTTGTTAAATTTGTTAAGAATGAACATGTTGTTGTCTATTTCTCTTTACCTTTATAAAAACCTTACATGTTTCTCCTTTCTTAATTTTTCAACCCTTCACATCAAAATTTAGAAC
This sequence comes from Taxus chinensis, assembly GCA_019776745.2. Classification (NCBI taxonomy): domain Eukaryota; kingdom Viridiplantae; phylum Streptophyta; class Pinopsida; order Cupressales; family Taxaceae; genus Taxus; species Taxus chinensis. The sequence goes on along the minus strand of CM034155.1, from coordinate 116,628,899 downwards.
ATAGCCTTGTTTGCACATTTGGCTTATACTAAGTAGATTGTGTTTCAATCCTTCAACATATCAAACATCTTTGGTGATGGATTTTACATTGTCCAAACTCAAAGATCCTCTCCCTAAAATTATTATGCCAGAATTGTCTCCAAACTTAACATTTCCTGAAGAATTTTCCTTTAGTGTAATAACTTATTCTTATCACTTGTCATATGAGTTGAGAATCCACTATCAATATACCAAATTTGATTTTCATCTTAGACTACTGAAAATTAGTTTAAGCAATGCCATAAACTTCATCATAATTCAAAGTGGATGAGATAGATGTATAAGCACCATAAATTTCATTCCATATATCAAACCCTAATGGGTTTCAAATAATATCTCATGCTAATCAATGGAAACATACCTAGCTTTACCCTTGAGAATACTCGACAATTTTACTTCAGAATATCTCCTTTTAAGTAATTATACTTCTCTGAAATTACCTCTATGATACAAATTATTAGAATACAAAAGGACTGAGAGGGGCAGGGTGAATCAGTCCTTACAAAATTAAATCAGATTTCAGATTACTGAACCAAATCACAAATTCACTGTATCTAATCCATTAATGTGAGTCCACAACTATCAAATATCATATATGTTATAAACCATGAACAAGATAATCAACAAAAAGACACAAGTTACTAGTGGGGAAACCCTCAAGGGGAAGAAAAACCCCACTAAAACACATATATTTATATTGATATGTATTCAAATGTATTGAGGCACCAATTCCACAAGGATCACCAACTCCTAGTTTAGTAGTGCTACAACCCTACAAAGGTGCACCAACCCCTAGTTTTGTGAAGCACCATGACTTCTACAAGGATGATACAGCCCCCAACGATGATCAAGAACCCACTCAACCACCTTATGAATATCTGATATCAGATGTATTTCTGCTTCCAAAATTGACATGGATATCAATAAATTCAGCTCAGTTCACCTTCAATCCCTTGTTCAAATCCCTAGGTCTTCTATCTCTGCTCACTTCTAGCACTTTCTTCCACTTATCAAAGAATCAAAACATATTCACACATGCATTCTTTCAAAAATTACTCAACCTATCACACACTTGATAAAATCTCAATTCAGTGCTTACACACCCACAAATAATCTCACACCTACATCACACTTCTTGCACACACACAACTAACTTACAAAAGAACCCAAAACTATGATTTTATAAGATCCTTATTGATTAAAATTAAAAATGAGATAGGTTTTCCCTCCTTTATCTCAACCCAAAAAACTTAAAAAAATCCTATAAAATTTATAATAACATCCACAAGTGACCCAAGTATGTCGGCCTAGCCAAAACCCGTCATCCATACACCAAAAATCCTCAAAACCCCATCATTGGAATGAAAAACATATCCTAACACCTAAAATATTTTTAGTAATACTCTAAAAATCACCACACATGTTTAGATATAACACTTAAAAATCAGCCATGGTTGACAATTATACATTAACCAATCAAATTATTTCATTTAATGGGCCTAGTGGCTCAATTGCCTTCACAAAATACATGTATCCATGCACCCTATCTTCACCTTTTGGATTCAATATAATAAAATAACACCTCAAATATTTAATTTGTAAAAACTATTTATGGAAATATACATAACCTTTATAACACTTCTAAACAAGTTATATCTCATGAAACAATCCACTGGTTCAAACCACATCAAATTTTTTTCCTTCACCTAAATCAAGCTGCCCAAAAAGTAGTTTCCAAAATGTATACTGGTTAACACCCTTCCTGAAAGTTTAAATATCTATAAATGGATTCATTGGATGTCAAAATTAATCCTTATTAACATTCTAGGTGATATAAATACACCACCCAATCCATCTCATGCACTAACAAACTCAATATGCCAGCAAAACCAATTCTATCCTAAAAACTCAAAAATATTCTTGTACATGAACTAACATGGAAACCATTTAAAAAATGATAATAATGAAAAAAAATTATATAACTATAAGTATCTATGAATAATATTTCCAAAAAAAATTTAATCACCTTGTAAATCCTTGTGTAGCTCCTATAACTTCTATTTTACTGAAAACTGCTTCTAACTGCCCCAAAAATGCCCTTTAACCAGACAACCTAGATGAAGTGTAATTTACAATTAACATTCATAAACATGACCTAAAACCTATTTTAAAATCAATAATAACTCAAATAAATCATACAATGGTGATTTAATTTGTAAATCATTTGGACAACCTTATCCCAAACTGAACTTCTTCGGAAATTGACCTATTTGAGTGGGGTCCACTCATCATCACAACCTCTACCATACCTTTCTAGAAATATGGAGGATTCTTGTATATGTTAAAATCATCATCTAGGAATTAGCAATAAAAATGGCCACTTAGAAAGCAAATCTCTCATACCACTTTCATGCTAGGGTTTCAAGTACATATGAGTTGTTTACCTTCTTAACATTCATTCATAAAAACCTTACGATGAAATTTTCTCATTATTTTTGGTAAGCCTTATATAATAAATTTAGAAACATCCTTTGAAGCCACAAGGTCTCATGAAAATAACAAAAATTAGGGTGAGTATCAAAAGTTCCAACTCGAGTTGGAAATGGCCTTGTTCTTGCCCATGTTTCACCAAAACTGACATAACATACAAAATTATCATCATGGAAACCTGAAAATTTCCTCACATGACAAGGAAACACCATACATAAATCTATAATCATAATAATTCCATAAATATCTCTCAATATTTCCATTCTATCTCATTTACATAGCTACTCCTCAGGGTATTACATTGTAGAAGTTAGGGTTGACTGAAAGAACACTATAAATCATTAGGAAAAAATTTATAATTGTCTTATCATACCTGATACATCATAAATAAACTACCTACACGAATCAATTTTCTCATATATCTCAACAACTCAATCCCATGCAATCTAACTGTCATACCTGGTCTAAATGAGCACTTGAAACATGGTCACCAACCTGTATATAAACCCTAAAGCTCATTTGAGTGCCCAATAATTATCTAATTATGCTCACAATCATGTCAATGTTATTATAAATCCACCAATAATCTCCAACCTCCATGCACTATCACCTAGGGTAGCTAGATCACCTGATTAGGCTTGCAAGAACAAGCCATCCTCATTGAATCAACCTGTAAAACCATGAATACATCTAAATCATCATGTCATCATCATCCTCAACATGATTTGACCCTATTACATCATCCACTTTGTCATTAATGAGCTAATGCATCAATGAAAACACCTAAACAACAACATGCCAACATAAAGAAACATTCTAGTATAATGGTTAAGATGAGGGTTAATCCAATATATAACTTTATTCCAAAAAACCTAAGTTGTTAAGTAAATGATTAATAAAATATTTAACACTTTTATAAATAACGTAAGTTGTTAATAAATTATAAATTCAATATATTATGCAAACATTTGAAAATGAAAATGTGATATTTCAATTAAAACCCCAATTTACCAAGCAAGATAAAGCAAAGTAGGAGTATAAAATTTATTTTTTTATTTGTTAAATTGTTTGTTTGTTTAAAAATGATAATATTTGACAAGTGAATATGGAAAATTGCATACCAATATTAGTAGTTCTGAAAATAACAAATAGAAAAAAGTAATGAAGTGACAACAAGCAAGGAAAAGGAAAACCTAAGTTTTGTGTCACGAGGCCAATGATACACAACGTGAGTCTGCTAACAATGAAGCCACTACTACTTATCATTAGGAAACTAAATTAATAACAAGTCTAAGGCTGTAAATGTGAGACCACAATAAGTTACAATGAGTCTGAAAAAAAGAAAATATTTTGAATAATATAATATATTCATTTATTAGCACACTTACCTTATTTTCACCTCATGAAGACTATTTTTAGAAAACAATTCTCTCCACCCAGTCATAAACTACTTCCCCATTACAAAGCACAATCAAAGGTACCTAGAAGTTACAAATAACATAATATCCATGAAATCCAAAATGTGCATAGAAGGAATGAACAAATTCCCAATAATTGGAAAACAATAGTACAATCAGCTAAATAGGGCTATAAAAGTACTAACACATCCCCAAAAAACAAAAACAAGAAAAAATCCAAAATAAAATCTCCCCTTTGTGATATAGCGAGGTTGCTACTATATGATGAGTCTAGTACCCTATACCACAAAGTCATCGAAGATATAAATCCATTGTAAAAATTGACATAGCCATTGAAAAAGGAAAGGATGTTGTACATCACCACATGGCCATTGTTTACCAAGGTGAGTCTACTGAAATAGTGGTGGGATAGAAACTGAGAAAAAATAGCAAAAAGGATGGATTTTTTATCTAGTATATTTTTTTGTAGCATGTAGCCTCCTTAATTCTTGTAAAAAACACTCAACACCATATATCAAACTAAAATATAAACAAAACATGGAATTTTAACCCAAATTCAAATAACTCGAAGGAAAATTGTATGTGAAAAAAAGGGGTGTCCCACCTGGTGTGCCATATATATGCATGTACATAAAAAAGATATAAAATAAGTTAGGATTTAACACTAAGTAAACCCCACTCTATTTTTTAATTAAAATACGTCCTGATAATAAATCTAAGAAAGAAAGTAAAAAAATTACATAAACATAAACATCATAAACACATGCCTCCCTTCAATGTGTGGATTTTCTTTCAAATGCAGGTATCCTTACGAGACAAGTTCAATCCATGAGTAGTTTAATCTAAGAAGGGGAGCTTGGTGAAGGAAGTAATCTCATCCAAATGGCCCAAGAGCCATATTTGATTCTCCTCTTACTACCTCAACAAGATAAGGGTTTTCTTACTTTTTCAAGCTTACGAGTAATAGAATGCTCATATGATAAAATGGATGTATATGTCTTACAAGGACATAGTGTCTTATGGAAGGGAGGAATATGTTGATTTTATATATTTCCTCTTTGGAAAAAGTGAAACTCTTAGTGAATGTGGGATAATGGATATGTAGGATTAGGAGTGGATAAACACGATTAGAGGAAATTAATTAATATTAATGACCTATGTAAATTAGAGGAGGTTTAGTTAATCACCTATGATTAATTAATAAGACAATATTAGCTTGTAGAAGTTATTTAGAGGAAATGTGGAGGAAATTTAGTGAGTTTAGAGGGGTTTAAGAGTAGGATTTAATTAATAAAGGGTTATTAACTAAATAAAATATGGGGATTAGAGAAAATAATTAATAATGAGTAATTGATTAATTAAGATGGGATTTTAATTAACAAAGCATTTTTAATTTGTATCCAAAAATAAAAGATTTGTTAATCAACAAAAGGTAATTAATTATGGTGATAATGGGAGAGGGAGTAGTTAGGGTAATTTTAGTATTAAAATTGCATGGTGGAAAGTATGTTTCTATAGGCTTGAGGAATGGGGAGCATATGGATCTAATTGTTACCACTCGGTGTGCATCAATCAGGTCATAAAAACCCGTGTGAAGTTATTAACTCATGGAAAATATATGCATAGTGGGAGGTTTGATGGAAACCACATTTCATCCTTTGAATCTTGTCGATATCAGAGCCCATCAAAATTTTCCTTGTTTAAAACTTCCAATCATCCTGACTTATTGATTGATACCATTTTCCATTGATCATTTCATTGGAAAATATTTTGGAACTAGGAAAATATTGAAATTTTGAAGATGTGATGAAAACTAATAAATGGCACTTGTCAGCATCTATGACATTTTTTTAGTAAGAAATCTCAAAACTTAACATATTTTATTTTTTCAATAGTTTTCATGGATTCTTAGCAAGTGTTTTTTCACAGTTCTCAGTACATTCAAAAACAATAAATTTTCCCCAAGTGCCAAAGATTTATAGTGAACTGATTGATATCAAATGGAATTAATTGAATTTTTCAAGATGATTGGAAGGGTTAAACAAGATAGACTTATATGGGTTCTAATATTGAAAAGTGTCAAAATATAAAATATGTTGCAAAATGTAGTCACTACATCACACAATTTGATTCAATATTTAGTCTCAAACTCATACTAATATTCTATTGTCCTTAGAATTTGTATGGGGAAAATACAGCCAAGAACAGGACAATGATACCTCTGTGTCAAAAAAAATCAAGCTTTACCTTTCCAAGACACCCCAGGTCTACCCATTTTTAAAACCAAACCTTACCCAACCCATGTAATGATCCTCAATTAGATGTCCATCCAATCTATTGGTACCCAGACTTAATCTCCTTTTATAGGCCAGAAAACATCATGGATTTAAACAGGACACTCATAGGTAGATAAATGATTATATTTGTCATCTTATAGCCGGGGAAGCAATCTATTTGACTTGTTGGCACTCAGGCTTTGAAAGGAGTGGGTAGCACCTTAAAAGGACATGATCTGATCCTAACTATTTTAGGTTATACCTTTTCAACCAAGGTAAGAGAACCTATTTTGTGACCTCTATTTATTGAAGAACAATGATGAATCATTATTTTTCATAGATTTTATAGAGAAGACCTTTGGGAAAATATGATCAACACACCAGATCTGACTCTCACGAGTTGTCACTTCTAGATCATGGAGATATTTTCACAACAAGGCAAAGGTTACTAAAGACATTTGAGACCTTGATTGCTTCTGCATGTTTTGGTAACAGAGATTATGCATTTGTATGCACACAGGACAAACAGGGGTAGTACAAGTAGGATTGGTTGTTGTTGAATGAATTTTTTGGTGGGAGGTGGGGCAGGGTGAACTTGATTCACTAGATCCTTGAGGAATCTTAAAAAATGGAAGGTTAAACCAAAAAAATGCCACAAATAGCAAAAATGTTTCTTTAACAAGAATATGTGCTTCAATGGAGGTCCATATTATCACTCTTTCACACAATCTTTGAGTTTCTATCACAAAGGCTCGAGATAGAGAACCCAACAAAGCATCAAGATCTAAGCCAAATCACACCTAAGGTACACCCAAAGGCTTACAGACAATCTCTGTCAACAGATGAAAGAAAAGTGATTTTAAATCATTTATTCCAATCCCAAATGAAAGCTCTTCTGAGAAATGAAATTATAGATGCCACTAAACTGTCACAAGGATTGAGGCCTATATGATTGAATCAAATTTCAATACAATATTGCATTAGAAAAAAGAAAAACTAATTGCATACATTCAGAAATAAAACCAACACATTTTACTCAAGACAACACAGAAATAACTCAAATTTCATTAAATCTATTAGCAAGGGAAAGTTTCTAGAACAATCTCAGAGCTTGTCAATGGCTATACACTTGAAACCACCTTGACACAATAAAACTTAATATAAAAGGAGATAACCTAGTTTCTCAGATGAATTCTTGAAAGACAGGATTTGTCAAATTTTCCTCTTAGCAATGTTCTTTGACCTCTAACACTCCAACCTCCAAATTCCAACCCTTTGCACGAAAAATTCGTGCCATTTATAACATTTACATCAGACCCCATTTTTCCCCAAAAGACATCTAGACATTTTAATGCCACCAGTGCTCATCATGATTTCGATCGTGATTCTCAGAATCAGATCTATAAAAATTCTTCAGGTGCTCGAGGGGGTAGATCTCATCGAATATCTCCCACATTCAACTCCTTCTTTTGGTAGGTGAATTTTTTCTTCTATTCGCTAACCACTCTTGCCACCCCTAATCTATCAAATCTATCTCCTTGCATGCTCGGGAGAAGAAAAATAGAAAATCCGATCGGACACGATAGTCAGTTCATTTTAATGGCAAAATATGTCTTTCATATCTTCCCACCAAACTCAGATATCAACATTAACTCCCCTCTCTACTTGGCATGTAGGAAATACTAAGAAATCATGAAGACTCACACTTCTAGGAGTGTTTCAGTGAAAATGGGGGGGAAAATCAGATTCAGACTTGCTCAGTTACCGTTGATTTTTACTTTGAATTTGGACCATCCACATGGAAGATTCAAACTTAAAAATAGACTCGAGGGGCTTCCTCTGACTTTTTACAACTTTTGGAAAAATGGAAAAAATTTCATATTTTGTTCGGCACCTCTGCCCTTGGGAAATGAGCCTGACATGTGTCCTGAGGTGGTCCCAAAGGAACTGTGGATAAAATCTGCCATTTGACCCTCTTTTTGGAAAAAGGAAAATTTCCCAAGTTTTCCCCATTGCTCCGCCCTTGATAAATGCTTCTTACACGTGTCCCAATTTGGGTCCTAGTGGAACCGCGCTTCCTTTTTTACTTTTAACTCTTTTTTCTCAAAATGAAAATTTTCCAACTTTCCTCCTAAGAGTCTCACACCTCCGCTTTTGACCGGAGCAAGCTTTGACCTTTCCTTTATTAGGTTGCGGGCCATTTTGATGATTTTAATGCTTTTGGTGTCAGGTGGAAAAAATTCCAATTTACCTCCGATGGTCCACTTCCCAGCCTCTTTGACTTTTCAAACCTCCACGTGTCATAATGGCGCATCTTGAGATGGTCCCCAAAATTTGATACCTTGAATGAGCGCGGGCTCGCCACGTGTCATTACACACTCCTTGAAAAAGTTTTTTGAAGGCTTGAAGCTCAGCAGAAGGGGTGTGCATGTGTCATGCTCTAGAATAGTCTCCTTTGCCAAAGTTGAAAATTCCAAGAAAAATGCAAAGTGCGCTTCTTTAGAATGAAACGGATCTCTGCCATTGTCTCCATGGTGCAATTTCAAATGGTGCCCAAAGCAGAGACTTTGAATGAGCGCTTCTTACCATTTTGTCCCAATCAGAGCCAAGGGCTACAGGGCAAGTTGAAACTTTTCTAAGTCAAAAGAAAAAGTGGAAACCTCCACGTGTCCCGTTGGTGCTACTCCAAGGCCAAACCAAAATGTAGATCTTCAAATGAGCGTTAGTTCCTCCACGTGGACACATTTTTCTTTGAGGTGATTCAGTAAAAATTTTGAAGTACCCAGTTGAGCCACATCCAACCAAAAGGTGCCACATCCCTTGTTGATGTAAGGATGTAAATTTTACCGAGAGAAATTTCCGTCAAACCGTAAAATAGAGAAAAATGATCATTCTAGCCTGAAAATGAAAATTTCTCCAAGGACAAATAATTTAGAAATGTTACAAGGCTCAAATATGTATCTCAGAGATACATCCATTCATTTTTATTCAAGGGGAAGAAATGACAAGGAAGACAAATCCCGACTCTAGAGACAAAAAAATATGGGAGAACCAAAGTTTTTGGATGAACAAAGAACATGAGACCCAAATTACAGACCTTTTCCAAAGGAAAAAAGAAACAAGGAGCACACTGTGGACCCATAAGTGATCTATGACCCAAGAACAGATTAAAAATGGTAGCAAAGATTAACCAGGCACAACACAGGGAAAAATAAAGTGACAGAGGCCGTAAATCGATAGATTTTCAAAGGCAAAATTTGGGCAAGACTATTTTGAGCACCAACATCAGCTCTAACTCAGGGATGGACACTCCCTATGAGTGCCATAAGAACAAAGGTAGACCAAATGCCAAGAACATCCATTGTAGTGAAATCAAGTCAGTTTGGGAGAGATGTAGATACATGGTCTAGGTATGATCTTCAAATAATGAAATAGAGAAACCAGCAAAAATAGGTCACCGAGGACTAGAATGAACAAAAACACAAAAGACAAGGAATAAACAACAAACTATACACTATACAAAATATTTTCTACCTTGATCCAGATGGATCGATCCAAGAAATTAATCAAATGCCTACCATTGATAGCCAACTCAAGTAGTTCACCATCCAAGTCCTTGAGGAAGAAGGTATGCTCCCCAATTTTGATATCAATAGAGTAAGGGCCCATCCATAATGAGTCAAATTTTCCATGTTTGCCCTTATCCACATGTCTTCTATCCCATAGCAGCACAATATCTCCAACATTAAAGGCTCTGGGAGTGACCTGATTGTCAAATAACTTCTTCAATCTCTCTCTCAACTTTATATGCCTCTGGTGGGATGCCCTCCTCTCTTCATCAAGCTCAATAATCTGATTAATGCAAGCATCATAAGGACCTATGAAGATCTTCTAGTTGTTGCATAAACTGATAAGAAGACAGTTGCATATGAAGAGGTAGCAGAGCCTGAGTCCCATATACCAAATCAAACAGACTCTTTTTAGTGACCCTCTTGACAATGATCCTATTTGCCCAAACAACAAAATTCAACTGTTCACATCACTTTCGCTTGTTCTGCTCCAATGTTCTTCTGATGATCTTCAACAAATTTTTATTACTGGACACAGGTTGTCCATTTCCTTGGGGATTGTAATTGGAGGCATATGTCAAGTTGATCCAATCATACTAGTCCTACACAAGAAGCCACCAAAGGATTAGCTCTAAAAATCATGGCATTATCAGCTACAATCTTGACTGGTACCCCAAACCTGCAGACAGGGATCATTTTAATGGCGAATATTCGTAATATGGTGAATATTCCATTTTTGAAAAATTTGAAAAGGTGAATTTTCTAGCACGGGTCAGTTACCTGTTTGCATAAAAATTACAGTTTAATTTTTTTTAGGGGTCATCTTCACCTACCTTAGAAACTATCCCCTATATAATCCTATATTATTTGCTAGGTAGAACACTAATAGCTCACTCATACCACCTAGGGGCATATGTATTATCAAGTACAGTAAATGTGTGACAGGATGGCGGAGGCTACAGATGCATGACAAAGAGTTTGTTGATGCATGATAGGGAGAGTTTTTTGACGCGTGACAGGGAGATTTTTTTTATGCATGACAAGAGTGCGGAGGAAGTAGACATGTGAAAAAGAGTTTTTTGATGCGCGACACGGAGAGACTTTTTGTTACATGACTAGATGGTGGAGCCTGTAAATGTGCGATAGAATATTTCTATCGTGCATCTGCAGCCTTCTATCCCACCACTTAAAAATAAAGTGAAACTTTACTGTCAGACCCCCAAAAAATTTTCCTTCCCACAAAACCGGTTCCAAGGATATTCGCCAGGTATTTTCTACCTCTGATTTCTAAGAGTTATCTTAAAATGAACCCTACCTGCAGATGATGTTGTTCAACACAAAGTCCATGACAACTTGGTGTGTTTCCTTCTTGGTGGGGATTTCCTCCACCCATTTAGTAAAATAATCAGTTGCCACAAGGATCCACTTATGGCCAGCACTTGAAGGGTTTTAAATTTCACCAATGAAATCCATCCCCCATTGCTTGAATGGAGCTTCAATTGATACATGCTGCAAAGGAAGGGATCCTAAAGCTTTCAGTCTTCCAGAGAAGTGTTGGTAACTATCACATTTTCTAACCAAAAGGGTTGCATCCTTGAAGATATTTGGCCACCAATAACCAGCCCTCAGGATCTTGTGTGTTGTGACCCTTGTAACAAAATGCCCCCCACAAATTCCTCCATGGAAATCTGCAATTATCTTGGGAGCTTCTTCTTCATTAATGCATCTTAAGAGGACTCCCTCTGGATTCTTCCAAGATAACCCATAATCAGTGATGACATATTTTTGGGAATCCAACTTAAGGGCTCTCTTCTAGTTCTTACTTAATTTCTTAGGGTAGTTCAAGAGTTTGAGATAAAAGATTACATCATTTTACCACTCAGAATTCATCAATGCTTGAAAACAATATACCCTTTCTTCTTCTACCTCATTTACCTCAATAGTTTGCAAGTTTCTCTCAGCCATAAGCTTAGCCAAGCCCAAATCTCTCACTAAGTTTGTGGTCTGGATATCCATATCATATTCTTGCAACTTGTTCACGCACCTACATCTTTTTCTTGAAACTTCCATCTCTGACAAAATTTCATTCACCATGGTGTGGGGAACATAAGCAACCACTTTAGAACTTAGAATATAGGGTCTAAAAACCTTTGTTTCTTTTACCAAGGAAAATGCCTGCTTTTCCATGAAAGTGTACTTCAGTTTAGCCCCCTACAAGGACTTACTGAAAAAGGAAATGGGCCTTTCAGCCCCTTCATCATCCTTCTGCAGCAGGATAGAATAAATAGTGTTCTCTAAAGCAAAGGAAAACAATTGGAAAGGATTCTTATAGTCTGGAGCTGCTAGAACAGGTGCATGCTTCAGTGCCTCTTTAATCCCATTGAAAGATTTGATGGCATCCTCCTCCCATTTGATGACCTAATCTTTCTTCAGCATGGAAGTGATTAGAATGTTGAGCTCAGCAAATTTTGATTTGAATCTTCTAATGAAGTTTATTTTCCCAAAGAAGGACTAAATTCCTTTATTAGTCCTTGGGATTGGGACCTTGCTGATGGCCTCTACTCTTTCTAGATCAATCATCATACTTTATTATGACACTATGTGACCAAGCAACTTTTCCTTCGGCACTCCAAAATGGCATTTCTTTGGATTGAGTGAGATGCCATATTCTCTACATCTTATCAGCATCTTCTCCAAGTGCATCAAGTGATCTTTTATCTTCTTAGAAAATATAGTTACATCATCTTGATAAACTACAATAAATTCATTGATGTAACTAGCACAAGAAACATCCATTTCTCTTTGAAAGGTGGCTCCAACATTCATCAGACCAAAGGGCATCCTGACATACACATATGTTCCCCAAGGAGTAGTAAAGGTTGTCTTGATCCTTTCTGATTCCTTCACCATGACTTGGTTATAACCAGAGAAACAATCCAAGGTGGAAAGTAACTTAGAACCAGTCACTAACTGCAGCATATTCTCCATATTTGGTAAAGGATAATTATCCTTCATTGATGCTCTGTTTAGATTCCTAAAATCCACACACAACCTGATATTACCATTTTTCTTTCTGATTGGTACAATATTTGCAACCCAATAATAATACCTTGTGGGATGAATAATCCCTCCATCTCTCAACTTCTTCAGTTCTTCTTGCATCTTGAGAGATAAGAGTGGATTGATGGGCCTCTGTTTTTTCCTGAATAGATTTGCATTAGAATCCAAGGGGATCTTATGTTGAAACAGGTCTTCTCTGTATACCTTTAGTTCAGAATAGGTCTAAGTCATACAATCTTGGTATTTTTTCAACAGCTGGATGTATGACTCCTTCTCCTTGCCAAGATTTCTTCCTAACCAAATTTTCCTTGGCTTCTCCTTTGTTCCAAGATCGTGCTCCTCAATATCCCTTAAGGCTACCATGCATCTATTAACAATGTGATCAACATTATCAAAATTGGACTCAAGAGCAACCAACCCTATAGGAATGGTATTGGTATTTAGCTAGATGATGCCCTTGCCAAACAAGGTTTCTTTTCCCTCTGTTTTACATACTAATGGCTCCAAATCAATGTATTGATCAAAAAATTCTCCCTTGTTTGGCAGGAATCTTTTGATCTGAGAATCATCAACAAAAACCTGCCAATGCTTAATTTTGTTAGGGAAAGAAGGTTTTGTCAACACTTCCACATCATATTTACATGGGGACACTCCACAACTGTCAAAATGAGAACTCAACACTGCAAGTTTGTCTGCCAAGTCATTTAACTTCCTATCATGGTGCACAATGTTGAATGAATCAAACATCTTAATGAAGTCCCAAACTACATGCTTATACTATTTCATCTGGTTGTTCTTTGTGGCATATGATTTTCTGACTTGTTTTACAATTAATCCTAAGTCTCGTTTGAAAAAGATGTCCTTGACACTGTATTTCCAAGCAATTCTTAAACCCAACAATAGTTCCTCATACTCAGCAATGTTTTTGGTGCACTCAAAGTTGAGTTTGAAGGAAAAAACAAATTTTTCCTGACCAAGAGAAAGTAGAACAACAACAGCACCATTCCCAAACTTGGAGCAAGCTCCATCATACAATAGAGTCCAAGGAGATCCTATCTATTCAATAAAATTGCATTCTTCAATCTTGTGGTCCTTTCCATCAGCAAATCCCACAAAGTTATATGCATCAACACTTGTGTACAATACCTCATAAGATGTATTATTGGGATCCTCAATAAGGTGCAAAATTTTCTTTTCCCCATACAACCTAGCAAGGCTTCCCTCAATTGGAATGGTGGCATATGAAATATCCATTTGGACACTCCCATTAACACTAGTAGTCCATTTTATTGAAAGTAACATGCCCCACTTGGCTGGGCAGTCAACAATGACAACATCAAGTTTTAAATTTTTACCTAGGTAAGCTGCAAGCTGCACCACCAAACCTTTCACACATCCCACCACTGGCACTTCTCTAGAGTCCATGGTAGTGCACTTCCCATATGTTGTTATCACTTTGATATTCAGTTCGTTCATGACCTCCAAAGGCATGACATTACATGATGCCCTTGAGTCAAACATGGAGTTGTGCAACAGTCTATCCTCAATGATCAAAGTGGTGAAGAATGGATCCACATTCATATGAGAGTCCACCAAGGATGTTCCCAAATAGACCTCAGGTGGTTAATCTAGCTCTTTTGATGCTGGTGGTGCTTTTGAGTCTTCAATGACTGGTGGGGTCTCCACAATATTTATGTTAATGCCTAGGGCAATTTTCTCTTCTTTCAACCCCAAGTATTCAAATGCTCTCTTTTTGTGCTTAGGAATCCTAAGCAACTCAAAAATTGGAACAGAGACTTTGATTTGACTTAAAACTTGGGTAATATCATATAGGACATTCTTTGGCAAGGTAGTGTTGGAAGGAAATCCAACACACTCATTAGGTGGTACAGGATGTTTAACAACTTGGGCATGAGGAGGGGAATGATTCTTGTTTAGAACTGTAGGTTTTTTGGTAGATGCCTCTTTCTTAGGAGCCTCTTTAGGAATGTTTGAAAGTAATGGAGCTTTTGGCTTAGCTTAAGGCCCTATCCATTTGAAATCCTTACTTCTTGTTTTATATTCGTTCTCTTGAGCCACAACAACATTCATCAGTAACTGCACGTCTTCTTCAGATGGAATTCCTCCATCATACTTCTTTATCATTAAAGCCCTTAAATATTCAAAATCATTAATATGGGAAACTCAAAAGCTTGTACAATATCTACTTCTAAATTATGAGAGGGAGGAATAATAGATACCCTATGAATGCAATCCCAAAAACTAGCAGTAGTACAAGAACTTATCACCTTAGTTGAAGTCGGGCCTTGTTTTAATCTCATAGAACAACCCATCATGCAGACATCATCACCATTATCATCATCAACTTATTCTTCCTCTTTTTGACCTTCTTCACAAGGAGCATAGGGCATGAAAAATTTGTCACACTAATCAATGACATCTGTATCTTCCACCACAACAACTATGACAGCCAAAGGATCAGGTGCCATCTTGTTCTCCTTGGCCTGGGATTGCCTGTTTCCAAATCCAACAGGTCCCTTGCCTCTATCATCAGATATTTGGTGATTTGTGAACCTGTCTTGGCCTTGCTTCTTGTTTTGACCTTGTGAGGTCTGCCCAATTCCTTTCTCAACCTGGGCTAGTATGTAGGAAATTTCTTTGACAACCCCTGCCAAAGTCTTCACAACTTCTTCCAAATCTACAACCTTGGTTGTTTGGGGTTTTTCGGGGTTAACTAGCTTTACACCTTCCCTCTTTGGAGGCTTTCCAATTACATTGATATTGTTCCCTATTTGCAGAGACATGGTGAACGCCTACCTTAAATTTGTGGGGTTTTTATCTCTCAAATAATATGCATCCTTTTTATCAAATGCATCAATATATTTGATCAAACATGACTCATCACAAGGCCTTATCCTAATAGGAAACCTTCTTAGGGTCTTATTGAACCTCGTGTTAAAATCATGTACTGACTCATTAGGGTTATTTTTGATGTTTTCGAATTATGTAAAAGGAAACCTAGGGTCAGTCCTATCACCAGATTACAATCTGAATGCATTACTCATCTCATCCCAGGAATCAATAGATTTATCTGAAAATGCTTTATACCAGTCCCTAGCATCCTCTTCCAAGGTATGGATAAACAACTTGAGTTATACATCTTCATGTTCAATCTCAAAGTCTTCCATCATATTGATAAAAGGCTTTAGATGTTGATCACCAGTAATAAAATTATTTCCTTGGAACTTTGGCATTCTATTTCTTACGTCTTGAGGCACTAGATTTGGATATCTAGCCATTTCCACAAAATTTATAGGTCCAAAGGTGTTTACAACAAAAGGGGGTCTGGGTGGGGACCAGGCCATGTTGATTCATGAAGGTGACCCTAGAGGGGTGACAAATTGATAAGGGGCAAAGGGTCCTTGTAACACATGAGTATAATTTTCAAAATGGATACTCTTTAAAGGACCCGTCTCTTGGAAATCTCTATCAACCTCAGAAAAGACAGGAGCAGAGTGTGAAGTAAACATTTCAAAATCAAATGAGGGTCCCTCTCCATCTGGAGTGTCCAATTTCACAAAGAGGCTACCTGATTCAGAGTCACTTGAATGGAAGTCTTCAATGATGGGCCAATCAATTTCATCAATGGAGATCCCTCTTCTTGTCTGTTGATCTCCAACAACTCTCCAAGCTTTTCTTCCTTTTGATTTTTTTTTCCTAGCTTTGGAAACAATGTCCTAGCAGGATCCCTAGCAAAGAATGATCTTCTTCCCTCTAGCTTTGCCAAGATTAGTAAAAAATATGACTTTGACAGATTTTTAAGACACGTGTACTCATTAAAATATCATATCAACATGGATTCACCACTAACGATTTCCACCTTAGTTGTGCAAATACACTAAATGTGATCTATCAAATGTCTGTCAATACTAGAAACTGGAAATGGAAAGAACTTTGACTTTTCTTTACCCAGATTTATCAATGAAAGTTAGTGCACTAGGTGTGGGAACTAAAATAATTGCACACAACACTTGGAGAATACAAGAAGTGTTTTACTAGGGTTTGAAGGTAAAGTATTTGAGTTGTTGATAGGCTAAATAGATATGAACTAGTAGTGAATCAGAAAATAGTCTCCAACTAAAATAAGTCCCCGAAAATGGCGCCACTTAGGTGTTGTTGATGAGCTAAATAGATATGAACTGGCAATGAATCAGCAAATAGTCTCAGCAACTCAAATAAGTCCCTGAAAATGATGCCACTTAGGTGTTGTTGATAGGTTGAATAGATATGAAATGGTAGTGAATTACCAAATATTCTCAGCAACTCAAATAAGTCCTCGGAAACGGTGCCACTTAGGTGTTGGTACCCAAAATTAATCTCCTTCAAAGGCTAGGCAACATCATGGATTTCAATAGGACACTCAAAGGAAGATAAATTATTATATGTGTCATCTTATAGCTGGGGAAGCAATCTATCTGACTTGTTTCCACTTAAGATTTGAAACGAGTGGGTAACACCTTAAAAGGAAATGATCTGATCCTAACTATTTTAGGTTGTGCCTTTTCAACCAAGATAAGACAACCTATTTTGTAACCTCTATTTATTGAATAACAATGATGAATCCTTCTTTTGCATAGATTTTATAGAGAAGACCTTTGGGAAAATATGATCAACACACCAGATATGACTCTCACGAGTTGTCACTTCCAGATCATTGAGATATTTTCACAAGGCAAAGGTTACTAAAGAAATTTGAGACCCTAATTGCTTCTGCATGTTTTTGGTAACAGAGATTATGTATTTGTATGCACACATGACAAACAGGGGTAGTACAGGTAGGATTGGTTGTTGAATGAATTTTTTGGTGGGAGGTGGGGCAGGGTGAACTTGATTCACCAGATCCTTGAGGAATCTCACAAAATGGAAGGTTAAACCAACAAAATGCCACAAATAGCCAAAATGTCTCTTTAACCAGAATATGTGCTTCAATGGAGGCCCAGATTAGCACTTTTTCACACAATATTTGAGTTTCTATCATGAAGGCCCAAGTTAGAGAACCCAACAAAGCATCAAGATCTAAGCCAAATCACACCTAAGGTACACCCAAAGGCTTACAGACAATCTCTGTCAACAAATGACAGAAAAGTGATTTTAAATCATTTATTCCAATCCGAAATGAAAGCTCTACTGATAAATTAAATTGTATATGCCACTAAACTATCACAAAGATTGAGGCCTATGTGATTGGGTCAGATTTTAATACAATATTACAATAGAAACAGGAAGAAATACTTGCATACATTCAGAAATAAAACCAACATATTTTGCTCAAGACAACACAGAAAAAATCAATTTTGATTAAGTCTATTAGCAGGGGAAAGTTTCATAGAACAATATCAGAGCTTGTCAATGGTTTTTCACTTGTAACCACCTTGACACATTAAAACTTAATACAAAAGGAGATAACCTAGTTTCTCAGATGAATTCCCAAAAGATAGGCTTTGTCAAATTTTCCTCTTAGGAATTTTCTTCGACCTCTAACACTCCAAGCTCCAACTTCCCACCCTTTTCAAGAAAAATTCGTGCCATTTATAACATTTACAATAGATCCTTTTCCCCCCAAAAAAACTAGACATTGAGTGCCACCAATGCTCGCTATAATTTCAATTGCGATTCCCAGAATCATATCTGTAAAAAGTCTTCAGGTGCTCAGAGGGTAGATCTCCTCGAACCTCTCCCACATTCAACTCCTTCTGGTAGGTAACTTTTCCTTCTATTCGCCAACCACTCCCACCCCCAATATGTCAATTTTTTCTCCTTCGTGCTCAGGAGAAGAAAAACAGAAAATCCAATCGTGCACGATAGTAAGATCATTTTAGTGGCGAAAGATGTCTTTCAGATTTCCCCCACAAAACTTAGATATCAAATTTACTACCCTCCCTTCTTGTCTTGTAGGAAATACCAAGAAATCATGAATACTCGCACTTCCAGGAGCTCTGAAGTGAAAATGGCGGAAGAATCAGATACAGTTGCACAACTGTCGTTGATTGCATCTTTGAATTCAAACCATCCATATGGAATATTCAAATTTAAAAAAAGAATCAAGGGTCTCATCTAGCTTTTTAAAACTTTTGGAAAAATAGAAAATTTTCATATTTTTTTCCGCACCTCCACCCTTGAGAAATGAGCCTGACACGTGTCCTAAGGTGGGTCCCAAAAGAACCGTGGTCAAATTATGCCATCTTACTTCTTTTTTGGAAAAAGGATTTTTTTTCAAGTTTTTCCCACATCTCCGCCCTTGAGAAATACTTCTGACACGTGTCCCAATGTGGTTCCTAGTGGAACCGTGCTTCCTTTTTTAATTTTAACTCTTTTTTCTCAAAAGGAAAATTTTCCAATTTTCCTCCGTGGGTCTACACCTTTTCTTTTGAATGGAGCAATATTTGACTTTTCCTTCATTGGGTTTTTGGGCCATTTTGAGATTTAAATCCTTTTGGTGTCAAGAGGCAACAAATCCAATTTGCCTCTGGTGGTCCGCTTCCCCACCTCTTTGAATTTTCAAACCGCTATGTGTCACAATGGCGTATCTTGAGATGATCCCCAAAAGTCGAGACCTTGAATGAGAACGGACTTCCCACATGTCATTACGGCGCTCCTTGAAAAACCTTAAGGCTTTTAAAAATGATTTTGTGGGGGCGCACTTCCACTTTAGAATTTTACTCCATTTTGCAAAAGGGGCAAAATATCAAACCTATCTCCGAAGGCCCGCATCTCCACCATTAGTTTTGCCACGCATCCTCCTACGGGATCAAACTAAGACGTTTTTCCCTCCATCTTAATTTTGTTCTAATCAGAGCCTGGCGGGGCCGTGGGGTAGGTTCAAACTTTTTGCAAAAGGAGTTAAAGAGAAAAAATTCAAAAACAAACCCGCCGCGCCCCATCCAATTAGAAGAAGCCACGTAAGCACCAAAAGAACTAATCAGGATTGATCGGAGCCACGAGACCAAATCTTCCTTTTCACTAAAAAAGAAAAAAGTGATAATTTAAAGAATTTTCCCGCTGTCCCCTGACCAACCAAAATAAGTCACATCTCGTGTCAATGTAAGGATGCAAATTTGACCGAGACAAACACCCGTCAAACCTTAAAATACAGAAAAATGATCATTTGAACCCTTAAATGAAAATTTCTCCAAGGACAGAGAATTTATAAATGTTACAAGGCTCAAATATGTTTCTCAGAGATACATCCATTCATTTTTATTCAAGTATTTAGGGCAGAAACGACAAGGAAGACAAATCCTGATTGTGGAGACTGAAAAATATGGGAGAACCCGAGTATTTGGATGAATAGAAAATGGGAGACCAAAATTACAGACCTTTTTCATAGTAACAAAGAAACAAGGAGCAAGCCATGGACCCATAAGTGATCTACGATCCAGGAACCGATTAAAAATGGCAACAAAGATTAACTAGGCTCAACACGGGGAAAAAGAAAGTGACAGAGGTCATAAATCAATATATTTTCAAAGGAAAATTGGGGCGAGACTATTTTGGGTACCAACATGATCGCCCCCTATGTTATTTAGGAAATAAATTTCAGTCCGCCTAGGTGATTTTAGGAGCCTTTGAAGAGTGCCAAATTTTGAGCAGTTTTTGGAAGGGCTACCACTGGCCTGCCCGAGACTATTGCACCCCCCTAGAGTGGAACAGAGGAGATAAATTCTACATGGATATGTATTCAAATGTCAATATCATCCAATAAAAAATTTTGGAATATTTTGGAAATATTTTGAGGTTTTGGAGCCGATTCAACAAAAGTATGTTTTCGGGCCTAAAGGAACATACACCGTGAAGGAGTGCCTAAACTTAAATATAGTATTATGGGAGATTATTGAAGATTTATGAGACAAAAAAATTACCTATGTAAGTTATTTTCCATGCACTAAATGGTGGAAATAATAAGACACCTTAAAACATCATGCACTTCCCTAGGCAACTCATTCTTCTAGTGTGCAACTAGCGATCCCGAGAAAAAAAGGGGCCATTTGGAGGTGATGCAGTCAGAATTTAATATCTAAAACAAAAATAGTCAACTAATGTTGTGTTTTTAATCAAATTCATATAATATTTTCCCTCTAAAATCATCCAAAAGCTCGAGTTATCACTGTCGCAAGTCGGCTCAAGGTAACAGTTCCATACTTAGTCATTTTTCGAAGAGGACACATTTCATCACCAGGACCCAGGTGGGATTTTATGTCCCTTTCATCCCTTTAACAAAGGTAAATATGGGAAAAAACTTCACCCAACCCTTTTTGTCCCCCAAGACACCAACGTGACCCTCCGCATTGCCAGTTTAGTCCATGGGAGCTAGTTAGAGCCTTTCCTCTCAATGCATGGATGATCATCAAGTGTTGCAACCTGGCGTGAAGTGGAAAATGATGTCCATTTTATCCCTTTAGAAGGGGGAAAAGGGGACACAAAAATCTTCCTATCCCTTTTTGGCCCCCAAGATACCAACACGACCCTCTATATTGCCAGTTTAACCCCTAGGAGCTAGTTGGACCCTTTCCTCTCACTGCATGGATGATCACTAAGTGTTGCAACCTAACATGATGTGGAAATTGATGTACCTTTAATCCATTTAGCAAAGGCAGATAGGGGAAACAAAAATTTTCCCAACCCCTAAGGGACACATTTATCTAAGAGGGAAAAGCGGGGTTAAAATGCAAACGTTATAAAATTTTACACTTTCAGAAGCCTTATAAAGAAATAGTTAAAATCATTGGTAACAATACATCATAACTTTTTTATCCCTTAATATCACGAGGGGTCACTTGATCTATTGCTTTCATTAGTGCTTGAGGTTTTCTACACCCTACCATAATAAAAAAATTAGATAAATCAAATGTCTCTATCTTGAAAACCTTTCGTGCCACTTGAGTTATTTCAAGACTACATTTTCTCACTTTCGTTAACACTTAACTTATAAAGGGGTCCATTAGGTTTGGTTTGTTTATTTTATTTCAAATTAAAAAATATATCACTTTATTGATAATTTGAATTATCTTAACATTTACACATGTTAATTTTTGATTCTTTGATGAGAAACTATGTTTTCTCAATCACTTGTTCTCACGTGGATCCATTCATATCCACTTTCACATCAAAAATAAAGATTAATTATGTTGCAATTATTATCTACGAAAATTAAAATTATTAGGCCAACATCACAAGGGTACATTATCAAACAAGGCCTACTTGTAAATTTTCCTTTACAATTAAAAACTTAATAATGCATTAATGCATGACCTAACTGTCCCTATGGTCCAACCCACTATTCCTTATATTCCACTTCTAATGTTATTTAGTCTCTATACAACCATGAGATTTCAATCTCAGCATGTCATCTTGTATACGTTCATACCCACTATGCCTCACACTAAGGAATCTTATATATGTTCATACCCATGTAAATGCTCTCAATTAGGTTACTATGGAGGAACACACAAACACATATCGTACCTTTATGTCTCTAGGATTATGAAATATGTTTGGAGCTAACATAACTCCAAGGGTAAATATTTCAAGCTATATGGTTTTTCTTTCACTTCCCTCTCAAACATAAAAACACACAAATGTAAGTTAATATTTTTCTTTGAACATTAAGTGATTTCCTAGGTCAATGCAACACTCACAGATAGGTAAAACCACACCATTTTAAATTATTTTCCAACACTTTTACTGGCACAATCGTATCCAAAATTTAGGAGACATTAAGAGGATTATTCCATTCAACCAAGGGTAAATATTTCAAGCTATATGTTTGTTTTTTCACTTCCCTCTCAAACATAAAAACACACAAATGTAAGTTAATATTTTTCTTTGAACATTAAGTGATTTCCTAGGTCAATGCAACACTCACAGATAGGTAAAACCACACCATTTTAAATTATTTTCCAACACTTTTACTGGTACAATCGTATCCAAAATTTCGGAGACACTAAATATTTTAAATGACAAGGTTCCAATTTCATCCTCCTATATCTATTTTGACACTAAAAGAAGGATTCTTTGACATCATTTTACAAATAAACATTATATAATCAAATTCATTTACTTAACAAAATATACACAATTACAACAAAGAGTAACAATCGTCAAGTAGGCAAAAGTATAATTACGTACGAAATAATACATTTTCTCAATACAAAACACTATAAAATACATCATGGAAATAATGAAAATAATACATTATATTCATAACAATATCACTGAAAAATTCTAAAAAATTACATTGCCTTCAAATAACATGCTAATAAAAGACACAAGTGTCATTTTACTACTTGTTTTGTTCAGGTAGTTGTAACCACCACAAGATCAGTCCTAGAACTGATACAGAAATCCCCTACACTCAAGCCTAAATCCACACATTCATCATTTTGAACAATTTTCAATTAAATAGAAGAGATAGGGAGATAAAATAAGATAAATTTCATTTCCCACACATTCATACTTTCAAATTCATTATCACTTAACGTTTTTACACTAGAGAGAGAGTGTGAGGATGAGAGAGAAAGTCGAGAGACATTTTATTTTCCATTCAAAATGTCATAACCATTTTCATTTCATGTCCATTTTCATTTCATTTCAAACCAATTTAAATTTCCCAATCGTTTTATGTTTTGAAATCAACCAAAGTATCATAATCGTTTCTAGAGAGAGAAGAGGGTGGAGAGAGAAAAACACAATACATTTCAAAATCCATTCGTATAAGAAAAAATATGGAATACTATTCTAAATAACATTATGACAGAATTACAAGGTCACTCTCGTGCTTAGAATTTAAATGAGACTCCTAGAAGGAAATTCTAGCTAAAGTAGTAAGTTGAGAAAATTGACCAAAACATCAAAAGTGCCTACAAATTGGGTTTTGAAAACACTCAGTGTAAGTTTGATCATGAAGTTTGATGATTTCAACTTACTCTCCCATAAATAGAGAATTAATCATATTTGACAGAATTTGATTACGACGAGAAAATCTCAAGTTGCAAGGGAAACTTTGGGGCCAGTTATCGTAATTACGTCAACAATTCTTCTCGCACAACTAGTGGGCCCCAAAAACCACTTGCAAAAATAGTTTCCGAAGGCAGTTTCAATGGAATTAATGTGGGTTATAATTCTCTTATAATTATTTTAGAGGTAAGTGGAAGTGTTTTTCAATTTCACTCAAACTAATGGGCAACCGTAAGACGAAACCAATCGCATTTTATTAAAATGAGCACGTCACACAAGTGACTGTTAAGGTAAGTGGGCTTAGAAATTCGACTTACAAGGACACTAAATAAATTAAAAAAACTTAGCTAGCTAAGTTACCCCATGGAGTTCTATGTTACCCGGGGTCATGCTGGGAGTTTTGGGTTTGTGGTATACTTGGGTGTGGCACTCTAAGCGCATGACGTTCAAGACTATAATTTTTTTTCGTTTTTTATTATTAATGTTTTAAGAGTTCACGTCAAGTAAATATTTTTTAATTTGTTGAGATTAAATTCTCTATCATTTAACATTTAATTTTGAAAAGATGGAAATGATGAAGCAAAATTTAGTGCAAACAAAAAGTGGAATATCATACCTGTTTTACATACAATCCACATCCTGAAATCATTGAGACTGCATCATCTTCAAGCTTTCCGGAAAGTAGTTACAGGCTCATTCATGCTTACTCATTTTACTTATCATCCTTCCAAGGTATTTATAACCACATCATCTGGTGAAAAACCATGTTTCTTCAAGTATTTTAGCCAAATAGTTCATGTGCTTGGTCTAAATCTCCCATTTTGACGCAGGCTTGGAGAAACTGGAAAAATTTAGTGTTTTTTGAATGTGCATTGATGGTTGTCTTTCCCTACTCCAAGGCTATTCAACCAACCAACCATTTTGTATAAAATGCGCAATCGCAGCACTCTATGAGAGGATGTATGGCTGAGAGTTGATGAGACTAAGAAAATAGAGGGTTTCACGTAGAGGAGGAGAGAAAGAAACAGATCTTACAGAGACATGCATGGGATAGTAGGAAAGAAAATATCAATGTCTTAATCAAAACAACATCTATTCAAAATAAAATATAAAGGGGAAGGAATTACAAAGTGGTAGCTATCATCCACCTAACGGATGGCGTTGTAAAGGTTACATTGCATGAGGCACATGCGCTCAAGAGAAAAAGAAGCAAAAATAATAAAGAAAGAGATCACACCCGAGTGAAATGCCTCCTAATCCTTAATCGTTTCTTATTTTTTTTCCCACAATGACAGGCAACAGCTACCCTTTTCTCTCGGGGACCATGAACTGGTATTTTCACAAACCCATTTCTTCATTCCCTGCTATCATTGTAGCACAAGATCACGGGTTTGTGAGCTGTTTTTTCCCTCAATCCATGCGTATGCATTACATACATGTCTATTGAGGAACTTGCAACTACAAATTAAAATGGAACCCATTCCAAAGCTCCCATTTTAGCACAACTCCCAGAAATGTTCTGTTTACCTCCACTTGCTGCGACCAATCAATTACTGCTAACTTTACAATGTTAACTTGGGGTTTCTTGTTGTTAACACCTTAGGATATCAAATAAAGTACTCGTATTCTGATGCAAGTTAATGACAAGTCTGAAAAGGTTTTTAGGATGTGTCACTCTCCTTGTTATGTTTGAATGGTGATAATATGTTGTTCGAGTATTGATTACTACGCCAATCAAAACACCCACTTTGCAAATATGTGTTGTCAGGTGGGGGTACTACACATTAATATGAGACATATCTTCATAGAGAGCTGGTCACCAATGGTAATATATACCCTTACATATGAAAAAATATGTGGAATTGCTGTGTAATTCCTAAAACAAAAATTTAAAAACTGATCAACAATATTATTTTATACAACATGGCTATATGGATTGGTTAAGATTAATTAGTGAATTTGTGCTAGGTTTTGCACCTCAAATTATTTTCCTATATTACATAATGAGTCAATTTTGTAAAGTCTTATTTTATATTATATTTACTTGTTTCTACTTTTGTGGTTTATTTTATTGCATGTTAGTTGCTTAAAATTCCATCATCTAGTATCCAAGCCAAAGTTAAAAACTTGGTGGAATTTTATTTTCATTTCTTTAAACAGTTTTTTGGTTGCATATCTAGTTTTTAGCAAAAATTATTTAATATGTCTACTAGTGCTACACAAGAATTGAGATTGACAGGATTGGTGGTAATAGTATTTAGTTGTGAAATCAAGATGGTGGATCTTTTGATAGAAATAGATTAATGTGACACAACAAAAACCTATAGGTTTAACACATTAATTTAGTGGTACAAGGTTGATAGTAAAGTAAAAAGTCTTTTCGGGGTATTTGTTTCTAATTCTAGGTTATTGGATGTTTCTAATGAGAAAAGTGCAAAAGAGTTGTCGGACAATATATAAAAACTATATCAGTCCAAGTAATTGGTGACGAAGAAGTTTGCTATTTGTGGATGAATGATGGTGTGTCATTTGTAGATAATGTAAATACTTTTGATTCTATCACAAGTGAGTTAGTGTCCATTAACATGAATATGTACGAAAAAGAGAAGTCTATTACTCTTCTTTTTAATTTGCCCAGATCTTGAGAAAATTTGGTGATGGCTATTATCAGTACCAAGACAAAATTTAAACTTGCGGAAATAGTGTGAAATTTATTTTTTGAAGAGATGAGAAGGAGGTATTTTGATGAATTTCAATCCAAATAAATATTTTTCAGTTTGTGGGAGAGGTAAGAAGAAAAATATATAGGATAAGAGGTCTAAATATAACAATAGATACAAGAATATAGATAGAATGTTTGGAAATTGTTTCACCTATCCAGTAATATAGGTAACTTCAAGAAGTATTGTAGGCCGAGGAAGGACAAAATACCCAAAATAATTAACATTTTTAAGAATTACAAGGAAATAGGGATGAATTTTGTGAGGTTTACCTTGAATACTTAAATTCACGTGCATGTAAAATGATGCATTTATTATTGATTTTGGTGTGTTATTTTACATGATCCCTTGCAAGGATTCGTTCATGTAATATGAGGTTCGTCATTGTCGCCAATTGTTTCAGGGAATAATAGAACATAAAATATTGTGGAGAGGGGAAGAGTGAAGTTGAAGCTTAGAGATGGGAGGAACAATAATCTCCCTGGTGTTTGGCATATATTAGGCCTTACAAGAGATCTACCTTCAATGATGAAAATGAATGGTGCCCATGTACATATATCATTTAATAAAAATGGGTGGAAATTGGTATATCGAGCTAGGGTACACGTATCATTTAGTAAATTTGTTTTAAATTGATTTAACAATAGTTTAGTGAGAAACACATGCTATATTTTAGACGATAAGGTTTTGTATTAGTTTCTTATTTTTGAAACATTGAAACAATCAGAGGTCAAATTCTCTCCGCAATGAGAATATACAAAGACATTGTACATAGATGATGATAAATCACTGCGACAAGATGTTGGAGGAGCTGAGAGGAAGAAGTTTAGTGAGATATTTATCTGGGGACATTTCATAGGACATGATGGGTACGAGTGTAGTAATATGTCACCTTAGAGACATCACATAGGAGTTGGGAGGAATGAGTGTAATGAGATGTCTCCAGAGAGACATGTCATTCGATATGAGGGAAGATAATATAGTAAGATGTCACCCCTTAGATATCTCATAAGGTACATGGATGGAAGGATCCCAAGATATTTCCAAAAAGTAATCTTAAATGGAATTTGGGGTAAAATGATCCCCAGATGTCTCTTCATGTTATATGGATAAACATGGTGGGAAATTTTGTGGCCATTTTGGCCAAAATTTTTGAAGGGCATAAAACCTTATAAGAAAATTGTACATCATACTAAAAAATTCCAATATTTTTCCAAATATTTAGGGGAAACATAAAGGAAAAAAGTGTATTCCCTTTCTAGATGTTAACAAACAAAATATAAACTTACAAATTGTGTTCGCGCTTTAGAAAGGGAATACACCTTTATTTAAGGGTGTACACCCTATGTTTTTTCTACTTTTTAAAAAGTTTTCTTCCCTCCTAAACTGAATTAAGGTTTTGATAGGGACCCAAACACGAGGTTTGGACATTAATTAGTGTAGCCAAGATGGTTAATTATATATCTATATATATATATATATATATATATATATATTATATATATATATATATATATATATATATATATATATATATCTATATATATATATATATATTTTAATTTATTCACCTTCAAATAAATGAAATATTTGTCGACATAATGTCTAAGAAAAATTGTACAAGTTTGTATAGGATAGTCTCTAGTTTTCCAAAAAAAATTAAAAAACTTAAATAAGTATTATTTACTACTTAATTTCTACATAATGTAACTCATTATGAATCATTCATGTATTGTTACTAATAATTTAATAAAATTTTGACTGTTAACAAATGTATTAAAAAATATATATCTGAAAAATCTACACATCATTAGATATTTAATAAAAAAATAATATCTAAAACTATAATGAAAAATATATGTAAATAAAAATAGACACTAGATTAAACTTGGTACGGAATTCCTTTATCATCTAAGAAAACCTACAAGAAAAAAAATTCCTAACTACAACTTTCTAAATTCTCTGTCTAATTTCTCTGATATGCAATTTATCAAAATCCTTATTTTCTCATATATTACCCACCTTTTTTCTTCCAAACTTCTTGTGTGTTCAATTTTTTAATATCACCTCAATAAAAAACTACTATATTTGAAAACAATAAAACATGTTGAATACATAAGTTTGACTTAAATTTCAGAATCTTACAACAAAATTACATGCATAGGTACTGAGGCATGTTAAATATCATAATCATAAAAGGAAAAATCAATGTCCCTTAAATATGGATGACCTATGCAATTTTTTATTCTGCATTTGTTTTGATTTCGATTTGTGATAGGATACGTGTAACAAAGGTGGCATGACTATAGTGCACACTTCTAATGCTTCAACTATTTATAATGCTGAAACGTTGTAGGACTATGAATGGGATATATAAATTATCAGCAAAACTTTCAAGTTTTAGGATTTGAATTTGTGAGGATTAGTTACATAACGTGCTAGACAAAACAAACAAGTACAAAGTTTTAGGGTCAATCTCTCCCACAATTAAGAAATTTGTGATTGGTAGAGAGAGGTGGACCAATTTATTCTTGTTAGATTAGTTATACATTAGAAATGGCTTGACCCACATCATTTTCTGGCACATGCTAAAAAAAATCTAACAGAGTTATCATGTTCTGATTTGGTAATAGTGCAATCAATGTGCATAAACCTTGAGGATGAGACATATGGAGTTTGTGTTCTAGAAAACATGAGGAAAAAGGTGAAATACCATGTATGGGAGGTGGTAATAAACATCAATATTGGCCATGTGAATTTATGCCACACAATAATGGTATGACGTAGTGATATGAATGAAACACTGGAATTAGTTATGACATAGATGGAACGACTTTTCATGCTTTTGAGGATGGCACCAAAAAGGCTAGAATGCTACTCACGTATCATGTGGGTGAAAATGCGTTGTTCAGTAGCCTAAAGTGGAAACAATGGTGCATGCCAAAAAATTGAATGGAGTGATGGATTGATCAGATAGATCACATAAAGGAATAATTATTTAAGATATACATGTAAGAAATTATGAAGGGATATCAAAGTGGATTACGTTTTATAGTGTTATTTGTTTTGATTTTGTTTTAAAAACATTAAAAATTCAAAAAAATTGAAGAATTTTAACACAAGATTGTAATAGGAACAAGAAAAACTACTTGAAAGCATTCTGGAATACAAGCTGACACAAATTTTGCCCAAGATTAACATGGATTAATTCAAAATTTATTAGACTCATCAGCAGGGGAAAGATTCTAGAGAAATCTCAGAGCTTGTTAATGGCTATACATCTGCAACCAACTTGACATGATAGAAATCTAACATAGAAGAAATTAACCAAGTTCCTCAGATTGTCTCTCAGAAGATGGATTTTCTCAAATTTTATCATGAAATTTAACCCCTGACCATTTGCATGACAAATTCATGCATTTTATAGCATTTCAATTACATCCAAGCTTTCCCCCCAAGAAAAGAATAATTGAAGCACCTTTTTTTGTTACATATTTTATCATGATTTACAGAAAATGACTTTTAACAGATTTACAACAAAAAGTTGCCAGGTGTTTCAAAAGGTAAATAATTTCGAATATTTGCATCATTGTTTTAACTGGGGCATTCAATCATCTCCTCTAGAAACATGTTTTTCATCCCTTATGCATGCAACATCCTTTTCCTTCTGCAATTTTGCTTTGTAACCATAGATCTGGCATTTTTCATTTTTTACAGGAACCCGAGCAAATTCTGCTTCACATGTTCAAATTTTGTACCTCAGATTCACAAATTGAGCCCCCATATCCATTTAATTACACCATGCCATTAAAACAACTAGAAATTATCAAGAATTGATGAAAAATGATGCAAAAATCACATCTCCAGAGTTCTTGGAATGTTAATGGCGGAAAAATAAAATGTAATGCAAAGCTACCATTGATTATGCCTTAACTTTAAAATTGGTCCGTCCACGTGAAAGATGAGTTAAAACGGGCCTAGGGGCACTTTTTTACATTTTATAAATTTTTGAAAAAATGTAAAATTTGACATATTGCCTTGCCCCTCCACCTTTGAAATACGGGCTTGACACGTAGCATAATCAGGGCACTGACGGGGTCGCAACTTAATTCCTCAACTTTACCTCTTTCTACAAAAATGGTGAAATTTCCAAATTTCACCCGGAGCTCCGCTCTCCCACTTCTAGCTTCTGATGTGGTTCCCAGCGGGACCACACTTCATTTTATACCTTTTACCCTTTTTCCAAAAAGGAAAAATTTCAAAACTTGCTCCGATGCTCCAATGTTCCGCTTTGACTGGTCACTGGCGGGGCCTTGCCTTAATTTGTAAATTTTACTTCTTTTATCCAAAAACCAACATTCTTCAAAGAGTCTCGATGGCCCACACCTCCACATTGACCTTTCAACACAACTCAAAACATGAAATTACTTAATCCTTAGAGGAGGTGCACCTCATTTTACAACTTTACACCTTCTTTTCAAAATAATGCTAAAGATTCACTTTCCTCTGACTGCCCGAACCTCCGCCATTGACTCTTCAAACTAATATGTGCCCTTATCTGATTTGATGGCGGGGCCACGCTTCACTTTGTGACTTTACTTATTTTTTAGCAAAAAGGAAATTTTTTTTAAGTGACCCAGCATCCGCCCTCCTGCTTTTGACTGAAATGCAGCCACATGTCATTCATCTGAGCATTGGCAGGGTTGCGCTTCATTTTACAACTTTACTCTTTTATAAAATAAATCAAAATAACCTCAAAGTAACCCACCGATCCATCTTCCCGCCCTTCGATTTTTCTTTGACTATTCAACATGTGCTTTTAAATGTGCATTAGTGGAGGTGCGCTACACTTTTAAACTTTATCCCTTTTTCACAAAACAAAGGAAAAAAAAATGAAAAGTGCTCTGACATCCGCCATTCTGCCTTGACCTTTCAATGCTACCACGTGTCCTCTTGCGGGCCTTCGGCATTTCTTTTGCATTTTTACCCTTTTTCACCATAATGCCTTAGAATATAAAATAATCATGCCGAGCTAAAACCAATTAGAAATGAACACGTAGACATTGTTAGGGAAAAAAGTAGGAAATTTCTCCACCGCCCCATAACTTTGACCTTTTCAACAATAACTCATTGGGGCCGTGGGGCCGAATTAGTATTTTTGCAAACATAGCAAAAATTAAAAGTTAGTAACATAGGCCCATTGAGCCACAACCAATCAAAAGAGGCCACGTATTAGCAGATGTTAGAGATAAAATTTGACAGGGATAAAATGCCCATGAAACCATAAAATACATAGAACTT
Source organism: Taxus chinensis (assembly GCA_019776745.2). Lineage (NCBI taxonomy): Eukaryota > Viridiplantae > Streptophyta > Pinopsida > Cupressales > Taxaceae > Taxus > Taxus chinensis. The sequence goes on along the minus strand of CM034155.1, from coordinate 116,597,013 downwards.
CATCGTTCGCGCCCAAAATCAATTTTTTTCATGAAGGGCAGAGATTTTTTCAAATAATACCAACTTCAAAGCAATTAATGACCATGGAAATGGATTTTCAAAGGCATATATAAGAATATTGAACACTTTTATGCATCAAATAAAAAAAAAAAGAAAATAGAGCCCGCAGATTGAAGATTTTTCCTCAAACAAATTAGGGAAAACTAGGGCACGATCAAAATGGGCACCAAAATCAGCTCTGACTCGGGGATGGGCACTCCCAGCTAGTGCCACAAGAACAAATAGTAGACCAAGTGCCAAAAACATCCATTGGGCAATAGAGTCATGAGCCAATTTTGCAAAGAAGAGAACAAAAACCAACCCCTTCGAGCAAACTGAGAACCTGACAAAAAAAGGCCGCCAAGGGCTAGGGAAAATGAAAAACAAAAAGGAGAATGAAAACCAAAGACTATATACTATAAAATGGATGCATACCTTAATTCTGAGAAATCAATCAAAGAAATGTTTCAAATGCCTGCGATTAAGAGGTAATTCAAGCAATTCCCCATCTAGGTCTTTTAGGAAAAAGGTATGTTCACCAATCCGAATGTCAATTGAATAAGGTCCCATCCACAATGCATCAAAATTTCCATGCTTTCTCTTATCCTCATTTCTACTATCCCAAAGCAACACTAGATCTCCCACATTGAAAGCTCTTGGAGTCACCTTTTTATCAAATAACTTCTTCAATTTTTCTCTGAAATTTACATGCCCCTGATGGGATGCCCTTCTTTCTTCATCTAACTTAACAATTTGATTTATGTGGGCATCATAGGGACTAATGTCTTGATCTTCTATTTTTTGAATGAACTGATACGAAGACAATTGCATATGCAGGGGCAACATGGCTTTGGTTCCATACACCAACTCAAATGGGCTTTTACCAGTAGCTCTTTTAGCAATAATTCAATTAGCCCAAACAACAAACTTTAATTTCTCACCCAAATTTCTTTTGTTGGACTTCAAGGTTCTTCTATTGATCTTCAATAGATTTTTATTACTGGACTCTGCTTGTTCATTTCCTTGGGGATTATAATTAGAAGCATATGTCAAATTGATCCCATATCCTTTACAAATTACCACCAAAGGTTAATCTCGGAAGCTCACAACATTATCAGATAAAATTTTAGCAAGCACTCCAAACCTGTAGATTATATGATTTAAAATGAAGTTTATGACAATTTGATGAGTTTCTTTCTTGGTGGGGATTGCCTCCACCCACTTGGTGAAGTAATCACTGGCTGCTATAATCTACCTATGGCTAGCACTTGAAGGATCTGAAATCTCACCAATGAAGTCCATTCCCCATTGCTTGAATGGGGCTTCAATTGATACATGATGCAAAGGGAGGGAGTCTGAAGCTTTCATTATTTTAGAAAACCGATGGCAACTTTCACATTTCCTAACCAACAAAGTTATATCTTTGAAAAGAGTGGACCACCAATAACCAGCTCTCAAAATTTTATGAGTTGTGACTCTTCTAGCAAAATTCCCTCCACAAACTCCTCCATCGAGATCAGCAATTTTTTTTGGGGCTTCATCTTCGGTAATGCATCTTAAGAGAACTCCCTCAGGGTTCTTCCAAGATAACCCAAAATCAGTAATAACATATTTTTTGGAAGCCAACTTAATTTCTCTCTTTTGGTTCTTACTCAAATGTTCAGGGCAATACAAATACTTGAGATAAAAGACAATATCCTTGTACCATTTTGAATTTATCAACTTTTCAAGGACATTCACCATTTCTTCTTCCACTTCATTCATCTCAATAATTTGCAAATTTCTCTCTACCATAAGCTTAGCTAGGCCCAAACCTCTTACTAACTTTTTGTTTTGGATATCCATGTCATATTCCTGTAATGTTTTTACCCATCTAAATATTTTACTTGAGACCTCCATCTCTGATAGGATGTCTTTCAACATGGTGTGGGGAACATAGGCTATGATTTTAGAGCTCAAAATATATGGATTGAAAACCTTTGTTGCTTTCACAAAGGAAAATACCTACTTCTCCATGATGGTGTACTTCAACTCAGCTCCTTGTAATGCCTTACTGAAAAAGGAAATTGGTCTTTCAGTTCCTTCATCATCCTTCTACAACAACACATATGCAATAGTATTCTTTGATGCAAAAGAAAACATTTGAAAAGCTTTCTTATAATCTGGAGCTGCTAAAATAGGGGAATTATTTAATACCTCTTTAATCCCATTGAAATCTTGAACAACTACCTCTCCCACTTGATAACTTGATCCTTCTTTAGCATGTAATTGGTTGGGATAGTTAGCTCATAAAAGTTAGAGATGAATCTTCTAATAAAAATTATTTTCCCAAAAAAGGATTGAATTCCCTTCTTGATTCTTAGAATTGGCACTTTTCTGATGGCCTCTACCCTCTCAGGATAAATCACAACCCCTTAATTTGACACAATATTCCTAGGAAACTTCACTTTCTGAACTCCGAAATGGCACTTCTTGGTATTCAAAGAAATATCATACTCTCTGCATCTTAACCACATTTTTTTCAAGTGTTGCAGATGATCATTTCTTTTTCTGGAGAAGACAGTCACATCATCTTGATAAACAAAAATGAAGTCATTAATATAACCAGAGAAAGCTACATCCATTTCTCTTTGGAAGGTTACTCCAACATTCATTATACCAAAAGGCATCCTGACATATACATAAGTGCCCCAGGGAGTGGTAAAGGAAGTTTTGATTCATTCTAATTCCTTCACAACTACCTGGTTATAGCTAGAGAAACCATCCAAGGTAGATAACAATTCCAATCTAGTTACCAATTGTAACACATTTTCCATATTTGGTAGAGGGTATTTATCTTTCATAGATGCCTTATTAAAGTTCTTGAAGTCCACACACAACCTTATGTCACCATTCTTCTTTCTGACAAGTACTAAGTTTGCAACCCATGATGAGTACCTTGTAGGTTTAATGATCCCTCCATCCCTCAACTTTTTCAGTTCTTCTTGCATCTTTAGAGAAAGGAGTGGATTAATCGGCCTATTTTTTTTCCTGAATGGATTTGCATTTGTTTCTAAGTTAATTTCATGCTAGAACAAATCTTCCCTATATGCTTGTAGTTCATAATAAGACCATGCTAACCAGTCCCGATATTTCTTTAGCAATTGGACATATGACATCTTCTCTTCCTTTCTCAAATTACAATCCAACCATACATTACATGGTTTATCATTTGTGCCCAGGTCGTGCTCTTCAACATCCCTTGAGGCCGACATGTGTTTGTTGATAATGCAATCAACATTATCAAATTTTGATTCAAGTGCCACCAACCCTTTGGGAATGGTATTAGTCTTCAATTGAATGATAACTTTTCCAAACAAGGTCTCGTTTCCTTCAGGTGCACACACCATTGGTTCCCAATCAATACGTTGATTAGTAAATTCTCTTCGATTCTATAGAAACCTTTGCACCTGGGCATCGTTATCAAATACTTACTAATGTTTAATGTTGTCAGGGATAGATGGCCTAGTTAAAACCTTAATATCATACTCACAATATGGGGATATGGTACAATTTTAAAATTTGGATCCCAATACTGCCAACTTGTCTGGCATAATATTGTATTTCCTATCATGATGTATAATATTAAAAGAGTCAAACATTTCAATGAAATCCTAGACTACATGATTGTATTGTTTCATCCTATGATTTTTAGTAGCATATAGTCTTCTAACTTTCTTGACAATTATTTCTGAATCTCCTTTAGCAATGATGTCTCTAACACCATATTTCCAAGCAATTCTCAAACCTAATAACAACACTTCATATTCAGCAATGTTGTTATTGCATTCAAAGTTGAGTTTTAAATAAAAATCAAACTCTTCATGTCCTGGAGAAATCAGAACAACACTAGCACCATTTCCAAACTTGGAGAAAGCTCCATCAAATAAAAAAATATAAGGAGAACTTACCTGTTCAAGACACTTGCATTGATCAATATTGTGCTCTTTACCTTTATAAAATCCAACAAAGTTATCAGCATCAACACTTGTGTATAAAACTTCATAGGAGGCATTGTTGGGATCTTCGATGAGATGCAACATATTATTTTCTCCATACAAATTTACAAGGCTGCCCTCAATTGGAATGGTGGAAAAAGACATATCCATCTGCACACTACCATCAATACTTTCAGCCCATTTTCTTGATAACAACATTGCTCATTTGGCAGGGCAATCAACAATTACAACATCAAGTTTCAAATTCTTGCTAGGGTAGGCTGCAAGTTGCACTATTAAACCCTTAACACATCTAACCAATGACAACTCTCTGGAGTCCATGGCAGTACACTTCCCATAGGTTTTTTTCACTTTGATGTTCAATTCATTCATGACCTCAATAGGCATAACATTACAAGATGCTCCAGAATCAAACATACAATTGTGCAGTAGTCTGTCCTTAATAATTAGAGTAGTAAAGAATGGATCAACATTTAATTGAGACTCAACCAAGGATGTTTCCAAATAAAATTCAGGTGGTTCACCTATTTCTTCCAATACTTGGGGTTTTTCTAACTCTGCAATGACATGAGGAGTCTCAACATTGTTCACATTTCTACCTTTGGTAATCTTTTCTTCTTTTAGTCCCAAGTACTCAAAGGCCCTTTTCTTGTGCTCAAGAATCCTAAGGAGCTCAACAATAGGAACATAGATCTTGATCTGACTCAAGACTTGGGAAATGTCATAGGGAACATACTTGGTCAAGGCAATATTTGGAGGAAGACTAACAAACTCATCGGATGGCAGAATATTTTTCACATTTTGAGCATGGGCAGTGATACCAGTTCTGTTTGGGGAAACAAAGCCTTTTCCAGATGCATATTTCTTTGGAGTTTCTTTTGGGATATTAGTGAGAACTAGATTATTTGTTTAGGTCTGAGACCCTACCCCTTTGACAACTTTTCTTGTTTTATACTCTGTTTCTCAGGAAATAACAACATTCATTAACAATGGTTTGTCTTCCTCAAAAGGGATTCCTCCATCATAATTTTTAATCATTAAATCCCTTAAGTACTCAAAATCATTATTATTCAATTCAAAATCTTGTACTAAATCTATTTCAAAAGTATGAGAGGGAGGAAGAGGAAGTACCCAGTGAATGCAATCCCAAAAACTTGCAGTAGGTCTGGCACAAATTAATTCAGTCGAAGTTTCTCCTTGTTGTGAACTTGTAGAGAACTCCATCATGCACGCATCATCATGAGTGTCATCATCAACAACCTCCTTAACTTCTTCATCTTCAAAACATGGAGCATGGGGCATGAAACATTTATCACACCATTCAATCACATTAGCTTCTTCAACAACAACAACCCTGACGGTCAGAGGATTAGGCACCAATCTGTTCTCATGAGCTTGGGGTTGTCTATTTTCAGATCCCATGGGCCCTTTACCTCTGTCATCATATCTCTAATCATTTCTAGGATGATTTGCAAATCTATCTTGGCCTTGTTGCTTATGTGAACCTTGATAACTTTGTCCAATTTCTTTCTCTTCCATGGCTAACTTGTAAGATATTTCTTTAACATCACCAGCCAAAGTTTTTACAACTTCTTCCAAATTCACAGACTTACTTGATTAAGGCTTCTATGGATTTATCAATTTGATTCCTTCTCTCTTAGGAGGCTTTCGTATTGCTTTGATATTGTTTGTAATTTGCAACGCCATGGTAAAATCTTGCCTCAAATTTGCAGGGTTTTTGTCCCTCAAATAGTATGCAACCTTTTTGTCAAATGCATCTAAATAATTTATTAGACATGATTCATCACATGGCCTTAAGTTTATAGGAAACCTTCTCAATGTTTTGTTAAATATTATATTGAATTCATGCACTAATTCATTAAGATTATTTTTAATAGTTTCAATTTCTGATAAAAAAAACCTAGGGTTTGTTTTATCACCATACTGCAATCTAAAAGCATTCTTCATTTCTTTCCATGAGTTGATGGAATTGTCTAGCAGAGATTTATACCAGTCCCTTGCATCCTCTTCTAAAGTATGAATAAACAATTTGATATACACTTCCTCAAATTCTATCTCAAAAAATTCCATCACATTGACATAAAGCTTTAAGTGTTGATCACCAGTTATAGCATTATTTCCTTGAAACTTTGGTAATCTATTTATAACATCTCGTGGTGCAGAATTTGGATATCCATCCATACCTCTAAAATTGACGGGACCAAAAGTATTAACAAAAAATGGAAGTCTTGGTGGAGGATGGACCATGTAATTTTGAGGAGGTGATCTTGGAGGAGATACAAAATGATGAGGACTAAGGGGTATTTGGGGCACATGAATACAATCTTCAAAATGAATATCCCCTAATGGCTCTGTTTCTTGGAAGACCCTATTAGCTTTGGAATATACAGGGGAAGATAGAGAAGAAAACTTTTCAAATATGAAGGAAGGCCCCTCACCAGATGGAGAATTCAATTCTATAAAGAGACTGCCTGATTCAAATGCACTTGAGGATGAATGGAAATCTTTAATGACAGGATGATCACTTTCAACAATGAAGATATCTTTTCTTGATTTCTGATCTCCAACAAATTTACAAAATCTTCTTCCTTCAGAATTTTTTTTTCCCAGCTCTAGAGATAACCTTCTAGCAGGGTCCTTGACAAAGAAATAGATTATTCCTTCCAGCTTTGCAACAATTAGTGATAAATTTCAAATGACAGAGGTTAAGACACTGGAATTTTATCAAAGATTAGATCAATACGGATTCACCACTAAGGATTTTCACCTCAGTTGTGAAAATGCAATACAATTGATATGTCAAATGTCTATCAACATTAAATTCATGAAAAGATTCACAGATCTAATCCTTCTTTATCATCTACAATACAAACTTAGTGAAATAACTGCTGGAAACTAGAAAAATTACATATAGAACTTGAAACTTTGATCAATTCTTACAAATCTGAATAGAGGATGATGTCTGACAAACCTATTACCACTTGAAAAATGCAAGAAACATTACCAGTGTTTGGAATACTAAAATTCTTCAATCAATTCAAACAATCCAACCAGTCCCCGGCAACGGCCCCACTCAGGTGTTGGTACCAAAATTGATTATCCCCTACACTCTGAGTGGCATCAAAGATTTTACATGAAGCTTGGAGATAGATAAATCATCATGTGTGTCATCTTGTCACCAGGGAGGTGATTTAGCTGGCTCTCTGTCACTCAGAATGTTGAAGAAATGGATAGCACCTTCATTGAGGATTTGATCTATCCTCACTAATTTAGGTTGTGCCTTTTCAACCAGGGTGAGAGGATCCTTTTTGTAACCTCTGTTGGTGAAGGAGAGGAATATTTCCTTCTTTTGAACTAATTTTATAAAAAAAAACTTGGGAAAATATGATCAATGCTCCACAATTTAAATCTCAAGAGTTGAAAATTCTAAATAATGGAGATACTTTTCTAAAACAAGGCTAAGGTTACTAAAAACATTTTGGAATCCTGATTGTTCTGCATATTTTAGCAAGTGGATTTTGTTCTTTTGTGAATATACTAGGAAAAACAAGGGTAATTCAGGTAGGATTCATTGTTTTTTAATAAATTTTTGTGGGGAATTAAAGCAGGACAAACTTGATTTGCTAGATCTTTGAGGGCCTTAACAATAATTGGAAAAATTAACAACAAAAAGCTTCATAATAGTCAAAATGTTCGTTCAACCAGAAGGTGTGCATCAACGGAGGCCCAGATCTACACGTTTTCACATAATCTTCAAGAATTTAACATGAAGGCTCGAGTTAAAAGACTCAATAAAGCATTAAAAACCTTTGGTTTATCATGCCTAAGGTAAACCCAAAGAATTACAAACAATCTGTGTCAACATATGAAGGTAAAGTGATTTTAAATTATTTATTTCCTTACCATATGAAAGCTCTTCTGATAATGAAATTGTAAATGCCACTAAACTATCACAAGGATAAGATCTGTGTGATTCAAAGAGATATTAACACAAGATTGTAATAGAAACAAGAAAAACTACTTGAAAGCATTTTGGAATACAAGCAGACACAAATTTTTCCCAAGATTAACATGGATTAATTCAAAATTGATTAGACTCATTAGTAGGGGAAAGATTTTAGAGAAATATCAGAACTTTTTAATGGCTATACATCTATAACCAACTTGACATGATAGAAATCTAACACAGAAGAAATTAACCAGGGTCCTCAGATGGTCTCTTAGAAGATGGATTTTCTCAAATTTTCTCATGAAATTTAACCCCTGACCATTTGCATCACAAATTCATGCATTTTATAGCATTTCAATTACATCCAAGCATTCCCCCTAAGAAAAGAATATTCGAAGCACCTTTATTTGTTACATATGTTATCATGATCTATAGAAAATGACTTTTAATAGATTTGCAACAAAACATTGCCAGGTGTTTCAAAAGGTAAGTCATTTCAAATATTTGCATCATTATTTTAACTGGGGCATTCGATCATCTCCGGTGGAAACACGTATTTCATCCCTTGTGCATACAACATCCTTTTCCTTCTACAATTTTTGTGTGTAACCCTAGATCTAGCATTTTTTGTTTTTTGTAGGAACCTAAGAAAATTTTTCTTCAAATGTTCAAATTTTGTACCTCAGCCTCACAAATTGATCCCCCATATCCATTTAATTGCACCATGCCATTAAAATGACAAGAAATTATCAAGAATTGATGAAACATGATGTAAAAATTGCATCTCCAGAGTTCTTGGAATGTTAATGGTGGAAAAATCAGATCCAATGCACAACTACCGTTGATTCTGCCTTAACTTTCAAATTGTCCTGTCCATGTGGAAGATGAGTTAAAACGGGCATATGGGCATTTTTTTGAATTTTATAACTTTTTGAAAAAATTCAAAATTTCACATTTTTCCCTGCCCCTCCACCTATGAAGTATAGGCTTGACATGTGGCATAATCAAGGCACTGACGGGGTCATGAATTAATTCCTCAACTTTACCTCCTTTTGAATAAATGGCAAATTTTTCAAATTTCTCCCAAAGCTTCGCTCTCCCGCTTCTTTCTTCTAATGTGGGTCCTAGCGGGACCATGCATCATTTTATAGATTTTACCCTTTTCCCAAAAAGGAAAAATTTCAAAACTTGCTCTGACATTGTGATGTTCTGCTTTGACTTCTCAATGATTGCTTTGACTTGTCACTAGTAGGGCCTCGATTTATTTTATAAATTTTACTTCATTTATTCAAAAACCAACATTCTTCAAAGAGTCTTGATGCCCTGCACCTCCGCGTTGACCTTTCAACACAACTTAAAACATGGCATTACTTGATCCTTAGTGGAGCTGCACCTCATTTTACAGCTTTACACCTTATTTTCAAAATAATGCTAAAGTTTCACTTTCCTTCGACGTCCCGAACCTCCACCCTTGACTCTTCAAACTACTATGTGTCCTTATCTGATTTGTTGGCGGAGCCACTCTTCACTTTATGAATTTACTCAATTTTTACCAAAAAGGCAAAAATTTTAAAGTGCTTCAGCATCCGTCCACCCGCTTTTTACTGAAAAGCAGCCAAGTGTCATTTATCTGAGCATTGGCAGGGCTGCTCTTCATTTTACAACTTGACTCCTTTATAAAAAAAGCCAAAAAACATCAAAGTAACCCGCCAATCCATCTTCGTGCCCTTCAATTTTTGTTTGACTATTCAACATTTGATTTTAACTGCGCATTAGTGGGGGCACGCTACACTTTTAAACTTTATCACTTTTTCAAAAAACAAAGGAAAAAAATTGAAAAGTGCTCCGACATCTGCCATTCCGCCTTGACCTTTCAATGCTGCCATGTGTCCTCCTGCAGGCCTTTGGCATTTCTTTCATATTTTTACCCTTTTCCACCATAATGACTTAGAATATAAAATAAACCCGCCAAGCCGCAACTAATTAGAAATGAACACGTAGACACCATCGGGTTAAAAAGTAGGAAATTTCTCTATCGCCCCATAACTTTGACCTTTTCAACAATAACTCATCAGGGCCGTGGGGCCGAATTGGTATTTTTACAAACATAGCAAAAATGAAAAGTTAGTAACTGTTATCCAAAATGTGCCCCTGCTCATTTTTTGTGGCTAACTCCTCTCATTTTTTCCTCTCTTGTGCCTCAGTCATAATATTTTGCTTTTAAGGCGCTCAAAACCTTCTGGAAATGACACCATTGGATAGAGCTCTTTCTCAGCTTTCCAGAAAGGTAAAGTTTTCCTCGTAACTCCATGTATTTTTGAAGTTATGGCTCGACGGAGTTTTTTGGAAAAAATTTCCCCTGAAACGCCCGCAGCCAATGAGATGCCGCCACGTGGCACCTAGAGTGGTAGAGTGCGGGGAAATTTTGGAAAATTTTCCAAATGACTGAAAAGGTGCAAAAATTCAAATTTTTTCCTGCCAACACGATTTGGCCATGTTTTTCCCTAAAACTTCAAATCGCCATATCTTTTGATCCAGAGCTTGGTTTTTCACGTTCTTTATATCAATGGAAAGCTGGTGAAATTATATACAAGACTCAGGGGTAATTTTTGAATTTTGATGGATTTTGGAGAGATAAAATTGAAAAATTCCTCTGGCACGTGGTCATGGACAGAAATGACGTTTCAACCACCGTTTTTAATGAAGAATGGCTCGCATTCTCTCCCAGCATGGATAAAAATGTCAGGGGATGGGTCTGTAAGGATGCCCATGTTGTTTTGAATGTGTTTTGGTCAATGGTTGAATCCCTTCCATGTTTTCAGTTATCAGCTTGTGCATGTTGTTTTTTTTTGTTGCATTTTATGACATGTGTCAATCTGCAGAAGTAAAAAATTCTCAACACTTCTTTGGTGCATCACCTATTAGCATTAGTTTTAGTTTATCTACATTCTCTATCTCTGTCTCCTTTGGAATTTAGGATAGGATTAGGAATTTAAACCTCTGCAACTTGTAAGTGATAAATCTGATCAGAGGAGTTAAGGAACCAGCCTCTAATCTAGAGATTCCTTTCCCATTTTACAAGTCCCACACTTGGGGAGAGGATTCAATGTTGTGCAATCACACTGGATGTCTAAAATATCAAACTAGAAATCTGATCAACATCCAGGGGTGCTGCTGATTTGTAACAATAGTTTTGGCATGCCCGGTGGGACCTTAGAGGTCTTCCACTTTATCTTTGACAGGTTGGTGTGTTCCTATTAAAGATTAAGCCTTTTGGAGGCACTTTCAAAATCACATCTGGCGACTCCATCTGGTAAACAACTCATTCTCTAAGTTGCAGACCTATTTTCCATTCATTTCCATCCATTCTTCTTTCCATCAATTTCATTCTTTTCCATTGCATGAATTTGTGCAATCATGACTTCATTTCCATCATGGAATTCACATTTACAACAGCAGTATATCACACCTCCAACATGTTTTACAAATCCTCCAAATCAGCATGTTGTTCAAATTCAAAATCAACATGTCTACCCATATGAGCAGTAGTGCCAAAGTTAGTTTGGATATGAAGCATGTCAAGCACAAGGGTATGCTGGTTGTGAGGGCAGTCAAAAAGAAAATGCAGATCTACTGGAACAAATCCAAAAGATGGAGGTAAACATGGTACAATCCAGGGCTCAAGCACAAATGAAAGCATTTAGAATCAGTTGTAGAGCACCTTGTCCATGGGTGGGACCTTTTCTAAGGCATTACAGCCCTCAAGAGAAGCTAGACTTCATGATTACAACACTACCATTGCTTTCAAAGTGGACTGAATGAATAAAGGTGTATGAGAGGAGTATTCAACAACCTTGTCAACAGGTAAGCACACCATCTCATGCCTTTTCTCTCCTTCTTTCCCAATCTGTTTTATCTCAGCAGTGTCAAATTTTAAACTCTCCATCTGCTGTCCAAAGTGTTGAATCCATTTCTCCATTCCATAGTCTTCCACCCCATCTCAATTCTTCTATCCTTTTCCCTTCCAAACAACCATTCCCTCCAAAGAAACAAGAGTTCCTACCTCCTCCTCCACCACAAAAAATTGTAAAATCAATTGAGTTACAACTTGCATTCCCAAATCCATGTTGGGAGAATAAAAATCAGAATGAAAATCAAGGAAAACAACAGCAGAAAGAAGAGCCAAACAAGGATGAAGAAATTCAAAGTCTGAAGAGTTAGGCTCTTAAATTTGGGATTATAAAAACCCCCTTGATGGTGAAACCAATAGAGGATGTTGAAGTTGGAGAACAAGTGGAAAACAAGGCTGATTTTATAACAGCAGTGAAGCGAGAAAAACAACAGTTTGTTGGTGATGAGTTGGGTGTCCATGTTGGCACTTTTCCCAAAGAAAATGCTGATCCATTTTGCACTGCAAAATCAGCCATCGAGAAGGAAGGAAATCCATCTCAAAACCTCATCTTTGAGGAGAAAATGGATGAGGTCAAGTCAGATTTTACAACAGTAGAAGAAGGAATCATTATTGATACGTTTTTTATTTCATTTGAAGGGGCTGATTTGATTGATGAAGCCATTATGGAGGTGAAAAAAATAGGTCCAAATTGTGAGCAAAAGGCACAAGAAATTTCATGCTTCTCTCCCACTTCATCTCTCCAACAATCTGATTTTTGGGATGAGTTTGGATTGACAAGTTTCATGTTTGAAAATGAAGTTATACAGGGTGAAGAAAATGCAGATTTGGAGGCCACCATACAAGAGGGAGAGACTTTACTGCAGCAAGACATTCAAGAGTTTGATTTGCCATCAGACTTAGAAGAATGTTTAGATGAAGAGCTAGCTGAAATTACCATGTTTCCTTCTTCACCATTTGTTCTCCAACAACAAGAACTTGCTACCATGGACAAAAGAGTTCAAGGACAACAACCTATAGTTTGCAACATGCCTCTTGAATCAAAGCTGGAAGAATTTGATCTTCCAAAAGCTACAATGGAGGAGCCCCAAAGCCAACAATGTATTGCAGTAGGTAACAACAATGAAAAAGCAACTTCATTGGATGTTGCAATCAATAACGAGGAGTTGCACACTATTGAAGAGTTCCATGTTGCCATGAAGGAAGAGAAAGGGCAGAAAAGTCCTACCATTGCTTCCACATCACCCACCCAATAAGGTCTACAAGAAGACTCCATTTTTGGAATTGAAAATAAGAGTTATGGGCATATCAAATGGATCATACCTTGCTCAATAAGGTATTTGACTTCATTGGAGTCAAAGGAGAAGTCACAACCAGTCATGCTTGCTTCTAAACATGAGGGTGAGCTACAAAGTACCAAGGATCGGCTATCATACCTCTTCAATCCAAATGCAGAGCAACTAAAAGAGGTATTGGATTTGTTTTCAGTTGACACCTTGATGATTTGGGTAGAAGACCAGCTTCTTGTTGATTTTCCACTCATTCAATAAGCCATGTTCAGTGCCAAATCAGTTGCATGGTTGCAACTTTTGAGAAAGGGAAGCTATTTCTCCCAACCAGTTGCAGGGTTTGTTTAGCCCACTTTTGCTTCCAGTTAGAGTAGGATAGGTAGTTTTGCTTTCAGTAAAAGAAGTGCTTGTGCACACTCTGCATGTTCCATTTTGGAGCATGTATGACTTTTAGTTTTGTACATAGTTTTTGTGGTGCTGGTTTTGTTCTTGCACAGTCCATTTCAGTGGGTTTCCAAGTGGCTTAGAGAGGAGGTTTTCAAAGTTCAAATTAGTTTGTAGGCTATAACTCATGACTCCATGCCTAATGGATGCTTCAAGAAACTGGTAACTTCATCCAGCAGGCAGATGACCCCTCTGAGTCGCCAAAATTGTTATCCAAAATGTGCCACTGCTCATTTTTTATGGCTAACTCCTCTCATTTTTTCCTCTCTTGTGCCTCAGTCATAATATTTTGCTTTTAACGCACTCAAAACCTTTTGAAAATGACACCATTGGATAGAGCTCTTTCTCATCTTTCCAGAAAGGTAAATTTTTCCTCCTAACTCCATGTATTTTTGAAGTTATGGCTCGGCAGAGTTTTTTGGAAAAACTTTCCCCTGAAAGGCCCGCGGCCAATGAGATGCCACCACGTGGCACCTAGAGTGGCAAAGTGCGGTGAAATTTTGGAAAATTTTCCAAATGACCGAAAAGGTGCAAAAATTCAAATTTTTGCCCGCCAACCCGATTTGGCCCTATTTTTCCCTAAAACGTCAAATCGCCATATCTTTCGATCCAGAGCTCGGTTTTTCACATTCTTTATATCAATGGAAAGCTGGTAAAATTATCTACAAGATTTTAGGATAATTTTTGTATTTTGATGGATTTTGGAGATAGAAAATTGAAAAACACCTCTAGCAGGTGGTCATGGACAAAAATGACGTTTCAACCACCATTTTTAATGAAGAATGGCTCGCATTCTCTCCCAGCATGGCTAAAAATGTCAGGGGATGGGTCTGTAAGGATGCCCATTCTGTTTTGAATGTGTTTTGGTCAATGGTTGAATCCCTTCCATGTTTTCCCGCATTTCTCTCTTTTGGGCTCGTCCCTTGCACTGTAAAAGCCAGATTTGGCTCATTTTCAAAGGGTTGAACATTTTTTGTGTATTGCAGGTCCCCCTTCTCACTTTGGAAGTGATTTTGGTGGAATATCAGAACTTTTCTAATAATTGAAACCTATTTTTTCCTCTCAAGTGTTGTAATGTAAGTGATTTTGATGTTAAAATAACAATACAAGTCCTGTGATTAACTTTCCATCATCTGCTTGTGTTGTTTGACTAAAATCTGATTCTTCATTACAGTTATCAGCTTATGCATGTTGTTTTTTTTTGTTGCACTTTATGACTTGTGTCAATCTGCAGAAGTAAAAAATGCTCACCACTCCTTTGGTGCATCACCTATTAGCATTAGTTTTAGTTTATCTGCATTCTCTATCTCTGTCTCCTTTGGAATTTAGGGTAGGATTAGGAATTTAAACCTCTACAACTTGTAAGTGATAAATCTGATCAGAGGAGTTGAGGAACCAACCTCTAATATGGAGATTCCTTTCCCATTTTACAAGTCCCACACTTGGGGAGAGGATTTAATGTTGTGTAATCACACTGGATGTCTAAAATATCAAAATAGAAATCTGATCAACATCCAGGGGTGCTGCTGATTTGCAACAACAGTAACATAGTCCCATCGAGCCGCAACCAATCAAAAGAGGCCACATATTAGCAAATGTTAGAGATAAAATTTGAAGGGGAAAAAACACCCATCAAACCGTAAAATACATAGAACTTCATCGTTTGTGCCCAGAATTGAATTTTTTCACCAAGGGTAGAGATTTTTTCGAATAATACCAACTTCAAAGTAATCTACGACCATGGAAATGGATTTTCAAAGGAACACAGAAGAAGAATGAACAATTTCATGCATCAAATCGAAAAAATAGAAAAATGAGCACGTAGATTGAAGATTTTTCCTTGAACAAATTAGGAAAAAATAGGGCATGATAAAAGCATGCACCAACACATCTGAAACAAAAATATCTAGAGGGTAAAAGAATGCATCCGAAAGGTACACGCTTATATCCAATGGATAAAATAATGTACCTAGAGGGTACATATCTACATCCAGATTTGATTAGCTCAAAACATGGTCGATTTTACAGTCAATTCGAGGTTTTTGGTACCTTCCAAATCCAATGACGTAATCCATTTTGCATAAATATGCATGCTGTGGAAAATTTCTAACAAATTCCAAATACATGAAAATAATAAACCCTTGCTTGCAAAGAAAAACTTATAGATGGGTGTCTACATCATCTATTGCTCTGGTACCATCAAAGGAATGATAAGAAGATTGTTCCAAGCCATGATCTCAGTTGATTATAGCACACCACATTAGATTTTCAAAATAGAAGAGCTAAAATACCATATGTGGAAATCCATCATAATCCATAATGCTCAATACATTACAATACAATGACTTGAATTATTCAATAGTAAGTTGTACATATAGGAGGAGGGAAGTGCAACTAATACCTAAATCAATGGTGAAGAACTCCCACTAGCTGATACTGGTAGTTAAGTTAACTCCATAAGACTAGTAAGATAACTCCACATAACTGAGAAGCTAACTCAATATAACTAGTAAGGTAACTCCACACAACTAGTACACCTAAGTCGACATACCAAATTTGATTTGTAGAATTGGATACTTCATTTCACTATGTATAATATAGGAAGTCATCATCATCAAATTGATCTTCCTTTTCGGTTACATTTCCTTGATGAGTTTGTTTCTTCTTCCAGTTTTGATTATTCTTTCCATGTTTACTCTGTTGTTGGCGAGATTTTGTTTATTGGTAATTAATATTGTTACCACTTGATGATCCTTGTCGGAATGTGTTTTACCAACAATTTTTTAACTCGTGTCATTTTCGACCATAAATAACACATTTTTGTTGGTCCTTTTGGCCTTGTTTAGTATTACCTTTCTTTTGAGGCTATTTACTAGACTTAGCTTATTTTTTTCCTTTTTGATTAGAAGTGCCTGCTCTTCAATTTCAATAGTTAAGTGCATAGATTCCTCTTATTGTAGCATATTCACTAACTCTTCAAAAGTTGTTGTTTGACCAATTATATTGAACGTGGTCACAAAAATCCTATAAGAAGGAGGAAGATCTCTCAATATAATAGGCACCAGTGATGTGTCAGTTACTTCTTCTTCCAAAGCTTGAAGTGATGCATGCAAAGTTTCTATGCTTCTATAAAACATTTCCACTTTCTCAGTTGGTTAT
The DNA here is from genome assembly GCA_019776745.2 of Taxus chinensis. NCBI lineage: Eukaryota > Viridiplantae > Streptophyta > Pinopsida > Cupressales > Taxaceae > Taxus > Taxus chinensis. The sequence continues at coordinate 116,580,204 of CM034155.1, read as the reverse complement.
ATTTTTAAGTTCAATAGTTGACTCTAGAGATGAAGTATTGTGTTCTTATTTTTGGAATCATATATTGTTTTGAAATTATCCCAAGATTATTTCGTTATTGTTGTCTCATGAATATGAGGTTGTACCTCATCTGAAATACTAAAGAATATTATTAACTTTTCTTTTTGATTTACACGATCAAATGTATCTTGTTGTGTAACATCTGTTATAGATCTTGTTAATGTACCAGAAACAACGGACCATAGATTTTCAAAATCAATTTGTGCATGAAATTTTTTTCCATGCTAGATAATTATCATAATGCTAAATTTGAGAATCAAGAAAAAATAATTTTGGTGTCGTAATTGCAGCCATTATGAAAAGTAATAAACAGTAGAAGAAAAAATTGAACACTTTCCCCCCCCTTAAAACATGCACACCCCCCACACCCCCCGCCCCCCCCAAAAAAAATATTTTATTTATTTTGGGCTCCTTTTCAGCCATATAAAATGAATTTTTACACTATTGGCCATGTTACAAATTTGGCTCTGTGGCTGATTTTCATAAATAAAATTTTGGACTCTTTGGCCTCTTTTCAAATATAAAAATATAATTTTTGCAATTTTTATAAAATAAATATTATTAAAAACTAGACCAAGACGTAGATCTCACAAAAACACACACTTTTAAAAACGGCACCTCAATCTGAGGTACCAGTTGAAAGTTATGCCTTTTTTAATTTGTAATTTTAATATCTTTCTGGGCTGCTTTCCAAAAATTTTAAAAGAAAATATCCTAATTTTTTACACTGCGTCCAAAAATGGTAAAATTTTTAGAAGTGATTTTTTAATAGAGAAAATGTAGATAAAGGCTATCGTACATGTGTAGTGCATTTTAGGACACAATTGTAGTTCAACCACTTTACCTAAGTGTTATAATAACCCTTGGGCACCTTTTTTAGTATTGATTTCCTCCTTCCTTTGGTTTCACGCAGGTATATTGTTGGCACGTAGTTTTGGACGCTGAATATTTTGCATGCAACGTTGATTTTATTCCTTCCTCTATGTTGGATTTGTTTTATTTTTCTGTGCAGCCACATCTTCTTCTTCTCTTGAATTCTCTTGAATTGTGAATGCAATCTCCAGGTTGATTACATTCTTTGGGAAGTCACTTTGGACAATGATATTCTCATAGGGACATATAATTTTCTTGCCATATATATGAAAAGAAAGAGCACAGAGAAGAGGAAGTAGAATTTATGTGTGGAGTTTGAAAAAATTTGGTCCCCACAGTACAAAAAAAATGTATATATATATATATATATTAAAATACTTCCAATTTAAAAAAAATTATAGGTACAGGTAAAAAAAAAAAAAACTAGTGAATGAAACAATGTCACCTTCTGCAATAGAGTTACATCCAAGTCTGGAAGGGCCTGTGATTACACTCTAGGTGTTCTTCAACTAAAAATCAACCATGAATCGAGGTGTGGATTCGTGTAGGGACTGTGAAATGGTTGGGGGCATCTATGGCTCCTCCTAGCTCTGTAATTTCTCCAGATCTCCCTAAAATTCCATAAAAATTCATACACTCCTCTCTAGATCAGGATGTTACTTTGATACCAAATCTTAACAATGAATACTTGAAAACAATATTTGACAAAAAAGATTTGCACATAAACAAGATGGTGCTTGTGTATTTTATTAATATCAAAATCAATCACTAAAAAAAAAATGAGAGAGCTAAAATATTTATAGATATTGGATAGCTTTTATCTCATCCACAATATATGGAAATAAATCATCTAATTTGAGAAAATATGCAAATATAGCATATTGCCCCTAAATGCGCCTATTGCCCCTCATGGAAGTCATCCAGGAACAAAATATGTAAGATATGACATGATCCAACAAACATAGGGATGATAACACTATCATTTAGTTGACTAAAAACTAAGGATAGCTAATACCTATTGAGATAAGTTTAAATTAATTAAATTAAATAATTTAACTTATTACATTTATTCAAATATAAACTAGTGATGAATTAAGCTAAGTTTTATTCCTAAAAAATTTAAGCACCATAAATGGCTCAATGTTTTTTATTCTCATTCATTCATCTATCCTTAACTCATGCTCTCTTATTCTTGGGTTATTTTCCCACTTGGTGAATCTGTACTCTCTTTAAACTAATTCAACATTTCATAAATTTTGAATAATGTTTTTGAGTCATGTATTCTCGCATTCTTAGACTTCATTTCTTATCTCTTTTGGATTTTTACATTGATCCCTTTGAGTTACACATGATTGAACCACGTGCCTTGATTTTAGGATTTCATGTATTTTAAGAGTGTTGTCTTATTATACTTTATTTTAAGTCTCTTGAATTTAAATATGCATGATTCATCCACGTGTACCAATTATAGATCTTTGTGTATTGCAATTCTTTTACTTTTCAAATATAAACTCTTTACTCTTGGGTAATAGATTATCCATGTCTATAATAAGTTTATCCTTTTACGAGATTTCATATTTTTATCGATATCTTGAGTAACAATTATGTTGAAAGAATCAGAGATAGAAAGGGTAGAGAGTTTTTCTAGGTTTTAGGTATTAACTATTTGTTCATGCATGACATCATCCGTACCATTACATACTATTATCCCTTTGGGTTTTCAGCAGGATTTTACTCATTAATTTTGTTATGTGGGTATTTTACTCCACCTTTAGGGTGGCGGCATGCCTCATTTTAATAACCTCTAATTTGACTCCCTAATCTATTGATGAATGGCTCATTGACAGAGTGACTAATCACAATGGCACCAAAGAAATCAAGGAAGTTTTACCTAAATGTTTTTGATGAGGTAATGAGTCTAATAATCCTTTATCTGATGTTGTTCTCTATTTATTAACTTTTAATCATACATGCAAATGGTTTGAAAATTATACTCTGGTTGTGTATTTTGTTCGTTGAGTCCCCCCTAAGATCCTTTTGAAGAAATGGGTTCAAAACCATTGAAGGTGTCATGGGGTTAAACTCTATGGATTTCAAAACCTCTCAAAGGGTTTTTTTATTCCATTTATCCAATCCAAAACATTGTAAGGCCATTTTTTACCATGGTCTTTGGTTTATTAGTAACTCCTTAGTTACTTTTTTACACCGGTCATGGGACTTTCAGGTTTATGAGAAATCCAAGCTCAAATTTCTTGTTTGGATTGAATTTCTAAGACTCCCCATACCACTTTGGGGTTTAATTAGGGACTTAGTAAAACCCTTGCGGAGGCTCATCTACAATGAGAAATCAAATTTTTTCATGCTCGTCCTCAACGCCATGTGTGTGTGAGATCGATTTGTTAAAGGAATTAAAATAAACCGTTGATATTAATATTGGGGACACCCATTTCTCTCGAAGGGTACTTTAGATCAACTTACCTAATAATTGTTGCCATTATTAGTCATCTGAGCACATGATTCATGAGTGTCCTCTTATGGCTGACTCTCGTCCTGCACCCACTGATAAACCTCCAAAAAACTCTAAAGCCACCCCTGCTTCTAATGTTTAGACAACTTTCACTAACAAAAAGGGTACTTCGCAAGGATTTTCAAAACCCTCAGCTCCCACTTATCATCTAGTTATTACTAATGGTTCTTCTATGTCCATGACCCGTGTTAAATAATATGACCCTATGAAATCCAAGCCTTCACCTTCCCACACACCATTGGTTGCATATGTTTTTACCCCTATTAAACATCCTCATCTTCCTCCCATTTCTCCCTTGGCCCTTCCTGAGTCGTTTTTGTGGACAACTCATCTTAAATGTGTAATACTCAACTTAAATGATCTCGTAGCCCATTCGCCTCAGAGGAAGGTGAGTATTTACAAGACAAATGTTGTCATTTGAATTTAGGATATCTTTTCTTGGTTCTTGCTCATGTATCTTCTTCTTATAATCAATTTTCTAACCTTTCCAATATGGATGATGAGGGTAATATGTTCTTAGAATAATCTCAATGATTGTGTATTCTTTTAATATACGTGGGCTTACTGAACCAACCGTATGTTATCTAGTCAGGGACAATTGTCTTCATTTTTGTCAAATGAAAAATTTATGTCTACATGTATTCAAGCTAGATATATTCTTTTTATACTTTGTATCTCGTATTATTTGGCCCCATGCCATTTTTCAGACCTCTAATTATGAGCCTGGTGGTGGTGGATTCATGACCTTGATTTCTCTTGACATTGATTAGCATGTGATTTTCTAGGGCTTATACCCCACGTATCAAGTGGTGTGGTCTCTTTTTGATTTAGATGGCCATATTTTTTAGGTTAGCCAATATATATGTTTCTAATGATACGAGAAAGCAAGATATTTTTTATTTTTGGCTTTCCAACTCCTTGTCAGAGGCTCTATGAATCATTTGCGGTGAATTTTATATGGTTGAAATCCTAGAGGATAAGATTGGGCATCTTACTATGTGCTTGTGTGTGGGAGAGAGGGAGGATTAGTTTTATTTCAGACACAAGCTTGGACATGTTGATCCCAATATTGCCTTTTGGCACAAATCCTCTTATTCCTTGTTCACTTGGTTTTATTTTAGATAAGGACAAGATCAAATTTTTTAGCAGCTAGTTCACTCCCTCATGACTAGTAATGTTTTGTGTTGTCTTGTTGTTGTTTCTGACACTTCTTTTATATCAGACCATTCTCCCATCTTTTTCAATGTTACATGGTCTAAGCCTACAAGAAATTAACATGTTAATTCTTAATGTTATCTTAGCACCACTCACCTTAAGCATTCTCAGACTGTTTCACACATACAATGAGTATAGAATTTCGTTAATCGGCCTTTTAATGGCTCTGGATGGATCACTTGGTCGAATGATACTATCAAGTGCACCACCACATTTCTCTCTATATATGGTAAGTAGGCCTCCATCTTTAGGAAAAATTCCCATGAGGATTCATATCGTGAGTTCTCCATAATATCATAAGATCTTTATGCATCAGCTGTCAATTATGCTCTATAAACCCAGGCTTCATGTTGGCAAAACACTCTTAAAGTACAAAAATCCTACCAAGCCCATGGGGTGCAACTTCATACTCTCCTGTATTAGCTTAAAACTGGGGATTGAGATTCTAAGGAATTCTTTTGCATGTTGTGCTCTAAACATTCTTTAGACAAGATCAAGGAAATCTCTCAAGGAAATGCTAGGTTTACAAAATTGCTTGAGATTCTCTAATCTTTTGTGCATCTTTATCATGGTGTTTTTACTATTTAAATTTCCACTCCATCTTAGGAAACGTCTCTTTTAAAATTTCTTCAAGCGGTTCCTTTACAAGTTTCACAAACCCAATGGGTGTCCTGTGATATGCATTTATCTGTTTTTGTTCTTTAAAAAGTTACCTTTCAACTCACTTCAGATAAATATTCAGGGGTTGATGGATTTCCTGTTAAATTTTATCAAGCTCTGTGGGAAACTCTTGGTCCTGATCTCTACAATGTCTACTTGGTAGCTCTGAAGACTCAATCTTTGGGTGACCTGATCAATCAAGGAAATATGAAATTCATCCCCAAAACAAGATATCCTGAGATAATTTCTAATTAGATACCCATTAATTTTATTAACATGTCTTACAAGATCATTACTAAGGATCTGGCTAATAGGATTTCTATTCTTTTTCCTTTGATGATCATAAGAGAGAAAATTAGATTCTTTAAACATAGGTATATTCTTGGTAATATTATAGACATCTGAGAGGGTATTGAATGGGCTCGTCTTTCCTCTCAACAAGATTTATTTAACCAAGAATTATTTTTCTAAATCTTATGAAAAAATTGAATGGTATTTAATTTTAACTATGCTCCAAGCTTTAGGAATTGGTCCTTGCTTTTTTAGGTCTTTGAAAATTCTCTTTCAAAATGTTGGTTCCTATATTTACTATCAATTGTGCCTAGTCTTCTAGATTTTTTTTATTCAGATCTATTAGGAAATTTTACCTCCTATCCCCTTCCCTTTGTGCTGGATGTTAGAGGATTTATTTATCTTCTTGTCCATAATGCTTCTCAAGGATTAGGGAAGGGTATTTATTTACCTTCTACTTAGAAGCTTATTAATGGTATTTTACTGATGATTATTTTCTCACACTCTTGGAGGATGAGAAATTTTTTCATCAAGCTCTTGATTATCTAGATAATTTTTTCTTTCTTTGGGTTCTACTATTTAATGGGAGAAAACTCACTTCTATCGACAATCTCAATCTCCCATTCTGGCTTATTTTTCTGGTATGAAATGGATTTGGATCCAACCTAGTGTGTAGTTTAAATTTATTTTCATCCCTTTCACTTTTTAGGCTAGTTCATCTCATCTTTGGTTTTAGGTGGTCCAACATTGTGAATGTGAAATTTATTTTTGGATCACCAAATCACTTTCTCTAGCAGGGAAATTTCAAATATGCTCTAAGGTTCTGACTGCCAAACATGTGTATTACTTTTCATGATGGGATCCTCTGAATGATATTTATGACAAACTTGAGAAGCTTCTTCATGATTTATAATGGGACAAAACTAAAGGGCATAAGGTGTTCCATAGGGTTTCTTAAGAAGTGTGTTGTATGCTTAAAGAAGATGTTGGTGTGGGCTTAATTGATGTCAAACACCAGGGGCAGGATATTTGTGTTAAATGGATATTTCGTAGCCTAGAAGAGAATGAAGTATGTAAAATTATCCTTTGGGATGGTATTTTCCATGGTATCCCTCTGGGTAGGATCACTTGGAAGGGTATTATATTTGAATCTCTTTGTCTCTACCTTTTTCCGGTTAAGATTAAAGGTACTTTTATTCTGCAGAGTATTTTGAAGGCTTGGGAATTTCTCAAGCCTCACCTTCTTTGGGTTGGAAATATATTTAGATTTAACATATCTCTCAATTCATTATCTCTTTGGTGGTCCTCTCTCTTTTATTTTCAATATTCCCCCTGGCATTAGATCCATAAGCTAAAGATCTTAGATTATTCAAAAAGGGGATTAAATTTTTTGGGAATTTGTTTTGCAAGAAATATCATACCTAGATTTCTTAGGAGACTCTATATTTGAAATTCCACCTTCTTCATACATATTTTAATTCTATCTAATAATTAATTAACTTTATTTCTAAATATTTATTCCTAATTTTTTCACGTAGATAGTGATTTTCTTGGGGGATTCAACCATGTTACTTGTATTTTACAAAACAATTTGGCATATCTTTATAACTAACATTTTGTTCCATTTATGAAAATAGAGATATAATGTCATATTTAATAATGTTCCTCTTGATTATGAGTTTTCTGTTACAAATAAAGTGGCTATGATTTATACTGATATGTTCCATATTTAAAACCAATTTAAAAAATTGCACTTAGAGGTGGAGTATATCCAATGCCTCCTTAACCATTAGGGTTCGGCTCCCTATGTCATGAATAAGGTGCCCCTAAATGCACCTCTGTGTTTCCTCTCGCCTCCTTGGTGTCATCGTTCGCCACCTCTTATTCAAGGATGGGGGGTCCTCATCGCCATCTGAAGAGTCCTCGGAGGATGTACCCTCGTTCAAGTATACCTTCACCTGAGTTTTCTCTATTTTGTGATCTTGTTTGGCTTGGATTGTCTCAATCCAAATTACCTTGGCTAGATTTATCCATTTCTCACCATTGGCATGATGAAGATCCTTCCGAAAATATAAAGTAGGAAACTAGCTAGGGTGGGTTGGAGCTTATTTTTGACAAGGCTCACCACTCTAGTTCGGGTTGGGGTTATAAGCCGGATAGTCTACCTCTTACTCCGCCCCCTACCACCATGTTTGCAGTTGCTATTTTATGTTTATGCTCTTTTTTTTTTTTAAGCTTTCACTTTGTGTTTATTAATTTAAGTTCTTTGAGGTGACTTGGTCTCTATTGAGGCCTTTTTGGATTGATTTTATTGGACTCTCGTTAGACCCTGAAAATTGACTAAGTCTTGAGGAAGAGGAAAATAACTCAAGGAAAGGTACGTGGGAGAAACAATTAGTGCATGGAAGTAGGATAGAGTTCAAGGAATTAGTAATTTTATCAAATATAGTATCACAGGAAAAACAAGTGAACGCTCGAGTAGGCTTGATGAGTGGATAAGGTGTTAGCCTAGAGTCTTGGAACTCAAGGAAATAATATTCTAGGAAGGGATTATTATAGAGGTGGATCATTATAGTTAGTGGAGAATTTTACAAGCTGACATAAGCACTCGAGTATGGAGGGGCATGTTTCCATATTACATGCGACCTGATCATGGATAATGTTATGGTCGTGAAGGAGAGCCCCCATTTTCTATATAAGGAGGATTTTGGATCAAGAAGAGGATGTTTGATGATAGAGAAAGAAGAAGGGTAGATAGGTATGAGTATAGGGATTCATTTATGAATGTGATCCAGTCCCAAACTAGAGTTGTCATGGAAGAACATAACTAGGGCTCTTTGTACAAAGTAGTTTTATAGGGTTAGATTGTCATTCCTTGATGTATTCGGTCTGATATGACCCTTTTTGATGTAATATGGATAATAGAAATTATTATAATCAATAGATGATGCTCTGTTCCGAATATCTATGTTTATGGACCCAACCCTGGTGTTTTTTCATGTTATTTATAGTTCACATCTATTTTTGTTATTTTGTTGTAATGTTTATATGTATATCATGGTGAATTTATGCTTAACACTAGTTCCAGTACCTCTTAATTATATAAGATGCATGTATTTATGTTCCTAAAAACATTCCTCCATTAATGGTGAAGAATTCTAACAAGGCTCATATAAAAGAGGGGCTCGATACCTACGTGCACCTTAGGTTAGTGCCCAACTTGTGTTGTGTGATAGGTCAGTGCGCTTGGGGTTTAAATGGAGTAGGGAAAAAGTGACTACATCTTGTTTCTATTTCAGAGACCTCTTTTGAAGATATTGTGAAAATGGTGTGTGATGATAGAACATTTGACCTTAGACACCGTCGAGATTTGGATTTGAAAAATGAAGAATGAGTTTGCATAGAAATTCAGTAATGGATGTGAGTTTGATGCACATAAATGGGTAGAAGAGAACGTATATCATGAGCTTTATGAGACCTTCTTTTGTTGTTTCCCAGTAGAGTTGTATGAATGTTTATCAGCATATGCATTAAGGAGAATTTTGTATTATAGAATTTTTTTTGGACCCAAGAAGAGTATTAGATGCTACATGATGTTGATCTAACCTAACTCGTATTGTTGATCATTGGTGGAGTGAAGTTTTGGCTAGTTATACATTGGAATATGTAATTTCTATGTATTCTTTCTTAGAGATTATTGAGTTTGAGTTCTTGAGGGAGACAAGAGGATCGTTCTTGCATGTTACACCATACAACCATTAATATCATGATCATCACTCTCAGTATGGAGTCATTCCCTATTGCTAGCTAACTTCCCTCTAGGCACGGGGTGCGGAAGATAGTGTGGAAAGAGATGGCAGACCTTGTGATGGAAATGGAGAGAGAGGAGAGACGAGTCAAGTATAATGAAGTGTGAAAAAGGGAGTTTAGGAGATAATGCAAAGTTGTAAGAGTGATGGACTTATGGAGATAGATGTTGTAGGATGGATGTGAGGTTCACGTGGAATATGTAGAACCTAAGCAGTCTATGTTACTGTTATCCATATTTTTCCCCTGGGTCAAATATTGGATCGGCCATGACCCCGTGAAGAATGGACCTAAAAAATATTGTTCAGATCTATAAATTGGTCTCACAAGGACTCAAACAATGGAGCGGTCGAGGCCGAGAAATACTAAGGGACCCTGTGCAAAAGAAACAACTATGTCGAACCATTTCCATGTCTTAAATCCATTTTTCAAGTTGCAGAAGGACTCAATAGTAGAGTAACAGGGTAAAAAAGAGGGGCAGTGCTGTAGAGGAATCGGGAGCAAGAGAGGGAAAAAATAGCAAAGATCCGAACTCCTCAGGCTCGAAACCGTTTAGGAAAAGGTCCAAAATGACTAAGTATGGAGGAGGTAGTGGAAATAAATACGTGTCCTAATGGCACTTCTTCAAAGGAGAATCCAAAAAGTGAAGCCCAAACTTGTACCAGGATTCCACGTGTCTAAATCCCCAAAAATTTGGGGGACCGTTGAAAAGTCTTCAACTAATTGAAGATGTTAGGTGTCAGCTCGGCACAAAACTAGAAAAGAAGCCCAAGGTGTAGACTCAAACACGCACCAACCCTCCACGTAGAAAATAGTCAAACAGAGTTAAAAGGAAAACAAAGTGGGCCTCAAAATTGGCTAAGTATAGAAGTGTAAGGGGAGAATGCAAAGTGTTAGTGTGGCGCATCTCCGAGAGTTAGCCCAAAGCAGAGACCCAAGTGAGCGCGAGCTCACCATGTATCCCAAAGTCTTAAAAGTAAGAACGACCATTGAAAAGTACATAGACCAGCGGAGGTGTACAAGTGTCAACTTGAAACTCCTCTAGAGGGAAAATTTGAATTAGGATTTCAAGCAAGCGCGGTGCCTCCGAGTGTCCAATCTCAGAAAGGGGCTGAATTAGTTGAATAGTCAATGCATAGGTTAGGTTGAAGGAGATCGCTAAGTGTCTAAATGGTGTTGATCTAAGGATTAGAGATAGAGAAGGTTCCCAAATGAGCACCAGGCTGCCGCATGTCACATATCAAGAGATATGCCCCGTCAAGCAAAATACTTAACTGAAAAACACAAAATGGGCCACAAATTTTCCCAAGAGAAATTTTTTAGCATTTTGGTCTGAGTCAATGAAAGCGGATCATCAGGGGAAAAGATGGGTTTTCACCCTTGTTCATCCCAAAAGGATAAAAGTCACAAAATGGGCCGTAAGTCTACCCAAGGGGAAAAGTCAACCTTTTGACATGAGTCAAAGCCAAAGTGGGGAGTCAGAGGAAATGGTGAAAATTTTCCTTTAAACAAAAGGCACAAAGGTAAATATGGAAGCACATCTCCTAGCCAACCAAAGGGTGCCACGTGTCTAGGTGGAGCTTCGAGGCTGCGGGGGTTTTTTGAGTTTTGCGTTTTTTGCGTAAAAGGTAAAAACATAAATTGTGGACCTGTAAGCCCGATTTTTTCTATAATCTAGTTTTCATGTGTCCCATATCAAAAGGAGGACCTATTTTTCAAAAATTTTACCCACCCATTTGTATGGACTCGATAGAAAATTTGAAGGGGCGTATCTTTTGACTTAGGGATCAAAATATTACAAATCTGATACCGTTGGAAGTGTTTCTACGTCTTCTACACCATGGAAGGATACATATTCATTTTTATCAAGCCTTATTAGGTGAAAAATGGAGGAAATATCTTCAAGGGCCATAACTGTGGGATCCATTTGCATCAACAACCAGATCAGATTTTATCTTTCCTACCGTTTCTCCTCCCTTAAAGGAACCAAACTAGTGGTTGAGGCAGTCAAGATGGATTTGGGGGAAGATTTTATCAAAGGCATTAACAGAAATGGTTGATTTTTAACCTACTTTCCTACTTCTCTCTCTCTTTCTTCTCTCTAATTGAATATATAAATAAAGGGGCAGGATTCATTGTAAAGGGTTGGACATTGTTTGTTTTACGGGCTCCCCTTTCTTCTGGAAAAGGAACTCATGGAGTTTCAGACCTTCCAGTAGACTGTAATACGATTCTACCTTTTGGCCACTTTGTAATGCATTGTATCAATCTGTAAAGTAATAAAACACGTCTACGATCGACTTTACATCCCTTCCTGTCTCTTTTGTTTCATTTGATCTTTCATTATAGTTTTGGTTATCTTTGTTTGGTTATTGTATGCATCTGGTTGGTTTGTGTCTACTGGAAAAAAAAATGTTCATCATTCCTTTGGTGCATCACCTTATAGCTTAGTTTTATTTTCTGTAATCCTTTTACCCCTATCCCCTTGGCAAGATTACATTAGGTATAGAGAGAGAGATCCTCTGTAAGTTCTCACATATGTACCTGAGCAGAGGAATAGGAACCAACGTTTAATCTGGAGAGCTTTCCTAATTTTTAAAGGTCCCACACCTTGGGGGAAGTTCAATGTTATGCAATCACACCAAATGACCCTTTCATAGAAAAGTAGACCTATAGAACTCATTTGGGGGTGCTTTGATTCTGCACTAACAGTTTTCGCATGCCGAGTGGGACATAGAATTCTCCATCTTATTATAGTAAGATTTATGTACACTTGCTGTGATTGTAAATTTTAAGTTCTAAAATTATACATCTGATATCTACAAAAGAAAAAAATCCACTGGTTTCAGCAGTCCAAGCAAGTTCATGAGAAGAATATAAACATGGTCAAGAACCAAAGAAGAGGGATTATTTGTCTATCTAGACTTATCCCCAAATAGAGGGAGGGAAGGAAGAAGAACCCAGAGGTCTCTATCTCCACCAAACATGGCCTTATCACACCTCCTCTCGGAAGGTTTTTGTCTCAATCAACAGGGGTGCTCAGGCCGTTCAAGATGACTCAGCCAAATCCTTATGTAAACTTCATCGACAAAATCCCAATCACTCTAAATTCACAAAATCCAGTTTCGATAGCAGTATTAAAGAGCATCCCATATTTCACTGGGGAAAACCAGACTTCTCCTAGTGATCATGTCCAAGATATTGTAAATGCCTGTACAATCCAAGAAATCCATGAGATGAACATTGCAGTCAAGTTGCTTACCTCTTCACTAAAAGGGAAAGCTTCATAATGGTTTAGAAGACTTGAGGAAGAATCTATCCAAAATTGGAACCATTTGTGCATAACCCTCCATAACCAGTTTGAAGAGAAAGGTGATAATGTATCTTTGTTGGAGCAACTAACGCTAATCAAGAGAGCCCCTAAAGAGCAACTGACATAATTCAACCTCAGATTTTTGTGGACCTAGGATAGAATTCCAGAAATAGTAAATCCCACTAACGAAGGTTCCTTCTTATACTTTCTTAGGGCTTTAAATTCTGATTTTTTTTTGATGATTCAGTCAATGGGGGGCACAACCTTACCTACACCCTATAACCTTTCCATAGAGGATGAGAACCATTTGATTCAGGCTGGAATTATCGCTTCTATGCCATCCAGGCCTCTATACCCTAAGTTAGGAAGCCCATATGCTAGGAAAATGCCTAGATTAGCTCTTATACCCACCCCAAGGAGTCAAATCTCAGTTGAAGCCTCCACTTCATCATCTAACACCTCTAAGGAACTCCAGGAAGTCATGAAATAGCTTTAGAACCTAGGGAATGAGCTAGTAACCATCAAAAGACAATAAGCTCAGAGTTCTAGGCCGTATCAGTGTGAGTCTCAGTATCAGACTAGACCCCAGTACCAGTAAAATAGGCCACCATCTCAAATTGTAAATGAGAGCCAGAGCCAAGGACTGCCCCAAGCTGCTAGACCTTTCAGGTCATATGATCCAAGCACAACGTCAACATCAAGGGCATTAGTTCAAGCACAAAATAACATGGCACATGAGTATGATTGGTTTTTTCCATGAAATCAATGTGCTTTAATGGTGCAATAAATCAGGCCTTGATGGTGTAAAATAGTATGGCATCATATGAACCTAGCTAAGAAGGATATCAGTGGCAAGGATCTCAACAAGAGGGACCTCCAAGTGAGAATACACTTGTCAATTAGCAAGATGAAGAATTCTGTGGGATGAATCAGTTTCCTTCTCAAAGTATAGCTATCAATACATGGTCTAAGAGGAGAAATATTAGAGAAGGAAATTCACCAAGCTTAGGTAATCCTGAACCCTCCATTGCTCAGTAAGGTATTGGCATTCAAAATACAACTCCCAATGTGTAAATTCAATCCAAGCCACCTTCCAGACCTACTCAGGCACCCGTTGTAACAACCCAGGTGAAAGTGAAAATTGTGCCTACGAAGGGGTAGAAAAAGGATAACTCATTCAACATCATCGAGAAAATTAAGAGGATAAGTGTGAACATTTCACTATATTAGTCACTGGTCATTCTAGGTCAGAGGGATCTATTGCAAACTACTATACAAAATTTTTCAAGCTCAAATCACACCCCTAACCAGCAAGAGAAAGTGCTTACTAATGCAATTCAACCTAGGAGGAACCGTGGAGAACAACAAGGTAAGAACCTGAGACCTCCTCCATTCTATGTCTCATTGATTATTGGAGACAAATTGGTGCACAATTATATAATTGATTATGGGGCTAGTAGTTCTATGATGCCCAAACAAATATTTGATCAACTGGTTCTCCAATATGAAGTCATCTCTAGAGGGGTAGTACAATTAGATGGGATAGCGGTGACAACTGTAGGAATATTCAAGGATCTGAGCCTCACTCTACATGCATGCCCCAATGTGACTATTTTGTAGAACATATCCATCATATATTTTCCACCACATTTTACCTTGTGTTTATCTAGAGACTTCACTGCCAAAAATGGAGGCTATTTGTCTTCTGATTAGTCACATATGCTCTTTAGAAGAAGGTATGGGGAAAAAGCAACAATCCAATCTGAACCCATTGCTAATTATCATATTGAATCATATGTGCCTAGCCCAATCAATGCCAATTTCTTAGCTTTTGATCAAGAATACTTCCTAAGAACTTATGAAGTAGATACCAAGGTGGGATGTATCCTAGACATGACTCTCAATGAGTGGGCCAACAAAATTCATGCTTTTGACCCCTATAGGGAGATGGAAGAATCTGAGCTAGGTGTTTACTGCCTACATGAAGAGAATCATCCCCTTCTTGACCTAATCAAGCCATAATATAAGGATGATAAAGAGGTATGACAATTATTCTTTGATGGCTCAAGGAGTAGACAAGGAGCTAGGGGAGGAGCTATGATTGTGTCCCCCAAAGGTATGAAATATTATTCATCCTTCAGATTTTAGTTTTCTTTCTCAAACAACATTGCTAAATATGAGGCTTTGGTCCAAGGTCTTCATTGGGCAAGGAAGCTAGAAATCAAGAACTTGCAAGCGTTTGGTGACAGTGAACTAGTTTCCAATCAAGTCATATGACTTAATGTCATCAATAATGACTTTCTCAATAAATACAAGAGTAGGGTATGGGATCTCATGGAATATTTTGAGGCCTTCAACATTGTATCCATACCCAGGAAAGAGAATGAAGCTGCTGATAGGCTTGGAGTAGTTGGAGCAACGTTTGATGTGGTTGACAACATCAAAAAAGACAAAGAACAACCACATATCCATATATTTGTGAGACCAATAGTTCGAGATAACAACACATGATGGTAGGTGTTCGAGAATGATCAACAAATCATTAAATTTTTGCAAAAATTGAATTCTCAGCTAGAAACCAAAGAATATTAGAATAACAATATGGTAATCAGATAGTACAACTGCATATAAACAAGCTTCCCAAAGGCTTAGTGACATTGGATTCTATCTTCAACCCTAATGATCAATTTAGAAAAGAGAAGGCTAACATGTAGATCAAAGGAGAAGATTCTGAGTCAATCCTAGTTGGAGAAGACAAAACACTTCAAATTGGCAAAGTGGCCACCAAGAAAGAAAGCAAAGAATTCATACAACTTTGCCAAGAATTGTCATATGTGTTTCCTTTGAGCTATGAAGTCCTAAGAGGGTTCAATCCAAATCTAGCACAACACACAATCAGACTAGATCCAACTACTCAGCCCATCAGGAAAAAAAAAATACCAGTCAACCCACACATTAAGCCTTTTATAAAGAAGGAACTAAACAAGCTAATAGAGGCAAGTATCATGTTTCCAATCAAACACTGAAGGTGGGTTACAAATATTTTCCTAGTCAGGAAGAAAAATGGAGAGATTAGGTTGTGTGTAGATTTTCGAGACTTGAACAAAGCCTCCCTCAAAGATCACTACCCACTCCCTTCAATGGAGCAAATCTTTCCAGTAGTGTT
The DNA here is from genome assembly GCA_019776745.2 of Taxus chinensis. Taxonomy (NCBI): domain Eukaryota; kingdom Viridiplantae; phylum Streptophyta; class Pinopsida; order Cupressales; family Taxaceae; genus Taxus; species Taxus chinensis. Next base: position 116,564,292 of record CM034155.1, on the reverse strand, counting down.
TGGGTCAGAGAGATTCTCCCTCCTAGATGGCTACTCAGGGTAAAACCAGATCATGGTGAAAGAAAATGATCAGTTCAAAAGATCTTTCACCACCAAATGGGGCACCTTTGCCTATAGAAAAATTCCATTTGGATTGTCCAATGTTGGAGCCACTTTTCAAAGGGCAATGGACATGGAATTCAAAGAGTTAATCAACAAAATCATACTGATATATTTGGATGACACTACGGTCTTTTCTAAAAATGTAGCAGACCACCTTTTCCATCTAAGGTAGATGTTTCAAAGGTGTAGAAGATTTGGGGTGTCATTAAACCCTCAAAAATGCATATTCTTCTCCCACGAGGGCAGGCTTTTAGGCCATATTATATCAAAGGAAGGACTGGTAATCGACCCAAAGAGATTTGAAGTAATAAGAGAATTACCATTTCCAAGCCAAAAGAAGGCTCTTCAAATATTCTTGCGAAAAATCAATTTTTTCTGCAGGTTTGTGCCAAAATTTTTTGCCCTTGTTAAGCCAATAAAGTTGATGTTGAAGAATATTTTAGCATTCATATGGACAGCTGAAGGAAATGTGAGTTTTAAGGCCATCAACGAGGCTATATCACAAGCCCTAACCCTCGTGAATCTAGATTTCTCTAAGTACTTCATACTGTATGCCTTTGGTGGTAGTGAGACAATTTCTACAATCTTAGTTTAGTAGAACAAGGGAGGTATAGAACATCCAATTGCTTTCTTCATTCAAGGTCTAGAAGACTATGAAGTGAGATACTCCTTCATCAAAAAGTAATTCTTGGAAGTAATCAGAGGATTAAATAATTTCAAGCATCTGGTGTCAAATAATAAAATCTAATTGTTGGTCTCTCATGTAGGAGTTAAATAATTCCTTCTCAGCAAGGACCTCAATGAAAAATGTGCAGGACGGATCACTCATGTCATGGAATATGACATTGAGGTCAAGGTCACTAAGTTGGTGCATGGGAAGGGGTTGTGTGAACAACTAGCCTCAGGTCAACAAGATGAAGAAAATAGTGAAAATGAGGTTGTATTTATTCTATAGGATAATCAAGAAGAAGAAAGTGATGATGTACATACTCTTTGTTGGACCCAAGACATGGTACACTTCCTTCAAACAAGCATGTGTCCTCATGGGATGCGTAAAGAAAAAAGGATACATTTCAGACTACAGGCCATCCCATATGTTTTCATTGATGTTGTCTTGTCCAAGAGAGACATCAATGGAATTCCGCTGAGATGCATTATGACAGATCAAGTGAAGAGAGTGTTATAAGAATTACATGTCGAAGTAGCTGGATGTAATTTTTCTCTAAGGGTGATAGCACTCAAAATCATCAAAGCAGGTTATTATTGGCCCAGAGTGTTTAGTAACTGCTATGCATGGATCAAAAGGTGTAAGAGTTGTGCATTCTTCAAAGGCAAAGAAAGGATAGCAACACTCCCATTGCACCCAATTTTAGTTGACCAGTATTTCATACAATGGGGATTGGACTTCCTTGGAGTCATCAATCTAAATTCAAGCCAAGGTCACAAATGGATTTTGACAGCAACAGACTATTTCACCAACTAGACCGAGGTAGTGGCACTCAGGGAAGCTAATGAGTCTAGCATACTTGATTTATATGAAGGGATAGTGATGAGATTTGGAGTGCCAGCCACCATTATATTAGAAAATGCATTGGTATTCATAGGTTCCAAGATCACATGATGAGATTTTAATAATGGGACTTACTTGAGCACTTCATCGAACTATTATGCTCATGGTAATGGCCAGGCTGAGTCCACAAACAAGAACCTGTTAAAGATCATCAGGAGAAATCTTGATGAGAATCAGAGAACCTCATACACAAAGCTCAAAATGGCCTTATGGGCTGATGGGATAATAGCTAAGAGATCTACAGGTAGCTCTCCATTCAAACTTATCTATGGGAAAGAGGTAGTGTTGCCTATATCACTTGAGTTGCCAGCATTAGAACTCGTGAAGCAGCTAGAGATGTCTAAATTTGAACCAATGGAGGCTAGGTATGTGGAGATGATAGAATTGGAAGAAGTCAAAGATAAATGACTTCAAGAAATAGAAAAGAATCAGGCCTCAATAAAGATATGATTTGACAAGAAAGCAAAGAAAGGACCTTCCAGGAAAGAGACCTGGTTTTGAAATGGGATGTAGATCGAGCAAAACTAGGAAGGAATTCTAATTTTGATGCCATTTTGAGTGGCCTTTACATGGTCACAAAATGTAAGAGTAGCAATGCTTTCCAATTGTCTACATTAGAGGGTGAAGAGTTACATATTATAGTAAAAGGGATCTATCTTAAGCACTCCTACTAAAAGGAAAGTTCTCACCCTATACATATTAGTCTAGTTTCTCTTTTCTCTAAGTGCATGTGCACTTTGCATTGCTGTATTTTAGGTTGATTTTCTCCTAAGTGCTTTGCATGCTTTGCATGTTCTATTTGAAGCATGTATGATTTCACATTTTGTATATAGTTATGGTGTTTTTTTTTTACTCTTATACAGTCCATTCAGAGAAACAGATGAAGCCCCGGGTCAAAACAATTTTCTACTCTCACAAACCTTCAAATCGATATTTCTCATGAAAATTGAGAGTGAAAATGGCCAGACTTATGAATCAGAGGTAGAATCAATCTCAGACCATCGTTCTCGACTCCATGCCCAACGAATATGACCAGGTAATTGGTATTTCATCTAGAAGATAGATACCCTTGTGAGCCACCAAATTGTTCTCCATATTTTTCCCCCAAGACAAATATCAGATCGGTCACGACCCCACAAAGAAGGAAATTGAAAAATCTCGTTCAGATCTATAAATTGGTCATAGAAGGACTCAAATAATGGAGCGGTCGGGGCCAAGAAAGGCTAAGGGACCCTATGTAAAAGAAATGACTCTGTTGAACTGTTTCCATGTCTTAAATCCATTATTCAAGTTGTAGAAGGACTCAACAGTAGAGTAAGAGGGTCAGAAAAGAGGGGCAATGCCACAGAGGAACCAAGAGCAAGAGAGGGAAAAACAACAAAGATCCAAAGTCCTCGGGCTCGAAACCATTTAGGAAAAGGTCTAAACTGACTAAGTATGGAGGAGGTAGCGGAAGGAAACACGTGTCTTAACGACACTTCTTCAAAGGTGAATCCAAAAAGGGAAGCCCAAACTTGTGCCAAGCTTCCACGTGTTTAGATCCCCAAAACATTGCGGGACCATTGAAAATTCTTCAACTAAGCAAAGATTTCAAGTGTCGGCTTAGTGTAAAACTGGAAATGAAGCCCAAGGTGGAGACTAAAACGTTCACCATCCCTCCACATAGAAAATAGTAAAATAGAGTCAAAAGGTGGATATAGTGGGTCTCAAAAATTGGATAAGTATAGAAGTGTAAGCAAAGAATGCCAAGTGTGAGTGTGGCGCATCTCCAAGAGTTAGTCCTAGAGTGGAGACCCAAATGAGCGCGAGCTTGCCACGTATCCCAAAGTATAAAAAGTAAGAAGGACTATTCAAAATTCCATAGACCAGTAGAGGTAAGCAAGTGTCAAATCATTGCTCCTACAAAGGCAAACTTTGAATCAGGATTTCAAGTAAGTGCAGTGCCTCCACGTGTCCAATCTCAGAAAGGGGCAGATTCAGCTGAATAGTCAATGCATATGCCAGGCCAGCGGAGGCCACCAAGTGTCTAAATGGTGCTAATCCAAGGATTGGAGAGAGAGAAGGTTCCCAAATGAGTGTCAGGCTGTCACGTGTAAGAGATCAAGAGATATGCCTCACCAAGTAAAATACTTGGCCAAAAAACAAAAAATGGGCCGCAACTCCACTTAAGGGAAAAAGTCAACATTTGGGCCTGAGTCAGTGAAAGTAATCCATCAGGGAAAAAGATGGTTTCTTTCCCTCTGTCATCCCAAAAGGATTAAAGTCACAAAATGGGCCACAACTCCACCCAAGGGAAAAATTCAGCATTTAGACTCAAGTCAAAGCCAAAGTGGGGAGTCGGAGTAAAAGGTGAAAATTTTCCTTTTGCCAAAAGGCACAAAGGTAAAGATTGAAGCACATATCCTAGCCAACCAAAGGGTGTCATGCCTCTAGGGAGAGCTTTGGGGTTGCGGGGGTTTTTTTTGTTTTGTGTTTTTTTTGTGCAAAAAGGAAAAAAGATAAATAGCGGACCTTTAAGCCCGATTTTTACTCTAATCTGGCTGTCACGTGTCCCATATCAAAAGGGGGACCCATTTTTCAAACTATTTTCCCACCCATTTGTATGGACTCGATACAAACTTTGAAGGGGCATATATTTCGACTCAGGGATCAAAATATTCCAAATATAACACCGTTGGAAGCGTCTCTACATCTTATACACCATGGAAGGATAAAAAATATTTTTTATCAGGCCTTGGTAGGTAAAAAATGGAGGAAACTTATTCGAGGGCCATCAATGTGGGATCCATATGCCTCAACAACTAGATCATATTCGACCTATTCCACTATTTCTCCTCCCTTCAAGGCACCTAACACGTGGTTGAGCCAGTAAAGATAGATTTGGGGGCATAGTTTATCATAGGCATTAATGGAAGTGGTTGAGTTTTGACCTGCTTTCCCGCTTCTCTCTCTCTTTCTTCTATCTGGTTGAATATATAAATATAGGGATAGGATTCATTGTAAAGGGTTGGACATTCATTGTTTTGTGGGCTCCCCTTTCTTCTAATAAAGGAACTTGTGGAGTTTCAGATCTTCCAGTAGACTGTAATACAATTCTTCCTTTTGGTAACTTTGTAATGCATTATATCAATCTGTAGAGTCATACAACATGTCTGTGATTGACTTTATATCCCTTCCTATTTCTTTTGCTTAATTTTATCTTTCATTTTAGTTTTTTTTATCTGTGTTTGGTTATTGTATGCATCTGCTATTGGAAAAACAAATGTTCATCATTCCTTTGGTGCATCACCTTATAGATTAGTTTGATTTCCTGTAATCCTTTTACCCATGTCCCCTTGGCAAGATTACATTAGGTATAGAGAGAGATCCTCTGCAAGTTCTCACGTATGCACCTGAATAGAGGAATATGAACCAATGTTTAATCTAGAGAGATTTCCTAATTTTGCAAGGTCCCACACCTTGGGGTGAGTTCAATGTTATGCAATCACACGAAATGACCTACCTTAGAAAAGAAGACCTATAGAACTCATTTGGGGGTGTTTTGATTCTGCACTAACAGTTACCCCATCTTAGAAACAGTGAGAGAGAAACCCCCTTAACTTCTAGTGAGATCTCTTCATATGTAGAAAGGAGGAGATCCATAGGTGCACATCTTAGTCCACATAGCGACTAAACCCTAGTGCTTAGTTTTCTAATTCCTGAGACAAGTGTGGTTAACCCGATTGGTATTAATATTTGTGGTCAAGCAACACCTAGTACATATAATTTCTCATTTATTTCATCTATGGAAGCACAAATATTTCATGTGTTTGGAGGAATCCTTTTTGGCACAATATTTGGGAAAAGTATGGGTACAAAAGGTTTCATTACCACGTCTATGAGTGGTTCGACATCACAAATGGTTAGTGTGCATTTAGCACAATAGTGGGGGTGCAAGGCACAACTACTACCTTAGGCCCTTTACCTAATATAGGAGGAGGATCTAGTGGATCTTGAGGAATAAGAGCTAGTTGTTCTAGTGGATTTGGTGGTGGTGGCAACACATGAAGAGTTTGAAGTTTTGGAACTAGTGGACAATGACCTCAACCACCTCCAAAGGTGTTTTATGAGATGTCTCTGCATTTACTTGATTACAAGGGTGTTAATAATTTTATAGAGCATGTACAAACATGCAAGTTGCTATGGCGTGCTAAGGGTATCACTTCCCCAAAGAAAAAGGAAAGTCATTTTAGAACTACGTTGCAAGGGCACATGCATAGATGGTACCTAAAGTATGACCCACATCAGAAAGCAATGGATTCTATTTTGTTATGTGATGAATTTTTAGCAGAATTCCATATTCTTGAGTTTGAAGAAAAGATATTTAGTACGCTCAAGGAGATTCAACAAAGTATGGTAGATACTGTGTGGGAGTATGACACACACTTTTAGACTCTCTTGTAAAAATTGTCTTATGATATCCATCCATCTCAACATGCTCAAGCGTTTGTTCGAGGATTGATAATGTCTTTCAGAAGTGTACTTTCCCATAACACTTTCAAGGATCCGCATGAGGCCTTGGAATCTTATCTACACACTCAGGCATTCAGAAGCATTGATAGTAGGGTAAGCCCATTTTTGGAATCATAGATTGGTACCATGGAAAAGCAGATTGAAAAAATATGTACAGATTCGGTTCATGAAACTCATATTAGAAGTTGGTGTATAGGATGTGAAGTAGAAGGACATACCAGGGATATTTTCCCTCGAAATTAGGTGTGAATTATGTCAGTAGATTATGAAATTTTCCATGGGGATTATGATGCAAGTAGGTGCCCATTATTAGAGCACGTGATCCATAAGAATGTGTCATGTTATTGTAAAATTTATACATCTACAACCCATGATACACAAGACTAAAAATTGATAGACCAAATGCATGACACCATTGACACTGGTGTGCGCCATACCATCATTGGAAGAGGTTCAAAGGGTGAAGGACACCAATATGAAGGGTTCCCAGATGAAGGTGGTCAAGGAAGAGGTTTTTGCGGAGGATTTAGAGGTCGTGGTGGTCAAGGAGGTAGAACTAAGTTCCCCCGTGGAAATTTTTACAATTATGGATCTACTGAACACTACAAGCATGAATGTATGGATTTGCTACAATTCTCATGGTGCAATAAAAATCATGAGTATGAGGAGTGCCCTGAGTTTTATGAATAAATGAACTAGAACAAGAGGAAGGACAAGGGCACCGGATTGGTTAGCGTGAAGCGGGTCGATCCACTATGGATTGCTAGGGTGGCATATAACCCTAAGTTTGAACTAGTCTTGGTGACTACAAGGGTGGAAGCCACTCGCATTAGGGAATAACTAAAGAAAAGGCCCCTCATTACAAGAGAATAAGTGTTACATACAAATTATTTTGATCCAAGCCATAAGAAGGAGGTTTACTAAGAAACCATGGAGGTAATTCTAAGCTTGCAAGGAAAGATTCAATTTCTAAAGGAGAAATCATGGAAGCTAGAATGGAAAAAGAGCATCGAGGTCCCTTAGAATGATATGGATGAAGTTAGAGAAATATGTCAGATGTTGTGCCAAGATAATATTATTCCTCTTTTAGGGGAATAGTTTAGAGAAAAAGTGACACTCGTTGGAGGTGAGCATGAGAGACAAGTCTTACATGCTAATCTACCCCCTCATAATATTGATTATGATAAGGAAACCACATTAAATGTAGTGGTTTACAAATGGATTTTAAGCAACATATTGATTTACACATGCATGGAATTCAATGTCCTTACCTTATTTGCACAAAATCAGATGGGAAGGCCCCCACTGTAGTCATATTCTAATGTGTTGTATAGGGTTAATTGAAAACAAAGGCTATGCCCATTGGAGTTTTAAAGGATGCATCCATAACCATTTAAGGGGAAAGTTTTACTAGGTATTTTAAGGTTATAGAACTAAATGAGGTAGTAGATTTCCCAGTATTACTTGGATACTGCTGGTGTTACAGAAATCACATTGATTTGTGTTTTAATAAGGGGTACACTAATTTTGAGAACAATAAGGAGTGCGTGATTATACCACTGATAGAAGAAAGGTCTACATCATATGTGGAACCCTTATGAGAAGAGGATCTGGATAGAATACATGTGTGTACCATTAGGTACCCTGAAGTTATTCATCCATCAAGAGAATGGGTCATTCAATTGGAAGATGCTTAGTTTATGAGTGAAATGACTAGAATTGGATGTGACAATTGGGTGGATGGGATATATGAGATGATTAGAAGATAACTAAAGGGATATATCGCTCAAGTTACCAGGGAACACATAATTAGGTGTCTGGGAGGAAGGTTCTTACCAAGTTTCACTGGGGAGGGAAAACCTGATGTCTTTCTACACACAATGGAGGTGCAATGGACAAGTCAAGTAGAGAGGAGGACTATGCTAACTTATACCTTGATTGGGATAGTAGTGCATTGGCTTGCAACACATCACAATAATCTTCTAGAGTGGTGTGAAGTTATAATTGTGCTCTCTTTTAGGTTTCTCTGAAGTAATGCACCATCTACGATATGTGACTATGATGGGAAGGGATCTACATCGTACCATGTTTAGGAGTGTGAGAAGAACTTTAAGGAAGGCTTGGAAGCCTTCCCCCTTCCCTATGGGTGGATAATTTCTATTCCACCTTACAGGGTTGTGCACACACATGTTATATCCATGAGGAGCTACGTCGTTAGAGGGGAAATTTTGAAGAGATGACTGCAGATATTATTAAGCGCATTACCTTAGGAGATAGTGCCATGGTTGAAGAGAAAATCCTAGATTTATTAGGTGAACCATAGTTAGCAACAAATTGAGATAATCTTCTAGAGTGGTGCGAAGTGAGAATTGAACTCTCTATTAGGTTTCTCTGAAGTACTGCAGCATCTAAGATATATGACTATGATGGGAAGGGATCTTCCTCATACTATGTTCAGGACTTTGAGAAGAACTTGAAGGAAGGCTTAGATGCCTTTCCTCCCTCCCTATGGGTGCATAAGTTTTATTCCACCTTGCAAGGTTGTGCATACGCATAGTATATCCATTCAGAGATACGTCATCAGATGGGAATTTTGAAAGAGATGATGGTAGATATTATTAAATTTTTTGAATATCAATCTCCTAAGCCATCAGTAAATGAGGTATTATAGGTAGTTAAGTTCCTTAACTTAGGAGATAGTGCCATGGATGAAGAAAAAATCCTTGATTTATTGGGTGAACCCTAGTTGGAGGTGCACTTCATAGAGGAAGAGGTAGAAGAAGTACAACTTGAGTGCACCTACCTGAAAAAACAAAAGGGTAAGTTGGTGTACTAGATAGATGGCAAAGAAGTGGAAAATTTAAATGTTGATCACAAAAATGGTACACATGAAGTATTGGAAAAAGAATATGAGAGAGTGTGTGCCTACCATGAGCCCTTGAAAACGTTAAAGGTCAACATTGGAACTAAAGAGGAACCAAACAAATTTATCATTTGAAATTACTGGATGGATAAGGAGGTTTCAAAAATACTTGAGTTGTTGTGGGACTTCCAAGAATTGTTTCCACATGGATACCATGAGTTAAATGGATTTCATCATTCCTAAGGGTAAATTCACATTAATTTAAAATAGGGTGTGTTCCTCGTCAAGAAGAGGCCGTACAGGATGAACCAAAATTTGTGCGTAAAGGTTGAGGAAATTGATAAGATGATACAATCTAGAGTTATTTAGGCAATTGAGGAATCTTAATGGGTGAGACAAATTGTAATTAGTATCAAGAAGGATGGAAGGATAAGGATATGTGTAGACTATATAGATTTGAATGTTGTATGTGTCATAGACCCTATCACAACCCCATTTGGCATCATTAGAAATCCTGGAAGGTGTGAGCCAGTTCATGAAATGGCCTCAACTTCTTTTGGAGATCCACTCTTCGGTTCCCCTCCAGGTGACCACATTGTGCCCAAGTAAGACTAGGAGATTGTTTCATTTAACCACTTGTAATGGGGACTTGCCTCAAATGAGTTAAATGTTCATTCCCATGTAGCACTAAAGAACACACCTGTTATCATCTAGATACATTATGGTGCATGTATCTATGAATAGGCTTCAATACATCATTTATCTATCTCAAAAATTTAGCTAGATGCATTGGACGGTAAATGGGTTAGTAAGAAATCACTGTGACCATTAATGACGAATTGATGTTTTAGTCTTGAAATTTGTCTTTTATATAGCCTCCTCCTAAACATTAAGAAACTTGATGGTACCCATATTTCATACTCCAAATTTTTTACAGTACTTAGGTCATGTTAAATTTCTTCCAAGGAATTTTTATCGTTAAAGTCCTACCATCAGTTGCCTTATGGTACTAGGTGTTCCAGAAGCCTACTAGTCCATGCATCATCCTCTAAGATCCATCCTTATTTTGCACACGGGTTACAATGGTGACCTACATGGTCAAGTACTTGGGCATAAAGCCCCTTTTTCTAACAAATCTTGGAAGTTTTGTTGATTCATTTCAGTAAATCTCTATTAAGGTGATTGTTTGTACAAGCCAATGTTAGGTAAAGGAGACTGTGAAGGAAATAATTGATTCTCATGCTACTACTTCTATTTTTGGAGGAAAATACTGTCATGAGTTAGGAACACATCTGTAAAAGGACTATAAAAAAACACAAATGATTTCGTTCCTTTGTTGTCCCATGTCATTTCAAAAATATCTAAATCGTCCTACTTTATCCTTTAAAAAGCTCATGTTGGCATGTAGCATACGTCACTATGCACCTAATTGTTAACTTACTGTACTTAGCTTCTATAACTAGTACATTATGTCTAGGTTTAGAACATGATTTATAAGGATTTACATCTAGATTAATTTTATAGGCTAAAATGTGCCACATTTAGTGGATGTTTCACCTTTAGTGGGGCCAGTAAGAAAAGAGAGATGATAACTCTTGTTGTAGACTATATATACCCTCATATCGATGTACATTGGTTATATTGATTTTATGGCAAATGACTTTTTCAACTATCCATTTTCAAGGCAATGATATGTTCATCTCTTTGTAGATTAAGTTTTATCTTGGTGTAAGCCATATTACAATATGGGATACTCATGTGGTGCATCTACTGAATCTTTACATTGTAGCTAGAGCCTAGGTTGCTTATGCCTTGCAAAATATCAATCATGCAATTGTAATATCATTGCCTGTAGGTAGAGTATTGAGGTATTGATTCTAGCTATCCATAAGGTTTTATGGCTTTGAAAATATGTATGACATTATGTTTGTGCTTTCACATAGACTAAACGTCACTATCATCTTCAGGTGTGACAACTGGAGTGATATATTGATTTCATGCAACTCGGTGGAGCATTAACTTACCAATCACATTGAGATCCACACGTTGCACTAATCATTTGCAAAATCTCGATCCAAGGGATTGGGATGATAAAGTAGCTTGACATATTATGTGCCTTTAGATCGAAAAATTCATTGAAGATCTTCACTAAGACCATTCGCATCACCTTGTTATATTCAATTTTGATTGATCCTTGGGGTAGATAGGAGGTTATTCTTGGGGGCATTCATCTTAAGTTACTATCCTTCCTTCATTGTTCAAATGTAGGAGGATAGGTGGACTTGAACAAACAATAGAGGAGCTTAGTTGATAAGACCCATTTCTAAGGATTTTGATGAGAGGTGTTTCATTTGTTAATAGACCTCCCTAGAAGGATCAAGCACTTGGGGGAGAGGCATGACATGATTGTTGCAACATTATCAATATGCACCTAATTGTTAGCTTACTTAGCTGGTTCTATAACTATGATACAAAATTGTATGCAGGCATCCTAGAATAAATTAAATTGCATTGCATCTGGCCATTACATGTTATCTCATATAGGGTAACTCACCTTCTAGCAGGATGTATAAGACCTTGAATGGAAAAATGGGGCAGGCTCACTTAAATGGGAGTAGGTTTAATCCCTACTACAAATAAGTCTTCAGTGTGTTTGTAAATAAGGCAGTATTTCCATTTAGTTTAGGATTTACCTTAATGCATTTTCTTTTCTATGTGTTTCCTTTCATCATTACTTTGCTAGTAGCGACTTATTATCTAAAGGGTTTGTTAGTGTGAAATCACAACACCCCCAAATGAGTTATGGATCTACTTTTCTAAGGCAAACTCATTTGGTGTGATTTGCATAACATTGGATCATTCCCCAAGCTATGGGACTTGCAAATGGGATTTATCCTTAGGAGAAGGTTGGTTCCTCTTCCTAATCCTAGCACTAAAGTACTTCTAAGGAAGGAATTTTGGCTATCTACTCCTAATCTAACAATTCCAAGGGACCAATGAGAGAGAGAGAATGCAAATAAAGATATCCTACACTACATACATGATAGCACCAAGAAAAGGGAACTTCTGATCACAAAACCAACTTCCTGAAATAGAGAGAGGTGAGCAATGGAGAGGATGGATAGATGCATCACAGAGTAAGGATAAAGTTTTCATAGAACACCATTTCAAACCCCTTAAACACAACTCTAAAAACCTACAATGGACATCATAGATATGCACACTATACCCTATAATGGTGAGAGGTGAGAAGAGACAAAAAAATGAGCAAAGGATGGACAAAATGCATAATGAAAACATATTTTATTGCTCTAGGAGTTAACAAAGTACACCATTAATTGGCAAGAGGCAAGAAAATGCCATTACAAATCCAAAGGAGGAGGTTTAAACTCCATAGTTTACCCTAGAGAAGAAAGAGAGAGGGAGGTAGGGAAGAAGAATGAACAACCCTTTATAATTAATCATGCCCCTGTATTTATAGATTTGATCGAAGAGAAGAAAGAGAGAGGGAAGTAGGAAAAGAGGGTTGAATATCAACCACTGGTGTTAATGCTTCTAATAAAATATTCCCCAAATCTATCTTTGCTGCATGATTCCTTCATTCAACACCTTGAAAGAAGAGGAAACGATAGAAATAGATCAAATATGATCTGGTTGTTGAGATAGATAGATCCTGCATTGAAGGCCCAAAGAAGTTTCCTCCATTTCCCTTTAACTATCCTCCCCAAAATTAAAGTCTCAAACCTCTATGATGTAGGTGAGGCTGAGATCTTTCCAATGGTGTTAGATTTGCAATATTTTGAGCCCTGAGTTGAAAGATATGCCCCTTCAAAGTCTGTATCAGGTCCATACAAATGGGTGAGAAAACTAGTTTTAAAAATAGATCCTTTATTTAATGTGGGACACATGGCAGCTAGATTAGGAAAAAATTGGGTTTGTGGGCTCATAATTTATCTTTTCCCCTTTTTCCGTGAGAATCAAAAAATCCAGAAAACTCCCATGGCCCCACTACTCCACTTAGACACATGGCACCCTTTTGTTGGATGGGGAGGTGCACTCTAATCTTTTCCTTTGTGTCATTTTATAAAAAGGAAAATGTTCACGTTTTCCTCTGACTCCCTGATTTGGTTTGACTCAGGCTCAAATGCTAAATTTTTCCTCTTGGTGGAGTCGCGGCCCATTTTGCAAATTTTACACCCTCTAGGGTAAGGGGAAAAAAACAAGCCTTTTCCCCGATGACCCATTTGGAGCTGGGACACGTGGTAGCACCGCACTTGTTTAGAAACCCTTTTCTAGATTTAACTATGAATTAGCTCCATTTAGACACTTCGTAGCCTCCGTCGCCCTAGCCTATGCATTGACTATTCAACCGACTCTACCCCTTTTTTGATATGGACACGTGGATGCCTCGTATTTACTTAAAAGCTTGATTTAAAATTTTCTTTTGGAGGAGCATTGAGTTCACACTTGGCAGCCTTCATAGGTTTGTGGAATTTTTAGTGGCCTCTCTTATCTTTTAGGACTCTAGGCTACATGGTGAGCTCGCACTCATTTGAGTCTCTACCTTTAGAACAACTCTTAGAAATGCACCACGATGACACTTGGCACTCTTTGCTTGCACATTCATACTTAGCCACTTTAAGGTCTGCCCCATTGACCTTTGACTCTATTTGACCATTTGAACCTGCCTCCGTTCTGACCTGGGAGACATGGAAATGCAGCACTTGTTTGATCCTGTCTCTTTGGATTCATCTTTTAAGGATCACCATTAGGACACATGGCTCTTTGTTTTCATAATTAGTCAGTTTTAGACCTTTTCCTCAACTGTTTCAAGCCCAAAAACTTCGAATCCTCACATTTTTTCCCCTTCTTTCTCGTGGCCTCTCTTCAACACTAACCCTTCTTCTATGACCCTATAATTCCATTATTGAGTCCTCCCTCGACCCATTAAATAGATTTTAAGGTATGGAAAAATTCAAAAGAACCATTTCTTCTATTTCTTCTTTTGCAGGGTCGAATTTGACTTTCTCGGGACTCTGTTTTCACTTTACCTGGTTCTGGAACTCGAGCTCATGGGTTTGAATAACTTACCTTCATCTTTTATTTATGTGTAGGGCTTGTTCTGACCAAATTTTTTGGGGATAAATTTGGGATAACAATTCGGCGACTCACAAGGACATCTGCCTGCTAGATGAAGAGACCAGTGGCCTTGAAGCATCCATTGGGCATGGAATCTACTTGATAAACATGAAACTGATCTGAAATTTTGAAGATCTGACTTATGAGCCTCTTGGAAACCCACTGAACTTGGAGTTGAACTTCACCAAAAGCCAACTGAAATGGGCCATGCAAGAGCAAAACAATAGCACCAAAAACTATGTACAAACTGAAAATCATACATACCCGAAGTGGGATATGTAGAGTGTGTAAAAAAAATTCTACTGGAAACAAATTCTACTCCTACTCCTACACTAACCAAGAGAAAATGGAACTCAAACAAAACCTGCAATTGACAGGGATAAATAGCTTCCCTTCCTCAAAAATGGCAGCCATGCAACTGATTTGACACTGAACATGGCTGGTTAGATGAGTGAAAAACTAACTACAAGCTGATCTTCCACCCAAATTACCAAGTATCAGCTAGAGACAAATCAAATACCTCTTTTAGTTTCTTTGCATTTGAATTGAAGAGGTATGACAGCTGATCCTTGGTGCTTTGCATATCATCCTCATGCTCTGAAATGGATATGACTTGTTGTGGCTGCTCCTTTGGCTCCAATGAAGCCAAGCACCCTATTGGGCACAGTCTGATCCTTTGAATGTGCCCTTTGTTTTGAGTTTCAACTCCAAGAATGGATTTTTCTTGTGGACCTTCTTGGATGAATAACATGGGAGAAATTGTGACATCCTCTTTCCTTTTTCCTTCCTCCTCTTTTGAAGAACATGGAATATCAAGATCTTCCAACCTTTGTTCCAGAGGTCCATTATGGAGTGCAATATTTTGCACTTGAATATTCTCCTTCATGACAACAGGTTCATGTGTGTGGAACATGAATGGAGGAGTAAATGATGTAATCTCCATGGGATCCTCTTTATCAAAGCAATACCTCAAGTCTAACAGACAGTCTACCTCCTTATTGTCTTGTTGCAAGTGCTCTACCTCCTTCATGGTGTCCTCTTGATCTGCAACTTGCTCACCATGGTTTCTCTCTTCCTCAAACATGAAGTTTGAGAGATCAAACTATTCTTCAACATCAGATGTTGAAGGGGATGAGGTGGGAGGAAGAACTGAAGGTTCCCCTGTAGCCTTCTCCACACTGAGAGCCTTTGGAACTGTATGGTCCCCTTCCATCATGGGTTCATCAATCAAATTAGGCCCTTGAAATGAAAGCAAAAAATCTTCAATGAGGCTTTCTTCACTGAGTGGCCTCAACATTGATCTTCTTGCTATTCTCCTTGACTAGATTCTTGAGTCTCTTCCCAACATGGGCTTGGGAAAGTAAGAGGAGTGGAAGGTTGGGGTTCAACCATCTTTGCAATTTTTTGTGGTGGGAAGGGAGGTGAAACTTCTTTTTTGTTTGGAGGGGATGACTGTTTAGGAGGGAAAAGGACATAAGAAATGAGATGAGGAGGACTAGGAGATGGAGAAATGAAATCAACACTTGGGACAACAAGTGAGGAGATTGGAAATTGGATCTTCGGTTGAGATGGTGCCACTTGAGAAAGAGAAAAAGAAAAGCTATGAGATGTTGGACTTACCCATTGACAAGGTTGTCTTGATTCCAACTCATAAGCCCCAATCTCCTCAGTCCACTGTGCAAGTTGGGGCAGAATTTAAACCATGAAGTCAAACTTCTCTTGAGGGTTGTAATGTCTTGGAAAAGGGACTTCCCATGGACAAGGTGCCCTAAAACCAATCTTAAATTCCTTCATTCATGTTATGCTCATTGAATGAACCATGCCAGCCTCCATTTTTTGAATTTTCTCCAGTAAATCAACATTATCCACATAGTTTTCACCGTTGTATGCACCCCCTTATTCTTGATAAGCTCCATGGCCAAACTAACTTTGACTCTACTCATATGGGTAAGCATAATGGTCCTAGATCTAATCATAATGCTGATTTGGAGGAGTTGGGAAATGCATTGGAGGTGGATTGCATTGTTGTAAGTGTGAGTTC
Source organism: Taxus chinensis (assembly GCA_019776745.2). Lineage (NCBI taxonomy): Eukaryota > Viridiplantae > Streptophyta > Pinopsida > Cupressales > Taxaceae > Taxus > Taxus chinensis. The sequence continues at coordinate 116,548,065 of CM034155.1, read as the reverse complement.
CATGAAGGGAATGAAGTTATGATTGCACAACCTCATGGAATGGGAGAAAATGAAAGAGATGGAAGAATAAAATGGATGAAATGAGTGGAAATGGATGGAAAAGGTCTGCAACTCAGAGAATGGGTTTTTGACTAGATGGAGTCGCCAGATGTGCTTGAAATTTCCTCCAAAGGTTGAAATCTTCACCAAGAGAACATTGAACTTGATGAAGTGAAGTGGTAAGCTACTTCAGACCTATCCCACCGGGCATGCCAAAAATTTTAGTGTGAAATCAGAAAACCCCCAAACGAGTTATGGATCTAATTTTCTAAGGTAGACTCATTTGGTGTAATTTTCATAACATTGGATCATTCCCCAGGATGTGGGACTTGCAAATGGGAATGATCCTCCAAAGAAGACTGGTTCCTCTTCCTAATCCTAGTACTAAACTACTTCTAAATAAGGAAATGAAGCTATCTACTCCTAATCTAAAAATTCCAAGGGACCAAGGAGAGAGAGAGAGAGCATGAAAATAAATAAATCCTACACTACAGAGGTGATAACACCGAGAAAAGGGAACTGCTTATCACAAACCCAACTGCCTAAAATGGAGATAGGTGAGAAATGGAGAGGATGGATAGATGCATCACAGACCAAGGATAAAGTCCACAAAGGACACCATTCCAAACCCCTTAAACATAGCTCTAAAAACCTACAATGCACATCAGAGATATGCAAAGTATACCCTATAATGGTGAGAGGCGAGAAGAGACAAAAAAATAAGCAAAGGATGGACAAAACACATCACGAAAACATATTTGATTTCTCTGAAAGTTCACACAGTACACCATTAACGGGTAAGAGACAATAAAATTCTATTACAAAGCCAAGGGAGGTTGCTTAAACTCCACATTCGACCTTGGAGAAGAAAGAGAGAGGGAGGTAGGGAAGAAGAATGAACAACCCTTTACAATGAATCCTGCCTCTATATTTATAGATTTGATCAGAGAGAAGAAAGAGAGAGGGAAGAAGGAAAATTGGGTTAAAACTCAACCACTACTATTAATGCTTCTGATAAAATATGCCCCAAATATGCCTTTACTTCATGATTCCTTCATTCGGTGCCTTGAAAGAAGAGGAAATGATGGAAACAAATCAAATATGATCTAGTTGTTGAGATAAATGGATCCTGCATTGAAGGCCCAAAGACATTTCCTTCATTTTCCTTTACCTAACCTCCTCAAAATTAAAGTCTCATATCTCCATGGCGTAGGTGAGTCTGAGATCTTTTCAATGGTGTCATATTTACAATATTTCGAGCCCTGAGTCAAAAGATATGCCCCTTCAAAGTTTGTATCGGGTCTGTACAAATGGGTGGGAAAACCAATTTGAAAAATAGGCCCTTTCTTTAATGTGGGACATGTGGCATCTAGATTAGGGAAAAATCAGGTTTACGGGGTCAGAATTTATCTTTTCCCCTTTTTCTGCAAGAATCACAAAATCCAAAAAACTCCCACAGCCCACCTGCTCCACTTGGACACGTGGCACCCTTTTGTTGGCTGGGGAGGTGCGCTCCAATCTTTTCCTTTGTGTCATTTTGTCAAAAGGAAAATTTTCACCTTTTCCTCCAACTCCCCACTTTGGTTTGACTTGGGCTTAAACGCTGACTTTTTCTTCTTAGTGAAGTCATGGCCCATTTTGCAACTTTTAAACCCTTTGGTGTAAGGGGCTAAAAACTAACCTCTTCCCCGATGACCCACATTGACCTAGGAAATGTGGCAGCACCATGCTTGTTTATAAACCCTTTTCTTGATTTAACTCTGAATTAGTGCCATTTAGACACTTGGAAGCCTCCATCGGCCTAGCCTATGCATTGACTATTCAACCAACTCTGCCCCCTTTTTGATATGGACATGTGGCGGACTCACGTTTTCTTGAAAGACCGATTCAAAATTTTCTTTTGAAAGAGTGTTGAGTTCACACTTGGCAGCCTCCGCAGGTCTGTGGACTTTTCAACGGCCTCTCTTATCTTTTGGGACTATGGGCTATGTGGTAAGCTCGTTCTCATTTGAATCTCCACCTTTGGACCAACTCTTGGAAATGTGCTAGGCTGACACTTGGCACTCTCTGCTTGCACATTCATACTTAGCCACTTTTGAGGCCCACCCCTCAAACTTTGACTCTATTTTACCATTTAAAGCTTCCTCCATTCTGACCTAGGACACGTGGAGATGCAGCACTTGTTTGAGCCTCTCTCTTTGGATTCATCTTTGGAGGAGCACCGTTAGGACACGTGGCTCTCCGTTTTCTTCTCCATACTTATTTAGTTTTAGAGATTTTCCTGAACTGTTTCGAGCCCAAAAACTTTGAATCCTCGCCATTTTTTCCCCTTCTTGCTTCTAGCCTCTCTGTGGCACTACCCCTTCTTATCTGACCCTATAATTCCATTGTTGAGTCCTCCCTCGACCCTTTAAATATATTTTAAGATATGGAAATGTTCAAAAGAATCGTTTCTTCTATTTCTTCTTATGCAGGGTCAAATTTGACTTTCTCAGGCCTCTGTTTTCACTTTGCTTAGTTCTAGAACACGAGCTCGTGGGTCTGAATTGCTTCCCTTCATGCTTTCTTTATGATTAGGGCTTGTTCTGATCAAAATTTTCAGGGGAAAATTTGGTATAACAGGGTTTTTATGTTCAGAGGACCGTGAATATTTTTAGTGTGGGGTGAAACATATAAAATAGGAGTTTTAGTGAAGATTATGGTAATAAGCAAGTGTTGGAAGTTATGTGGATTGACAACCCAAGTGAGAAAATCAAAAGCATGTGGGTTAAGAGGAGCGCACGTAGCAGAAGTGACTATGGGTGGAGATTGGTGTTAAAAGATTTATAAAAACCATGTACAGTGAGAAAAGCGCAGAGAAACATGAGGTATGTGATGGAAATAACTTGGTAAAATAGGAAAAGGTAGACATACTTTGGTATGCGAGTATCCACAAATTAGTTTTTTCTTTTACCTTGCATTTTTTTGTTGAAGAGCTTTTGCTAACTAGGGCATCCTTGCGAAAATTGTTTATGGATATTTACGGGTGACGTGGAAAGTTTAGTAGATTTGTGAACCAGAGTGGAAAGGAGTACATAGGCATGACCGAAGGAGTTATTTTGGTGGATTCTTTCTAGTATTTGCAATTTGTTTTCAAAGGTTAGACTTGTAGGTTAGGGTTTGTAGAGCTAGGGAACATGTTTTGGAGCAATTTCACATAGGAGTGAAGGTGAGGGATCGAGAAAAGTTGAAGCAATATGTGAAGAAGAATTTTTTATCCTAAATTTAACCCCCAGGTTAATTTTGATAAATCATCATAAATGGACTTAACCATTCAAATTTTTGGATGTGCAGACGACTATCAAATTCAGCCCCATATTGTCATGAGACAAAAGAGATCAGTTTGCTCAACCGACTTAATCTTCATGCGCAATGAACTAGAAAGCCATGGCAAAATGAGTTGGTTAGGTTGTCTGGTGAGTTAAAACTGAGCTATTTGGGTTGTCTTGTGAGTTGGAACTAAGATGGTTGATATCCGAGGTATAGAATGAGATGGATGACCAAGTTAGATGGTCGGATTGGTTGGCCAGGTTGGCCAGTTGGCTAGATAAAACATTGCAAGTTAGACGAAAGTTAGACAGCTACTCATGCGGCACACTAAGTTTGACACCTAGGTTGGATGTCTAGGTTGGATGTACAAGTTAGTTGGATGGGTCGATTGGTCAGGTTAATTGGCTAGATGGATGGCTCATTGGTTGGTCGGTGGCATTAAATACGATCAGTTTGGATGGCCTGGGCGTATGACATCTGGGTTGGTTAGTCAACTGTTATGGTAGCATCGTGATGAGCTCAGGATAGACAGTACAAAAGTCACAGTGTGTCTAATCTCCTTTGGATATATGACACAAGGTGATACATCTCGGTTGGTCGACATACCAATTGGATGCATCGTACATGCATGGTTAGATGGCTCGACTAGGTAAAGGAGAAAAGGAGGATGAATAGGTCATAGGCTAGTCAATTGGGTTGGACGTTTCAAAGGTTGGAAAACATCTGACCCTAGGTACAACATAGGTTGGTTGACTCATTGCTGAGTGGTGGCTCATTTTTGGGTGGTTGCTTCAAATGTACGGCCCACATAGTTGGATGGTCAAGGTAAGGTGACACATGGTTATACATTTCATAAGGTTTGGGACCTGTAGATGGTATGACGAGGTTGGATGGGTTACATGTTGGATGGCTCATGAGTCCCATGTAAGGAAAAGGTAGGTAAGTGAAAGAACACTCAACAACTGAATTTAATGTGATATGGTACCTATGTCTTTTTTGAGAAAAGGTACCCTTAAGAAGTGACATTGTTTGGGTACCCATACCTCTTTAATGAGGGTGGGTGAAAATTTTGAATAAAAAGAGCTCAAACCCCTTCATTTTTTAGAGAGACATTCTGGGAGCTGGGGAAACTCTTACGAAATTTTCACTCAATTCCATTTGAGTTGTGAACCTTCTTTTGGGGCTAGCAATGTAATTATGCCTTTGTGCATCAAATGTAATGGTCTTTGCATACTATTAAGAAATACAAATTGTGTTTTGTGGTGTTTCTTCAACCCTAGATTATTTTTATTGTATTTTCTTGCCTCTCCATTATTATTTTTGTATTTTGTGCATGTTCGTTCATGTACAGGTTTATGATGTAATGCTTCATGGAGTGTTGATGACAGATTACAATCTGGGTCTGTGTCACATTTATCTGACTTCCTTTAGCCAATTTTTAATTGTTTTATCCTCCCTCAATAGAATATTTTGCTCCCTTCTTCTGATGTTATCACCCCCTTAGTGTAGGATTTTCCCCTTTTCATGCTCTTTCTCTCTCTCCCTGTCTCCTTGGAAGTTGTTAGGATAGCTATAGTTAGGCGTATTTTGCACATTAGGAGTAGTTTATCATTATAATTAGGAAGAGGAATTTGACCTACAGGGGATTTTATTGCAATTGAAGAAGAAGGTGAAAGAAAGGATGACACCACTTCCAAATCATTCATCAAAGCAAAGGACCAACTATTTATAGATGCACAAAAAGGTCAAAATCAGCATGCAAATAGATCCATTCAGGGAAGTCTACAGGAAAGCTCCATTTTTGGAGTTGAAACTCAAAGTGGTGGGCACATGCAACAGGTCAGACCATGCCCTATCAAGTACTTAGCTTTATTAGAGCCAAAGGAGAATCTATAGCCAGTCATGCTCATTTCTGGGCATGAGGATGATATTGAAAGCACTTAAGGTCAGCCACAACACCTCCAACAAAATGTAAAACTAGAGGAGGTATTAATTTTATTTGTGGTTGATGTTTTAAGTAGAAGGGTGGTAGATATTTTTCGACTCTTATTACATGCCATTTCAATTTCTAAATTAATTACATGGCCACACTTTGTAAATAATGAAATATATTTCTCCCTTCCTGTTGCAGGCTTGGTTTAGCTTACCCTTATTTTGGTTGGTGTAGATTAGATAGGTGTTCTTTCAGCAGAAGGAGTTCTCTTGCACACTCTACATATCCCACGTGGGGTGTGTATGATTTTTCAGTTTTGTACATAGTGTGTGTTGTGGTGTGTGGTTGCTCGTACACAATCCATTCATTGGAAGCAATAATGCTCATGATAGAAATCAGATTTTTGAGTAGTTTTCAAGGTGCATCTATTAACCCTAATAGATCAGTACAGGTCCATCATTCTCCATGCATTTTCCTTATTCAAATTTTCATTCTTGGGGACCATTCAAAAATTTATCTAAAATCCCAAAATCAACTTTAAGAGTAGGCCAAGGCAGTTTCAGCCCAAATGCTAAGTTCATACAGATCTGGGTGACATATTTTCAAATGGATTAGATCTTTGTTTAAATGTTAGGATTTACTTCATTCCCATTAGATACTTTAAGGAAATCGGTAAGACATATAATAGGTAGATTTCCCTAAGAGGTCACTATTTTTATCCCAAACTTACCCCCAGGCTAATTTGGATAAATCATCATAAGTGGAATTAACCATTCAAAGTCTAGGACATGTAGATGGTCATCAAATTCAGCCCCATATTTTTAGGAGATTAAAGAGTTCAAATGGCTCGGATGAGTTAATATTCATGTGCAGAGAGCTAGCTTGTCATTGCGAAATGAGCTAGTTAGGTTATCTGGAAAGTTAGAACTAATTTGGTTGGGTTGTCTTGCAATTTGGAACCGAGTAGGATTATAGCTGAGAAATAGATTGAGTTGTACAGATAGGTTGAATGAATAGATTGGTTGGTTGGGCTAGTTGGTTGGATGAATTAAAAATTGTAGTTTGGACGACGATTAAATGACTAGTTAGGAAAAACACTAGGTTGATGCCTAGGTTGGACACTTGGGTTTGACGTCTGAGTTGGTCGGTCAGGTTGGTCGGTCAGGTTGGTTAGCTAGATGGACAGCCTAGGGGTTGGACGACAGAGCAATGTACGTTTAGGTTATGTTGGTGCTCATTTTGACCTCTCACCATTTTGCACTAATTTTCCTCTGATCTGCGTGTTATGAAACGTTTTTTTCTCGATGTGGATGCTTTGAAATATTTTACCTCCATTTGAATGCCTCAAGTTGTTTGAAAAATCCATTATAATGTACGTCCTTGAAGAATTCTCTGAGTTTTCCCTGTTTTTTCCCTAATTTCTTCAAAATCCACGGGATTTTCTGTTTTTCATATTTTCCCTCTAACATGGAAGCTTGAGAAAGATCATTTTATATTTGTATGCCTTTAAAAATCCAAATCCATGGTCGTAAGATGCTCAGAACCATGATCCACTTAATTTCATTTCAAAAAAATTCATCCTAAGTGAAAAATTGGGTTATGGGCATGATTGGTGAATTTATGTGTTTTTTACGGTCTAATGGGTGTCTTATTCCTATCAAAGTTATTCCTCAATGATTAACAGTCACGTGGATTCATTTGGTTGGTCAAGGGATGGTGGTGAATGCTTTAACTTATCACTTTTTGCTTTTTTGGTGAAAAGGAAAATAAGGTCCCATAGCCCTGCTCAAATCTGATTGGTTATTTTGGTGCTTATGTGGCTTCTTCCCATTGGATGGGGTGTGACAGGTTTTTTTTTTGAACTTTTTCTTTTTAGCTAGTTTGGCAAAAAGTTTGAACCTGCCCCATGGCCCTGCAAGGATTTGATTAAAACAAAATTTAAGTGGCAGGGAAAAAGTCTTACCTTGACCTTGTAGAAGGACACATGACAAAGTTAAAGGTGGAGACACTGGCCTTTGGAAGCAAGTTGGATGGTTTCCCCTTTTGGAAGAATGCAGTAAAATTATAAAATGGAAGCACGCCCCCACCAAATAAGTTTTGAAGCCTTAAGGTTTTTGAAGAAGCGCTAGGAGGACACTTGGAAGCCTCCACTCACTTTGCTTCATTTTTGGACTTTTCAACAGCCAAAGGATTTTCCTCGGATCCTAACACTGGGTGCCTTCCATTGAACTTCGAGCCTTCAAACAAATTTTTTTGAGCCAGGAAACGTGGAGAGCCCGCACTCATTCAAGGTCTCAAATTTTGGGGACCATCTCAAGATGTGCCATGGTGATGCATGGTAGTTTGAAAAGTCAAAGGGGGCGGGGAGGCAGACCATCATAGGTAATTTAGAATTTTTTCCTCTTATTCTCAAAAGGGTTAAAATATGAAAAAAGGCCCGCAAACCCAATAGAGGATCATTTAAAGTTTATTTCAAGTCAAAAGGGTGGGGAGGTGGACCATCGGGGGTAACTTTCATTTATGCCCCCTGATATTCAAAAGATTAAATTATAAAAAATGGCCAACAAGCCCGATAGAGAAAATTTCAAAGCTTGATTCAGTCAATGGAGGAGGTGCAGACCCTTGGGGAAAATTTTCTAAGAAAAAAAATTTAAAAATGAAAAAGGAAGTGCGGTTCCGATGGGACCCACATTGGGACACATGTCAAGATCATTTCTCAAGGGTGGATTTACGAAGAAAAATGTGAAAATTTTACATTTTTCCAAAAGTTGTAATAACTCAGAGGGAACCCCCGGGCGTGTTTTGAAATTGAATATTCCATGTGGATGGCCCAAATTCCAAGTTAAGATCAATGACAACTATGAGTCTGAATCTGATTTTCCCCCCATTTTTACTAAAACGCTCAAGGAAGTGTGAGTATTCATGATTTCTTTGTAATTCCTACACGCCAGATAGAGAGGAGAGTTAATGTTGACATTGTAGTTTGGCAGGAAAAATATGGAGACGTCTTTTGCCATTAAAATGGTCTGATCATCGAGCTTGATAAGATTTTTCAAATTTTTACTCCTGAGCACGCAAGGAGCTAGATTTGATAGGTTAGGGGCAGAATTGGTTGGAAAGTTGAAGAAAGAGTGATCTACCAGAAGGATGAGTTGAATGCAAGAGATATTCTTTGATATCTTCCCCTTGAGCACCTAACACCCTTTTACAGATCTGATTTTGGAAGTCGCGATCGAGATCATGACGAGCACTAGTGGCACTCAATGTCTTGAATTTTGGGGGAAAAAAGGGCTCTGTTGTAAATTTTATAAATGGAAAAAAAAATTCATGTAAATGGTTGGAGTGTTAGGGGTGGAGACTGATTTTTCTAATAGAAAAAAGCTTGACGGAGCCCGTCCTTTTGTGAAGCTGTTTGAGAAGTCTGTATATCTCTTTTATATCAAATCTAATTGTTTCAAAGTGGTTACAAGTGTACAGCCATTGAAAAGCTCTGAGATTGTTCTAGAAACTTTTCCCTGCTGATAAATTTGATCAGACTTGAGTTATTCTGTGTTGATCTTGAGCAAAATGTGTTTATTTTATCTCTGAGTGTATGCAAAGAGATTTTCTTGTTCCTATTGCAATATTGTATTAAATTTTTTTCCAATCATACAGGTCTCAATCCTTGTGAAAGTTTAGTGGCATCTGTAATTTCATTTCTCAAAAGAGCCTTCATCTGGGAGTGAAATAAATGATTTAAAATCAATTTTCTTTCATTTGTTGAAAGAGATTATCTGTAAGCCTTTAGGTGTACCTCAAGCATGATTTGGCTCAAATCTTGATGCTTTGTTGGGTCTTCCAACTTGATCCTTCATGTTAGAGTCTCATAGGTTATATGAAAAAGTGCTAATCTAGGCCTCCATTGAAGCACCTATTCTGGTTAAAGAAACATTTTCACTGTTCTATGGCATTCTGCTGGTTTAGTCTTCCATTTTGGAAAAGCTTTCAAGGATCCAGTGAATCAATTTCATCCTTCCTCACCTCCCAATAAAATTCATTTAAAACAATCAATCTTACCCATACTACCCCTATTTTTCCTGTGTGTAAAAATTCACAATTTCCATTACCAAAACATGTAGAAACAGTCAGGATTCCAAATGTCTTTAGTAGCTTGAACCTTGCCTCAAGAATACCTCCACTATCTAGACTGACAACTCGTGAGGGTTATATTTTGTTGCATTGATCATATTTTCTTCAAGGTCTTCTTAACAACTTCATTAGGAATAATATCTCCACCTCCTCCATAAACAACATGCTATAAAAGGGTTCTCTTACCTTGGTTGAAAGGCACAACCTAAAATAATGTGGATAGATCAAATCCTCTAGAGGGTGCTATCCATTTCTACACATTTGAGTTATAGAGGGCCAGTTAGATCTCATTGCTAGCTACAAAATGACTCACTGTGATCTATTTGTCTCTAAGCTTCCTTTCAAACCAGTGATGCTTCTTATACTTTGAGGGAGAATCAATTTGGGTACCAGCACCTGAGTTGTTCCACTTTCAGGGATTATAGTTCACACTCAGACCATTGAAGACAAAATCATGAGAAATAATATTGTTTAAAAATGTTTAAAATATTGTATAAATAATAAAGAATAAAAAAATGTACATTCTCTATATCCATCTTCGCTACAAAATATTTTATACTAATGTCTTATAGGATTTGGTTGCAGGATCCCACATGGCAGGAAGTAAATACTGCCTCCCATTCACTCCATGCAATTAAGGTCTTAGAGGAATAATTTTAAGGAAATAATAAGGAGATAATTAAGAGGGACAGAGAGATGAAGCAGTAAGAGCTAATCATTTCTCACTTGAAGCTTATGTTAAGAGAAGAGAAGGTGAAGGTACATAAGGTGTACAAGAAAGTGGAGAATATCTCAGACTTCATTATTTTAGCGGAATGAGAAAATATAATAGCGGAGGTTGAGAAGAAGTATGAAGCGATGGAAGGCCTGAGGGTCTCGATTAAAAATAAAGTGAAGGAGTTATATCCCTTGGTTACTCGAAGGATGGACGCACTGAGTTACCTTAGCAAGCATACATAGAATATTTTTGATACATTGAAGGCTAAGGGTGAGTAGTTATCATTTGATAAAGTCAACGCATTAATAGGGGATATATTTTAACAAGCTTAAAATGAGGTGGATTCCTTGAGTAAGATTAAAGTAGGCTTGAATAAAGACTTCCCCATCCTTCTCTAACAGTAAGAAAATTAACTCCATGCACATTATAACTCACTCCCATTGTGGCGTCCACGAACATCTCCCCAAAATAACCTAGATATGCCCCCTTTCCATATATTCCTGTACGCACTGACATGGCCTCTAATGGGGTAGATGCATCCCCTTAAAAATAACCAGTATTGAATGGATTCATCACTGCTCCAGCTAAAATAGTGCCAATATTGATTACCATTCCATCAATGCCTACGTATCTGTTTGGTGCAATAACGAGAGAGGTTTGAGGGCCATAAATTTGCAAAAGTATAGTGATTTATATTTGTAAAATTATAATAATCCATATGTTAATTGCAAATATATTTTGTATAAAATTAGATATTAACACACTAATTAGAAATAAATTGTGTATATTGTGTATATAGTGTGGAAATTACTAGTGTTTTTAAACACTGTTACAAAATACATTGGTTATTTTAGCCACGTTTTTCAACATATTGTGTTTTTCAACACGTTGAAAAACACAATGGAATCGTAAATTTTTTAAGTAATACTTATATGTTGTATTAAAAAATCAAATAATACAAGTATTGTGTTATTAATTTATTATTTTAGAATTCTTTGATTACAGTGAAAAGTATATTTTGAATTTACTTAGTACTAATTAAATGACATACAACATCGTAAAATATATGAATGGGGTCTCGTTAACCTAACACCTATGTGACAAGTTGTGATTGACCATTAAACACTATTACTAATTTAAATTAAACTCCTCTTTATGCCATTTTATTTTAAAAGTAGTTATTCTTTAACATTTTTTATCATGGTTATTGGTTCCTAGCATGGTCATAGAGATCTTTTCCATATATAGAAAAAAAATTCCTATTTCCATTGCTTAACAACTAAATGTCTATATGACAGGATCAATTTCATATTGACTCATCAATGACAACTAAGTTTCTACACACAAAAATCAAGCTCTTAAATTTGTATGGTAATTAATGTTTATTGATTAACATGTGGAAATCACAATGGGTTCTTCAAGTGTGAAAACTATGAATAATTAAATTCACGAAAAGTAATGTGCCCATAGACACATTTTAGTTGCTTAACAATAAATTTTAGGGTTGGTCGAGAAGAGTCTAGGTTGTCATCAAGTGTTTTCTTTACATGTTTCTTACCCACACTAGGGGTCTAATGTGTCCTTTGTGCCTTTGAGATAATATTCATGGAATATATTATATATCAACAATATATTCTTACATGGTTGTTCAAACACCATAATCTAGGATGCCTAAAATGGGTTATGAAACATAAAGTGCCAACACATGAGTTATTACACCAAATTGATGTAGATAAAAATAATTGAATTTATCTAAATTCTAAGAACTATGTAGATTATGCTAAAGTAAAGAACCCTCAAATAAAGGAATGTGCCTTTATGTAAAGGAATGAAACTTATAGGCATTTTGAGGATACAAAATTCTTTGTTGTGGATGAGAAAAAATGTTAATTACAATAGATTGTTCGATAGATGATAGAGTATATAATAATATACAATGTATAAATATGGGAAATAAAAATGTATATTCATTTGGTATAGATAAAAATGTTTAAGCTATAAAAGTTTTGTAATAAATGATAGAAGAAGTGGAAACAAAGAGTAGTTGATAAATATTGAAAACATGGAAACAAATAGTTACCACTTGATATTTGATAGATATATTCATGTCATAAAGGACTATGGGCTTTACCTCTTTTTCCAATGACTGTATTTTCAATTTGATTATCTTATATGTGTCATTTAATCTTCTAAGGGGCATCCTTGAACTAGCATTTTACCTATGTAATCCTACATAATCTAGTCAATATCTCTTCATAACTCACCTAGAACTTCCATAAGATGTATTGTAAATATCTTGACAAAACCCTCTTGCAGTATGACTCTTACATTCTATCATAAGATGTAGTAAAATCTATGCTGAAATTGTGTATCTATCCCTAAAGCTATATTAGAGACCTTTAAAAACCCAGATTTTTGTACACATTCTGGATGTTTGCAGAAACTTAGGAAAATAAAATATTTTGGGACAACAAAATGCAATGGTTTCACCCTCTGTTAGATGATTCCATCTAGATCAAATATCTATGAATGGTTTTTATTTGTAAATGTGAGTATGTCCCGATAACATATCTATTGTATTCTAAAGTTTGTAATCTTTTTGTGTCTCTGAATTGCATTTCTATTCTTTGTGATAACCACATTGAATTCCCCCTTTTTTGAGGTGAGTGAGATATATTATAGATATCTCATCTCAAAATAATTGAGTTGTATTCATGTCGTATATAACATATAATAATTGTAGAACACATCCACTCAAAATGCACACCTACTAGCAATACTAGGGCACAACCACAACCTTATATAAAAGGAAAAATAAATATACATTGGAAAATTCATTAGTATGTACCTATACACATGATAAACTTATCTACAAATGCGTATAACCATGTGCAAGTAATAATATAGAGAACCATAACTTTCTATCGTATTCATATCCAAGGTAGAAGTATATGTAATTTAACATGTTAGGGTATTAAAAAGTAGATTTGAACCGATTAATATATTTCAAGAAAGGGAAAAGGATGAAAATTATTAGATGAGTCCCTTAAATGCCTCCAAGGTCAGTGCATACTCCACTATAGGGGATTCCCTTTCTCGATCTATATATGAAATTTTTAGAAATAGAAACTCTTAATTTGATTCTTATGCAATACTATAGTTCAAGGAAATTTTCAATTTATGAAGTCTCGTAATTCTATTTGCATGTATCTAAAATTAGATTCCAATGCTCATTGATCTATGTTATTGTTGGTTGGATATTTTCTCAAGAAAAAATATGAGGTTCAACCACAGTACATGGGATTAAATCCCTCCTCAAAGATAGGTGAGGTTTCCTGTTTATTGCTAATCTAAAACAAAACAAAAATAATATATACAATATTCACACTATTCTAACCATTGGGGTTGGGATAGAATCCCGAACTCCATATCCACATAAGGTGAAGATGTTGTTCTTTTAAAAATGGAATGGATTGGAAAGGAAATTATTATTATCAAAGAAACACAATGGAAAGGAAATGAGAGGAACGCATTTTCTTTAGAGAAAACACAGATCACGAAATAATCATACGAGTTTTAGATAACAAATGTAATGTTTAAAGCAATTAAAATAATCGATAGTGCTAAACAAATAATAGCTTAAGATTCTAAACATAAGAACAATATCTTAAGAGATATGAATCTCACAATAAAAAGTTTACAAAATAGCATCAGTTTCTATTCCGAAAATGATTAAAAGAAAACACAAAGTTTTTCTTCTTTACAATAGTTCTCAATATTCCAAAAATATCAACCCTTTGGAATGCATACGTATCCCTTATTTATAATAAAAAGATTTGAGAGAAAATAGAATAAATCCTACAAAATAGTCTTTAAATGAATTCCTATTTTGCTTGAATCTCACGCAGGAGACCAAGTAAAAATTTTCTTCCTACATGATGAAACAAAAATGAAAAAGACATGTCAATTTCAGGATTGAAATGACATGAAGCATTATGCCCATTATGTTCCATCATATTTCTCTTCCTCCAGCAAAGCCTTCTTGTCTCAAAATTCTAGGAACATTCGGACTATGCCCTACATCTAATCTTCATCAGGAGCGGTGGAGTAGTCACTCAAGACCACACATGTTTCTTGAGTATCACTTGCGTTACTAGGATGTTTTTTCAATCTCTTGTTGAGTTTCCTCAGTGATTCCAAAGCACGTTCAATCTTCACGAACCTATCAATGATTTCCAGACTAAAGCCATAAGTTGGTTCATGGTGAATTGATTCTTGAATCTACTTGTAAAGATCGTCAGCGGGTAGAATACTTGAGCTTACATTCAACACTTTAGCGCAGATCTTGGTTAGCTCTTCTTATATGTCATTTGTGGCATCAACCAATTAATCTCTAGATTCCCTCAATTTTCTACAAGCTTCATTTAGAATATTTATTCTGAATCTGATGGCTTTGTTTAGTTGAAAATGATTCTCCCCATGTGGAATGATTCCTTCTTCGATCAAGATGCGGGATGGAACCTATTTCAACGTATTGAGAGCTTCAAAATTTAAATCTAGGTTCCTGACTTCTTCCGAAAACTCATCATCCATTTTCTCACCATCGTTCTTTATATTCTCCAAGGATTTGTAGAATTCCACGGTGTCATCAATGACCTCTTTTCCTTGAAATATTAGCCTTTGGATCCATTCATCAACGGTCCTCCCCTTCTCATTAATCTTCTCAATCCTAGGTATTGATGAGAAATTGAACCTGATAGGAGTAGGGGTAGAGGATGATAGTGTTGACTCAGGATGCTTTGAGAGCTTGAGTAGTAATTTTGTCAGCTACTTGTTATCCCTGTTTTGAGTTCACGACAAAACGATCAGATAACCCCTACAAAATTTTCGAAGTGATTTTACATTATGGCCTCTTTTAAAGAAAATCAGGTTTTCGGGTGTTACCAATAGCTCGACATAAGTTTTAAACCTTCTTTGTGTCGTGTGACTTCCGAAACCCGAGACCCGCCTTGTATTGAGAAAATCCTTTGTATTCGGGTTTTCGGAACCCCAAAGCATCGGAACATCCATGATACAAAACATGTTTTGTGCTCCATGCTTTCCGATTCACGAAGTCCGCTCAATCCTTTGTATTCGGGTTTTCGGGGCTATGTAGCATCTAAGCACCTCATGTTTTGTGCTCTATGTTTTCCGAAACCCGAAACCCGAATTGCACTAAATCTCCTCGTGTCGGGTTTTCGGACCTCTCCAACATGCTCACATGGCATTCATGCCGAGTGGTCGGTGAGTTAGCACGTGCCGAGCTGAAGTGTATTTATTAATAATTTTCTTATAAATACGCGGATTTCCACGTCATTCCTACCATTCATATTTTTAATTCGTGGATTATTCGCGCATGCTTTTCTGTTTTCAAAACCCGCAAACTCGCATTGCCCGATTGGATCGTTTGTTTTCGATCTTACATTTCTCAAATTGAAGGTATTTTTCTTTCCTTCTTTATTCTTGATTTTTATGGATCGATTGCGCGTATTATCTTCCCAATTTCTTGCCAGTTGTTGAAGTTTTTCTTTCCTTCTTCTTTCTATGTTGTTTTGGAAAAGGTTTTGGGTTTTTAGGGTTTATTTCTTTTTGAGACTATCAATTGGTGCTGTTTCTTCCAAATTCTAATTATATGCATGATGCATGGGTAACAAAAAAAAAAGAAAAAAGGAAGTTGTATATTTGGAATTCAAGAAGGAATCTGTTTTTGCTTCTCGAATTTTGAAGACTGTTTTGCAGATTCAGAGGTCTGAAGTATACTGGAAGCTTGAAGTGTCGGGGTTTCTCAACGTTCCGACCTCAAAAGCAAGTGCCGGGTATCTCTGTGTTTCCGTCATTGACAGTGCGTGTCGGGAGTCTCCGAGTTTCCGTCCTCAATAGCAAGTGTCGGGATTTTCCAAAGTTCCGACATAACAAACTTGTCAGGTTCTCAGGGTTTTCTGACATCCTCTTCTGTTCCTGTCGGACTTTTCTATTCTTCCAGCATATTCAGTCAATCGGGATTTTTAGTATGGACAACATCTCTTAAGTTTCAATCCTTTCTCCCTCCAACATTCTTCATGTCGGATCCTGGTCCATCTCAGGAGAAGGCCGAGAAGTCTAGCAGGATGAAGTATAAGTTAAAGAAGCCATAATCCCCATCATACATCGATTGCAATTATGATATCAGGGATACTGAACTTGGCAACATAGATATGGATGACTTCTGGAATAGGGTGAAGAGTTCCTCTCAAACCCCATGGATGACAGCTTTAGCTAACAGTGGCTTGCCCCTTGCAATAGGCTTTCCCATGTCAGCCCAATGTCCAGAATTTGTTTTCGCTTGTGCATCTAGTTACGATTCAGTTTCTCGTTCCGTGAGGAATCAGGCTGATGAGGTAGTGATCAGACTAGATGGAGCTTATTTTGATGATCTCTTGAAACTACCTAATTTCGAAGAGTATGGGGACCTAGACATCAAGTCGGCTCAGAAGGCCTGGGACAGTAATCAGGAAGACTGCATTAACGATGTTAACAAGAAGTTCCTGGTCAAGGCTAAACCAATAGTATCTAGATTTCCAAGGACTATCCCTAGATGTGATTTCATACAAGAAATCAATGATATTATCACCCTGCTGAGTCGAGTTTTTTTTGGTTCGCCTAAACCAAATTTATTTCATGGATGGATGTATCAGTTTATGATAACCATCAAGAAGAATCAGCAAGGGATTGACTGGGGGACCCTTATCAGCGATGAAATTGATTCTCAGATGACGACAGTCTTATCAACCGGAAGGTTTTATATGTTTTCATATGTGGCTTATGCAGCGGCTGGGATGAGGAACTATCCCAGACTAGATACTAAGGGAAGCAGAACGACAAACCCAATTTATAAATATTTCCCTCAATTGACCAAGAAGGGGTCCAAAGAGCATTTTAGAAGGGTAAATGATGCCTTCTTCTATGAGAATATTTGCTGGCTGAACCCGGGACTAAGAAAGAAAAGAGTCTCAGATGAGGCTTGGACTGAAGTATCTAAATGGGGGTGTATCTTCTTGCAATTCAAGAAGTTTACATATCTTCGAACAGTCATGTACTCAGGAGAGCCTTTTCGTCTGCCTCGCTATCCAGGGGATAGATTGATATTGCTAGAATTGGTCAGACAGCTGTTGGATTTTCACAAATTCCAACAGAGCAAGCATAAGGCAGTTGTATCCTTCCCAATTTCTATTGGGAGATATACTTGCTCGACAGTGGCAAAGGCCAAAAATGTTGAATGTGAACTTCAGGAAAAATTAAAGAAGCATATGAAGTCTCGGGATGGTTTTGACATCCAAGGAGTACTTAGAGCTTATGGAGCCCAACATCTGCACAGGCCCGACATTGAGGATATATGGGTTGATCTGCGTAATGAAGTTGCGGTTCACAGAAAAGATAATAATAGGTTGAATATTAATGAGATTCAGACACTGGAGCTTTCTGATTTGCCAGATGGCACAACTGACAATGAAAGTGTGTTGGATATGTCCTATGATGGGCTTAATGAGGATCGATACATCTTCCCACCTATTGATTGGTCGGCCAGCGAAAAAGCCTCCATCACAGATAGGTCGGCTCTCATTCTTGCTCGCACCAAAAAATGGCTCTCCTCTTGGGGCATGAGATTTTAAAGATGACAAGTTTCCCAAGTTGGCTGCTTCGGAGGTGGGGCCCTCCCAAAAGAAAAAGGAAAAAGAATCTACTGGGGGGCCTATAAAAATCAGGATCCCCAAGAAGAGGAAAGAAAGACAAATCTCTTCAATTGTTTCTCTAGCCCAAACGGTGGTTGTGCCAGAATCACCAACACCACTAGAAATAGGAGAAATTAATTTGGAAGAAGGAGGAAGTCAGCTTCTATCTTCACCATTTGCTGATTGCTCAACTAGAGAGACCTTATCTCTTGCATTCAAGGCTTTGGAGTCTGAATCTGCACCTCCTCCCTCACAGCCACTTCTACCTCCTCATTGTCCATCTACTTCTACAACCATGACCAATATTTTCTCTGGGCTTTCGCCCCTCTCCACTGGAACCCAAGTGATCATCAGCACGCCCCCTCTTGTGCCACTTCTTGTTTCATCTACTACCATGTTGGCTGTTGTTCCCCCTCCAATAGTAGAATCTTCTCCCCTTGAGAGTAGAATACCAGTTACTACAACATTGGTAGTTTCCTCTGATACGCCACAATGGCTACTCGAGCAAACTCCAAGGAAGAGGAAAGTGATTGTACGCCTACTAGCCTTTGATTTCAACTCACTCAAGGCTTCTACTGCGAAATCAGCCAAGAAACCCAAAACAGTTTCAAGGGTTTTGGTAGATGCTTCAGGAGATAAGTTCGCAAAAATTGCCACTCCCTCAGCTGACAAAACTAGAGATGATATAACAGCTGCTGATTACCAGATAACCAAGGTGGCTCTAGGGAAAGTGACATCAAAAGGGGTGCAGCAAGATGCACGGGCTTCCATAGATGTGTTGTGCCAAAAGTTGAAAGAAACAAAGGACAACAGAAATGAGCTTAAGGAAAAAGTGGAGCAATTGAAAGAGGTTTTGATTAAACTCTCAACACCTCTGGAATCCATACCATCTTCTTCTGTATCTGCCGGATTCGATTTCTCATCGGTGCCTACGATTGAGAAGATTGCTAAAAAAGGAAGGGTGGTTGATGAATGGATCCAAAAGTTGCTCCAACAGGGGAAGGAAGTAATTCAAGACGTGGTGAAAGTTCATAAGTCTTTGGGGGAGATTCAAAAGGAAGGAGAGAAGATGGATGAGGAATTCACTAAAGAAATTGGATAGCTTGATTTGACTTGTGAATCTCTCCAAGTATTAAGGCAAATACCAGCACATCTCTTAGTAGAAGAAGGTGTTCTTCCATATACAGATAAACACTTCCAGCTGACCAAGGCCATCAAGTTCAGAGTAAAGATCCTCAACGAAGCCTGCAGCAAGTTGAGAGAATCAAGGGATAAATTGATCGATGGGAAAAGTGATCTAGAAGAAGAATTGCTGAATATTTGTCCAAAGGTGTCAGTTGGGAACTCAGGTATCCTATCACCAGATGATCTCTTCAGACAAGTCCAAGAATCTGTTCAGCATGAACCTGTACACGGATTTGACCTTGAAGTCATTGGTCAGTTTGTAAGGATTGAACATACGTTGGAGGCCTTAAGAAAGCTCAGCAAAGGATTGAAAAAGCTTCCCGGCACTGCCAGCGATGTTCATGAGACCTGCGAAATGTGGAATGATCACTCCACTGCACCTGATGAAAATGAAATGCAAGGCATTATTCGGAAGTTCCAGGAATTTTAGAACAAACAGTCTCAGCTGGAGGAAGAGAAAGAAGTGAAGAAGCAAAAGATGATGATTCGGATTAAGTCCCAACGTCCCATGTCATTTCTATTTTTAGATTGACATGTCCTTTTTATTTCCGTTTTGTTATATTTTTTATTCATGTTTTGACTTGATCTCCTACGTGAGAGTCATGCAGAACTGAAACTCCAGTTAACATGCTACTTTTTAGTATCTGTCCTGTTTTATCTCTAGCTTCTTTTGTTATAAATAAGGGATGCCTGTGCATTCAAAAGGTTCGAGAATTTTTGGAATATTGAGAGGCTATTGGAAAGGAGAAAAACTTTGTGTTTTCTTTCAATCATTTTGAAGAATAGGAATTGATATTGTTTTACAGACTTTGTGTTGTGGAATATATCTTACTTAAGACAGTGTTCTTATGTTCATGATCTTAAGCTATTCTTTGCATAGCATCTTAGTGTTTCTGACTATTTCAAACATTATATTTGTGATCTAAAACTCGTATGATTATTTCGTGCTTTACGTTTACTTGAAATAAAATACGTTTCTCCCATTTCATTTCTACTGTACTTCTTTCACTGTAACAGTTTCTAACCTATTTCATTTACGAAAGCAATATCCTTGAATCGTGTGAATGTGGATTTCGGGATTTCATCCCAACCCCCAAATGGTTAGATTAGTGTGAATACTGTATATATTGTTTACCGTGTTTTAGATTAGCAATAAACAGGCAGCCTCACCTGTCTTTGAGGAGGGATTTAATCTCATGCACTGTGGTTAAACTTCATATTTTGGTTTGACAAAATATCCAACCAACAGTTTTTGGCGACTCCGCTGGGGAATACGGATCTATAGTATAAAGCTTATCCTCTCGGTGTCTAGTGACTCCATCTCTGCCTTATTTTTAATAAGATCTCCTTTCAGTTCAAGCTGGCCAGGAAGATCTTCACTCGGTCTCACCGAGCTCAAGGTGAAATTGATCCACTCTTCGAGTTACTGCAGGAACACAATTTCAGCCTTTCTCCCAACAGCGTTGTCTCTAATCGAACCAGAAGTTCTTCACCTGTTCAGAGAAACCAGATCCCTGAAGAACAGGAAGCATCTGCGACTTGTCGTGCACTACTCTTGTCTGATACTCGAATCCATGTATGCACTCTTTTCAGAAGGATGGCAGTTCAACCTGTGCCTTGGGGTGCAGTTATTGGTCCTCTTTCCTTGACTCCTCCATTGAATGAGTTACCATGTGGATCTCGTAAAAATATTCCCAAGTTCAATGGAGATGGGAAGCAGCATCCTGATGAGCACATTGCATCTTTCTTTTTTGCATGCGGTGTCCTCGGAGTGGCCCACGAAGATGCGTTCGACTCTTCGTTGAAACGTTGCAGGGAGCAGAAGCTGAATGGTTCTATCACCTTCCAAATGCATGCATCCCAAACTGGGCTGCCATGCGGACTAAGTTCGAAGCACGTTTCAAACCAGCTGAAGATTCTCATGCTTTGTTAGCTCAGCTCACTCATATGAAGAAGGAATCGCATGAACCTATGCGGGAATTCGTGGCTAAGTTCAATAAGTTGATCCGGAAAATTCCAGAAATAGCTGTACCGACTCCGGAAAACCAAAAATTCTTTTTCATCAATGCTCAACCTCCTAATATAAGCTTTTTATTACGAAGGTCGGTTATCCCAGATTTGGCTACTGCTCAGTCAACGGCTACTGAAATAGAGGATGATCTCATCTTGGCCGGAAGGATCAAGAAAGATGTACCCAAACTCAAAAATAAAGGTTCTTCTCAAGGTAATACTGATCCTATGTTTCAAAAAATGGCTAATGATTTGATTGCTTTAAAGAAGCAAATGTCCTAGCAGGTGAACAATGTTCCATATCGGGATATCCCTAGACGGAATTTTAATAACAATGGTGTACCTACCAGAGATAGGCCACGGTTAACTCCTGCTCAACCAACACTAGCAATTGAAGCTCCGCCCGTTAATGCAGCAGTAGAACTAATTGAAGAAGACGATGAGCCAGAAGAACAAGATTCCCGTGAGGATTTCGAAGCTTCAGGATATGCTGATGAGTCTTATGACGAGTCACCTGGCGACTCCAGCATTGGTTATTTGGAATATGATGAAGATGAATGTGAGCCAGATGGTCAATCATTTGCTGTTTTCACTCGGTCCCAATCTCAGAATCCCAGAAAACCATTAGAAAATACTAAGGAGAAGAATAAGGAACCTCCCATATCCATTGTCAAGAGGGGTACCCCTATTTCGGCGCAAACTGAAAGAGAGGTTACTAAAAAGACAGCTGCTCCTTATTCCCCTTCCCCTAAGATCAGTGCCCCAGCACAAGCTCATGTAATTAGAACTGAACCTACCATCATTCCTTCGTATACTGCTTTTGATATTGTTGATCATGTAAAGAGAACCAAAATTCAAATGTCAGAAGCACAATACCTTCAGTCGAATCCCGAACAATTTGAAAAGCTGGCCAAGTTCATCAAGAGTAAAGCGGCCGTTCCATCACCTTCCAAAGGTCTCCTCCTAAATCCTACTCAACCCACACCTCAGAATAATCTGACCTCTGCTTCTTCCTCAGGAAAGATTGAACCATTTTATTTGTCTCTACTTATAAATGGGTTTAAATTCAGCAATTGCATCATTGATTCAGGGGCCTCTGATAATGTTATGCCCGCAAAAGTGGCCCATGCCCTTGGGCTTACTTTGACTAAGTCATAAGGACGGTGCTATTCCATGGAAACTAAACAAGTCCCTCTGATTGGTCAAATTAAGGACGCACAGTTTGCATTTGTTGCCTTCCCTGAGAAGAGAGTGAAAATGACTATTCTAACAACACGGCCGAATATGAAGCCCTGTTATTAGGATTAGAATTGGCCAGATATATGAAGCACGGCCGAATATGAAGCCCTGTTATTAGGATTAGAATTGGCCAAGGGAATCAGGAATCTCAAGGTTCAGGGGGATGCGGAGCTGATTGTTAATCAGGTCAGGGGTATATATCAGGTAAAAAACGATCGGTTGAGGCATTACAGGAACAAAGTTTGGGATAGTATAGAATGCTTTGATGCATTTTCTATTAAGGTAGTTTTAAGAGATTATAATGACAAGGCTGATTCTTTGGCTGTGTCTGCATCTCTTCTTCTTCCTCATCCTCAGTTCAAGAAAGACACATACTCTATCGAGATTGTGTACCGTCCCAGTGTCCCAGATAATGCAACTCACTGGCAAGTGTTTAACGATCATCAACAGGTGTTGGATTTCCTAGAAAAGGTTGACAATTTCAGTGAGCTATATTTTGAAGGTTCGGAATTAGCCTTTCGTGAAACTATTTCAGAGCCATATCATGAGGTTGATGGTGAATTTATCCAGCTGAAAGGCAACAAGATACCAAAAGGTCTAGTTTCCCTGGAGGGTCTGTTTGACAAGCATGATCGCTTTATCCAAAACAAAAGGCAAGTTGAAGGAGCTTCTTCCTCTGAAGTAGATCAAATAAATCTAGGTTCATCTGATCAACCTCGGATGGTGAATATTGGTAAATGTTGTTATCCTGAAGAGAAGGTAAGATTCATTTCACTTTTGAAGAAATACATCGATGTGTTGGCCTGGTCTTATGCAGATTTGAAATCCTTCAAGCCCAAAGATGTACAGCACAGTATCCCTTTGAAGCCTAATGTCAAGCTGTATAGACAGAAGCAAAGACATTACAATCCGAAGATTTCAGGGACTATCCTGGCAGAAATTCAGAAGATGTTAGATGCCAGAATTATTTTCCCAATCCATCACTCCACTTGGATTACAAACATTGTTCCTGTCAGGAAGAAGAATGGCGAGATCCGGATTTGTGTTTACTTCCGTAACTTGAATCAGTCCTCGCTGAAGGATAACTATCCCTTGCCTATCATGGATCAGGTATTACAAACTGTAACTGGATCAGAAATGTTATCCATGATCGACGGGTTTTCGGGATATAATCAAGTCGAGGTAACCACAGAAGATCAACACAAGACAGCTTTCACGACCCCATGGGGTACCTTTGCTTACAAGAGGATGCCATTCGGCTTGATCAATGCCAGAGCTACTTTTCAGAGAGCTATGGACCTGGCATTCAGAGATCTGATGGGTAAGGTCATAGTCATGTATTTGGATGACTTGACCGTCTTTTCTAAAAAACGGAGTGATCATTATGATCATTTAGAACAAGTACTTCTGAGATGCAGACCTCACGGGATTTCGTTGAATCCTAAGAAGTCCATGTTCGGGGTTACAGAAGGAAAGCTGCTAGGTCATATTGTGACTAAAGAAGGAACTAAAATTGACCCAGAAAGGGTTAAGGATATTCAGAGCCTTACCTTGCCCACAAGTAAAACAGGAGTTCATTCTTTCTTTGGAAAGGTTAATTTCTTGAGAAGATTTGTACCTGATTTCGCTGACAAAACCAAGGATATCCTTGGAATGATGAAAGGTAAAATTCCATTTCGATGGAGTACAGAAGGGAAGATGACATTCAAAGAAATAAAAAAGGAAGTTGCTTGTGCTCCTGTCTTAGTATGTCCAGACTTCAAGAAAGATTTCATCATGTATAGCTATGCTTCTGCCCACACAGTGTCAGCGATCCTGATGCAAGAAAATGGAGAAGGCATTGAAGCTCCTATCGCATTCATGAGCTGTCCGTTGAAGGAGCATGAATTGAAGATGTCGCAGATTGAAAAACATGCTTATGCAGTGGTGCGAGCGGTGAAGCATTTCAGGTACTATGTGCTGAATTCTCATACTCGCGTTCTCGTTCCTGATACTGCTGTTAAATCCATTCTAACTCAACAAGAGCTGGGAAGCCAACAAGGTACTTGGATAGCTAAGGTTCAGGAGTATGACTTGGACATCAAACCTACAAAGTTGGTACGAGGAAGAGGCCTGTGTCAATTGATTGCAGAGAATCATGCTGAAGCAGAGTGTGAAAAGACTCAAGATACTTCTTCAGAACTGCCTATGGTGCTTTTTGTGAGTACGACCGATGAATGGTACACGGACATTGCTTTCTTCCTAACTTATGGTGAATGACCTCCGCATTTAAATCAAAAGGAGAAGAGGACCGTCAAGCTGAGATCTGCGAGATACCTTCTGTGGAATAATGCAATATACAAGAAAGGTATTGATGGTGTCTTCTTGCGTTGCGTTGATAAATCACAAAAGGAAAAGTTATTAGAATCCTTTCATAGCCTAGCATGCGGAGGAAATTTTTCGTCGTCTGTAACAGCGTATAAGATCTTACGGGCTAGGTATTATTGGCCTACTCTTTTCCGGGATTCAGCAGAATGGGTGTCTAAATGTGAAGCTTGTCAACATTTCGTTGGTCGTCCCAAGCTAGCAGCTCTTCCTCTAAAGCCTGTGGTGATTGAAGAACCTTTTCGCCAATGGGGGATTGATTTTATCAGAAAATTGAATCCCACTTCCAGTGCTGGACACAACTATGTGCTGACTGCTACAAACTATTTTACCAAATGGGTAGAAGCCGCACCAATCAAGCAAGCAACTTCTGAAGCTGTTTGCAAGTTTCTTAAAGAGAATATAATCGTCAGATTCGGTGTGCCTCATAAGATCGTAGCTGATAATGCCTCTAACTTTTCATCACATGAGTTGACAGAATTCTGCTATGGATTCGGCATTACTCTGGCTCATTCATCTGACTATTATCCCCAGGGCAATGGGCAAGCTGAGTCCAGCAATAAGAATCTGGTTACTATAATCAAGAAATTAGTAGATGAAAATCAGAGGACATGGCACAAAGCATTGTATGATGCATTGTGGGATGATCGGATCACTCCAAAGCGAGCCATAGGGATGTCCCATTTTCAATTGCTATACGGGATTGATGCTGAAATTCCTATCTCAGTAGAATTGCTGGCCTTGCAGTTGGCGAAAGCGGTTGAAGATGTAGCTTTTCAGAATTCTATCGAAAAGAGGGTTATGTACCTAACCAGGCTAGAAGAAGAGCAAATCAAGGTGGTTGATCGTATATCAGATCATCATAGCAGGGTGAAGAAGATTTTCGATAAGAAATCAAAGCAGCGTAACTTCCAGATTGGAGACCTGGTGTTGCTTTGGGATAAAAGGAGAGAACAGAAAGGAATGCATGGAAAGTTTGATTCTTTATGGAAAGGACCTTTCAAGATCCACGAGTTTAATGGTGAAAATAGTTTCCTTCTATCATATCTAGATGGAGGGTTACTCCCTTTGCCTTTCAGTGGACAACATCTAAAGTTGTTCCACCATTAATGCAAGATGCTCTCTTGCATTGTACATATTTTACTTTTTGTTGTGTGTTTGCTTTTGGTTTTCTTTCTTTCTTTCTTCGTTTTGTTTTGTTTTGGTTTTCTCCTTGACCCTGTAGCCTAATGAATAAGACCAGAGATTCTGAGTTCTCTTCCTTTGGTATTACAAAGAAAGTCCCCAACTGGAGCCAGCTGTTATCCCCATTTTGAGTTCACGACAAAACGATCGGATAACCCCTACAAAATTTTTGAAGTGATTTTGCATTATGGCCTCTTTTAAAGAAAATCAGGTTTTCGGGCGTCACCAACAGCTCGACATAAGTTTTAAACCTTCTTTGTGTCATGTGACTTCCGAAACCCGAGACCCGCCTTGTATTGAGAAAATCCTTTGTATTCGGGTTTTCGGAACCCCAAAGCATCGGAACATCCATGATACAAAACATGTTTTGTGCTCCATGCTTTCCGATTCACGAAGTCCGCTCAATCCTTTGTATTTGGGTTTTCAGGGCTATGTAGCATCTATGCACCTCATGCTTTATGCATCATGTTTTCTGAAACTCGAAACCCAAATTGCACTAAATCTCCTCGTATCGGGTTTTCGGACCTCTAAAACATGCTGATATGGCATCCATGCCGAGTGGTCGGTGAGTTGGCACGTGCTGAGCTGAAGTGTATTCATTACTAATTTTCTTATAAATACGCATATTTCCACGTCATTCTTACCATTCATATTTTTAATTTGTGGATTATTCGCGCATGCTCTTCCATTTTCAAAACCCGGAAACTCGCATTGCCCGATTGGATCGTTTGTTTTCGATCTTACATTTCTCGAATTGAAGGTATTTTTCTTTCCTTCTTTATTCTTGATTTTTATGGATCGATTGCGCGTATTTTCTTCCCAATTTCTTGCCAGTTGTTGAAGGTTTTCTTTCCTTCTTCTTTCTGTGTTGTTTTGGAAAGGGTTTTGGGTTTTTAGGGTTTATCTCTTTTTGAGACTATCAATTGGTGCTGTTTCTTCCAAATTCTAATTATATGCATGATGCATGGGTAACAAAAAAGAAAAAGGAAGTTATATGTTTGGAATTCAAGAAAGAATCTATTTTTGCTTCTCGGTTTTTGAAGACTGTTTTGCAGATTCAAAGGTCCGAAGTATATTGGAAGCTTGAAGTGTCGGGGTTTCTCAACGTTCCGACCTTAAAAGAAAGTGTTGGGTATCTCTGAGTTTCCATCATTAACAACAGTGGGTGCCGGGTTTCCTCCCGTTTCCGTCATTGACAGTGCGTGTCGGGCATCTCCGAGTTTCCGTCATCAAAAGCAAGTGTCGGGCTTTGCCAAAGTTCCGACATATCAAACTTGTCGGGTTCTCAGGGTTTTCTGACATCCTCTTCTATTCCTGTCGGACTTTTCTATTCTTCCATCGTATTCAGTCAATCGGGATTTTCAGTATAGACAACATCTCCTAAGTTTCAAGCCTTTCTCCCTCCAACATTCTTCATGTCGGACCCTGGTCCATCTCAGGAGAAGGCCGAAAAGTCTAGCAGGATGAAGTATAAGTTCAAGAAGCCAGAATCCCCATCATACATCGATTGCAATTATGATATCAGGGACACTGAACTTGGCAATATATATATGGATGACTTCTGGAATAGGGTGAAGAGTTCCTCTCAAACCCCATGGATGACAGCTTTAGCTAATAGTGGCTTGCCCCTTGCAGCAGGCTTTCCCATGTCAGCCCAATGTCCAGAATTTGTTTTGGCTTGTGCATCTAATTATGACTCGGCTTCTCGTTCCGTTAAGAGTCAGGCTGATGAGGTACTGATCAGGATAGATGGAGCTTATTTTGATGATCTCCTGAAACTACCTAATTTCGAAGATTATGGGGACCTAAACATCAAGTCGGCTCAGAAGGCCTGGGACAGTAATCAGGAAGACTGCATTAAGGTTGTCAACAAGAAGTTCCTGGTTAAGGCTAAACCAGCAGTATCTAGATTTCCAAGGACTATCCCTATATGTGATTTCATACAAGAAATCAATGATATTATGACCCTACTGAGCTGGGTTTTTGGTTTTCCTGAATAAAATTTATTTCATGGATGGATGTATCAGTTTATGGTAACCATCAAGAAGAATCAGCAAGGGATTGACTGGGGGACCCTTATCAGCGATGAAATTGATTCTCAGATGACGACGGTCTTATCAACCGGAAAGTTTTATATGTTTTCATATGTGGCTTATGCAGCGGCCGGGATGAGGAACTATCCCAGACTGGATACTAAGGGAAGCAGAACGACAAACCCAGTTTATAAATATTTCCCTCAAATAACAAAGAAGGGGTCCAAAGAACATTTTAGAAGCGTAAATGATGCCTTTTTCAACGAGAATATCTTCCGGCTGAACCCAGGGCTAAGAAAGACAAGAGTCTCAGACGAGGCTTGGACTGAAGTATCTAAATGGGGGTGTATCTTCTTGCAATTCAAGATGTTTACATATCTTCGAATAGTCATGTACTCAGGAGAGCCTTTCCGTCTGCCTCGCTATCTAGGGGATAGATTGATATTGATAGAATTGGTCAGACAGCTGTTGGATTTTCACAAATTCCAACAGAGCAAGCATAAGGTAGCTGTATCCTTCCCAATTTATATTGGGAGATATACTTGCTCGACAGTGGCAAAGGCCAAAAATGTTGAATGTGAACTTTAGGAAAAATTAAAGAAGCATATGAAGTCTCAGGATGGTTTTGACATCCGAGGAGTGCTTAGAGCCTATGGAGCCCAACATCTGCACAGGCCTGACATTGAGGATATATGGGTTGATCTGCGTAACAAAGTTGCGGTTCACAGAAAAGATAATAGTAGGTTGACTATTAATGAGATTCAGACGCTGGAGCTTTCTGATTTGCCAGATGGCACGACTGACAATGAAAGTGTGTTGGATATGTCTTATGATGGGCTTAATGAGGATCAATATGTTTTCCCACCTATTGATTGGTCGGCCAGCGAAAAATCCTCTATTACAGATAGGTCGGCTCTCATTCTTGCTCGCACCAAAAAATGGCTCTCCTCTTGGGGGATGAATTTTAAAGATGACAAGTTTCCCAAGTTGGCTGCTTCGGAGGTGGGGCCCTCCAAAAAGAAAAAGGACAAAGAATCTACTGGGGGGCCTATAAAAATCAGGATTCCCAAGAAGAGGAAAGAAAGACAAATCTCTTCAATTATTTCTCCAGCTCAAACGGTGGTTGTGCCAGAATCACCAACACCACCAGAAATAGGAGAAATTAATTTGGAAGAAGGAGGAAGCTAGCTTCTGTCTTCACCATTTGCTGATTGCTCAACTGGAGAGACCTTATCTCTTGCATTCAAGGCTTTGGAATCTAAATCTGCACCTCCTCCCTCACAGCCACTTCTACCTCCTCATTCTCCATCTACTTCTGCAACCATGGCTAGTATTTTCTCTGGGCTTTCGCCCCTCTCCACTAGAACCCAAGTGATCATCAGCACGTCCCCTCCTGTGCCTCTTTTTGTTGCATCTACTACCACGTTGGCTTCGCTTCCCCCTCCAATAGTAGAATCTTCTCCCCTTGAGAGTAGAATACCAGTTACTACAACATTGGCAGTTTCCTCTGATACGCCACAATGGCTACTCGAGCAAACTCCGAGGAAGAGGAAAGTTATTGTACCCCTACCAGCCTTTGATTTCAGCTCACTCAAGGCTTCTTCTGCGAAATCAGCCAAGAAACCCAAAACAGTTTCGAGGGTTTTGGTGGATGCTTCAGGAGATAAGTTCGCAGAGATTGCCACTCCCTCAGCTGACAAAACTAGAGATGATATAACAGCTGCTGATTATCAGGTAACCAGGGTGGCTCTAGGGAAAGTAACAGCAGAAGGGGTGCAAAAAGATGCAAAGGATTCCATAGACGTGCTGTGCCAAAAGTTGAAAGAAACAAAGGACAGCAGAAATGAGCTTAAGGAAAAAGTGGAGCAGTTGACAGAGATTTTGATTAAACTCTCAAAACCCCTTGAATCCATACCACCTTCTTCCGTTTCTGCCGGATTCAATTTCTCATCGGTGCCTACGATTGAGAAGATTGCTAAAAAAGGAAGGGTGGTTGATGAATGGATCCAAAAGTTGCTCCAACAGGGGAAGGAAGTAATTCAAGACGTGGTGAAAGTTCATCAGTATTTGGGGGAGATTCAGAAGGAAGGAGAGAAGATGGATGAGGAATTCACTAAAGAAATTGGACAGCTTGATTTGACTTATGAAGCTCTCCAAGTATTAAGGCAAATACCAGCACATCTCTTGGTAGAAGAAGGCGTTCTTCCACATACAGATAAACACTTCCAGCTGACCAAGGCCATCAAGTTCAGAGTAAAGATCCTCAACGAAGCCTGCAGCAAGTTGAGAGAATCAAGGGATAAATTGATCGATGGGAAAAGTGATCTGGAAGAAGAATTGCTGAAGATTTGTCCAAAGGTGTCAGTTGGGAACTCAGGTATCCTATCACCAGATGATCTCTTCAAACAAGTCCAAGAATCTGTTTAGCATGAACCTGTACACGGATTTGACCTTGAATTCATTGGTCAGTTTGTAAGGATTGAACATACGTTGGAGGCCTTAAGAAAGCTTAGCAAAGGATTGAAAAAGCTTCCCGGCAATGCCAATGATATTCATGAGACCTGCGAAATGTGGAATGATCATTCCACTGCACCTGATGAAAATGAAATGCAAGGCATTATTCGGAAGTTCTAGGAATTTCAGAACAAACAGTCTCAGCTGGAGGATGAGAAAGAGGAAGAAGCAAAAGATGATGATTCGGATTAAGTCCCAACGTCCCATGTCATTTCTATTTTTAGATTGACATGTCTTTTTTATTTCCGTTTTGTCATATTTCTTTAATCATGTTTTGACTTGATCTCCTGCGTGAGAGTCATGCAAAACTGAACTCCAGTTAACATGCTACTTTTTAGGATCTGTCTTGTTTTATCTCTAGCTTCTTTTGTTATAAATAAGGGATGCCTATGCATTCAAAAGGGTCAAGAATTTTTGGAATATTGAGAGGCTATTGGAAAGGAGAAAAACTTTGTGTTTTCTTTCAATCATTTTGAAGAATAAGAATTGATATCGTTTTACAGACTTTGTGTTGTGGAATATATCTTACTTAAGACAGTGTTCTTATGTTCATGATCTTAAGCTATTCTTTGCATAGAATCTCAGTGTTTCTAATTATTTCGAACATTATATTTGTGATCTAAACCTCGTATGATTATTTCGTGCTCTGCGTTTACTCGAAATAAAATACGTTTCTCCCATTTCCTTTCTACTGTGCTTCTTTCACTGTAACAGTTTCTAACCTATTTCATTTACGAAAGAAATATCCTTGAATCGTGTGAATGTGGATTTCGGGATTTCATCCCAACCCCCAATGGTTATATTAGTGTGAATATTGTATATATTATTTACTGTGTTTTATATTAGCAATAAACAGGTAGCCTCACCTATCTTTGAGGAGGGATTTAATCCCATGTACTGTGGTTGAACCTCATATTTTGATTTGAAAAAATATCCAACCAACACTACTCTACTTTCTCTTTTATCTCATCTCTGCTTGCCTTTGTTTCCTTCAACTTCTGGCACAACACATTCATGGCATCTTGTGTGTCCTATTGTGCTCCCTCCCTTATTAATTTTCCTAGATCAATCCTTGTGATTTGATAATCGATGACCATTATATCATTATTTGTTTTTTCACCCATGAGAGTCGAAATCTCCGCAAGCTTATGCCCTAAGGCATCCACTGAAACCCTTGAAACTATTTTGAGTTTATTGGTAGACTTGGTAGGAGTGACCTTGAGGGAACTGAAATGAAAGGCTTGTAGGGGAACTAGCCCTTTCCTCTTCCTTGGGGTTTGATATATTAACCATTGAGGAATACTGGAAGAATTTTCTCCCATCGTAGGTGTTACGGTCACATCTATAGGTGGAGGAAGGTTTTCTTTTGGAGTGGTGATAATTGCGAGTGTAGTGTTCATGGGAATGGAATCAGGGAATGAAGATATAAAAGGAGGTGGCATATCCATGGTTAACTTGGGTCTAGTGGGGAAAGGTGAGAGGTCAGAGAATATTTTAGCCATGGCTGAGGAATTTGGTGAACAAATCTGAAGCAAGGAAGTCTGAATGGGAGGAGGTAATGATTCTGAAATTAAAGCTCGAGAGGTAAGAGGAAGACTTACCTCTGATGAGCTGCCAACCAAAAGGGGAATGAGAAGTTGATCAACCTCTAATCCTAAAGGAATATTTCCTTGTTTTGGTGGTGGAGGTGAATCAAGTATCTCAACCATTTGTGGGAGAGTGGCCAAAGATGTGGTCACTTGCTCTTCTCCCTTTCTAACAAACTTAACCTTTATTGTCCTCTTGGAAGGGTTCTTATCCTTTTCCCTTTTTCCCTTAGAGGGTACCACTTCCAAAGTAGCTAGCTTTGAAAAAATCTTTTCTTTATAAATCATTTCCCAAGAAATGAGCCACGCCTTAGTAAGGGAAATAATTTGAGAAACTCTTCCTACGATAGAAAATTTCTTAGCAATAGACCAATCAAAGGCTGGGAATACATATTGGTCTTCATTCACCCCATTCTACAAGGTGTCAAGGACACTGTCATTATCCATGGTGCCTTATGGGATGTTAGATAGATCTATCATATGAATCTCTGCAAGTGTTAACTTGTTATTGTCCTTTCTTCGGATGGTAAATTCATCCCGAAGATCCACCCAAATGTCTTCTACATTGGGAACATGTAGATATAAGGTCCCGTATGACTTAAGGACTCCTCAAAAATCAAACCCATCTCTGTGCTTCATGTGTTTCTTTAACTTTTTCTATATCTCGTGCACCACGTTTTTGTCTTTAACCACTGTTGAGCACGTGTACCTTCCGATAGAAATAGTGAAGGAGATGGTGGCCTTGTGCTTACTCTATTGGAATTTGTGAAAATCCAACAATTATCTAACCAACTCCATTAGGATCAGCTTATCACATGGGAACCTGGGAAAATAGAAAGGATCACCTAGGTACATGACCACCTGAAGGTATGTGAAATTCTTGAATTGCAAAAAGATACAAGCCCATTTCGATACTTCGGCCCATGCCTCATCAGAGATTCTTCTTTTCTTTAGATCATGGTTCATCTTGCAGCTGTTTTCATAAAAGAAGGCATCATTCACTATTCAGAATTAATCTTGTACCCCTTCATTGTCAGTTGAGGTAAGTACCGATATATGTGTTCTATTTCCCTATTTCCCTTTGCATCTAACCCTGGATAATTTCTCATGCCAGCTGCTGCATAGTTGACGTATGATGACATATAGAAATTGCCAATAGACAAGACTGTTTTCATCTAGGATTCTATCTCATCACTTATAAGACTGCTCCAATCGATCCCTTGGTCAATATTCTTTATGATGACCATGAATTGATACGTCCACCCTTGGAAGTCTCTCGACTTGGGGAGTCCAAATAATCAACTTAGCATTGTCATGATATCACTAATTTCAAGGATGAAATCACTCTTAGGGATAAACTTGGGAAACATAGAGATGGCTGGCGTGGCCTTGATCAAGAAATTTTTATTTACATGCCTAATGCAATCTTCTTGATCATTTTCCCAAGCCTTCTTTGCTAATTAAATATTCAAATCAACATTTTCTTTAAAGTTGGGCAATCTTAAGAGGTCATCAAAGTAACCTCCTTACAACTTCACTATGGTTTCTCCTGTTTGATTTCTCACTGAGAAGGAAGCTTAGTCATAATTGGAAGCACAAGCCTGAATGAACTCAGGGATTGAGTAGACTTTGGGAATCATGATACAAGAGGGAGGCCACTGCTGGCTATTGACTTCATCTAGGGAATCTAAGAATAATCCTTGATTCTATTCCAAAATTCTTCAATGTCTATATTACCAAGCTCCACGTCCTAGATGTCGTAATTACAATATATGTAGGAAGGTGAATCCATCTTCTGGTACTTGTACTTCATCTTTCCTGACCTGATTTTACAGGATCTTACATGAGAAGTCTTGAAGAAATAATGCCTAGATGACTTCTGGTTGAATGATCAGGCTTGAAAGCTTGCTGAGAAACCCTATAGACCCGCCACACTAACTAGAATTTGGGACTTGTAAATCACTTTGTGAAAATTGACACACTAAAATGTATATCAGAAATTAGGTCATGTTGAACTCTTTGTGAAACTCAACACAAAGGCGGAACTCAGGGGATGTTAAGCACTTCACAAAACCTGATACAAGTGGAGCAAGGGTGATGTTGAACACTTTTCAAAACGTGATACAAGTGGAAGTCAGAGGATGTTGAACACTTGGAGAAACTTGATACTCTGCTGAAGCTGAACGATGTCAGACACCCTGTAAAACTTGAAATAAAGGCGTCGGGTTTTTGGGATGTCAGAACACGTAAAATTCCCGCCAAGTTTGTAAGTTAGGATTTTTAGATTCTTCTCAAAAATCAAAAGAGTATATCCCATGGGAAAAAAGGAAAACATTCAAAGGGTGAATTCCAAACTAGAGGTTTCATGGGAATACAACAGGAAATGAAGAAAACAACCCAAAACCCTAAACCTAGAGGGAAGAAAAAGAAAAGAGGGAAAAAAGCCAAATGAACACCTCAAAAACAACCCCAAAGACCTCAAAGTGGTAAGAACAGAAAAATACCTTCAATAAATTTGAAAAATTGTAAAATACGGATCATGAAATCAATCAAGAGGTTTAGTCAGGTTTAGGGGTCGAAGGAACATGCATGAAAAACTCCACATAGAAAAAAATATACTAGGTAAAAATGATGTGTAAAATCAAACTATTTATAAAGCCCTAGCATTAATTACACCTCATCTGACACGTGTGCCAACTACCCAACAACTCAAAATTAATGTTATGTCATCATGTTTGCAGTTTCTGAAAACCTGATACAAAGGTTTTACTATCAATTCAGGTTTCAAGAAACAACTGTCATGAAACATGAGATGTTTGGATGTTATGAAGTTCTGAAAGCCTGACACAAAGGATCATTTCGGGTTTCAGGTTTCAGGAAACAAGTTACATGGAGCATGAATTTTGTAAGGTATATTTTGATGCTTCTGAGTTCTAAAAACCCAACACAAAGGATCATTTTGGGTTTCAGGTTTCAGGAAACAAGCGACATGGAGCATGCATTTTGCAAGGTATGTTCCGATGCTTCTGAGTACTGAAAACACAATACACTGGCTTGTGATCAAGTTTTGGGTTTTAAAAAAAAACTGAGATGAAGCATGCAAAGGATATGTCTCCATGTGATGGAAACCTAAAAACCTAAAAATCTCCTTCAAAGGGAATTTTTAGAAGATTTTTTCAAAAAAATTCTATGGTTATCTCAATTTTAGCTGAAATCACTAAAAACGAGATAACAACTGGCTCCAGTTGGGGACTTTCTTTGAGACATCAAAGGAAGAGAACTCATATATCAAAAATATTTATCCATTGGGCTACATATTCTGAAGAAGAAAAACTAAAAACAAAGAAAGAAAGAAAATAAAGCAAACACACAACATAAAATAAATTATGATACAGTGTAAGAGAGTGTCTTGAATTACTGATGGAACAACTTTAGATGTTGACCACTGAAAGGTAGAGGAAGAAACTCTCCATCCAAATATGATAGACAAAAGCTATTTTCAACATTCACCTGATGTATTTTGAAAGGACCTTTCCATAAGGAGTCAAACTTGTCATGCATCCCTTTGTGCTCTCTTCTCTTGTCCTAGAGAAGTACTAGATCTCTGACTTCGAAATCACGTTGCTTTGATTTTTTGTCAAATATCTTTTTGAATTTTCTCTGATGATCTGCTATGTGATCCACCACCTTCTTCCTTTCTTCTTCTAGCATGGCTAGGTATCTTATCCTTTTCTCAATGGAATCTTGAAAAGTTTCATCTTCAATTGCTTTGGCCAACTATAAGGCTGGAAATTCTATAGAGATATGAATCTCAGCATCATTCCCATACAACACTTGGAATGGGGACATTCCAATAGCTCACTTAGGAGTAATCTGATCTTCCCATAATGCATCATACAATGCTTTGTGCCATGTCCTCTGATTCTCATCGACCAACTTTTTGATTATGGTCACCAGGTTCTTGTTGCTTGATTCAACCTAACCATTTCCTTGGGGGTAATAATCAAATGAATGAGCCAATGTGATCTCAAATCCATAAAAAAATTATTTCAACTCATGGGATGAGAAATTGGAAGCATTATCAGCAACAATCTTGTGAGACACATTGAATATAACAATTATATTCTCCTTATTGTTACACATAGCTTCGGAGGTTACTTTCTTGATTGGCGCAACTTCCACCCACTTGGTGAAATAGTCTATGGTGGTGAGCACATAATTCTTACCAGCACTAGAGGAAAAATTGAACACTCCAATGAAATCAATTCCCCATTAACGAAAAGGTTATTCAATCACCACAAGTTTCCAGGGAAGAGCTGCCAGCTTAGTACAACCAACGAAATGTTGATAAGATTCACACTTGGCTACCCAATTAGTTGAATCTCAAAAGAGAGTAGGCCAATAGTACCTGGCCCGTAAGATCTTATAAGCCATTACAGAGGAAGAGAAATGTCCTCCACATTCTAGATTGTTGAAGGACTCTAGCAACCTTATCTGCTGAGACTTATCAACACAGCGCAGGAATACACCATGAATACCCTTCTTCTATATACCATTATCCCATAGAATGTATCTTGCAGACATTAACCTAACTGTCCTCTTTTCTTTTTGGCGTCAATGCGGACGAAATTTTCCATAAGTTAAAAAGAAAGCAATATCTGTGTACCATTCATCTTTTGTGCTTACAAAACGTGCCATGGGCAATTCTGAAGAAGTACCTTCAGTTTCTTCACATTTCGTATCAACATTATTTTTCGTGATCAATTGGCACATGCCTCTTCCTCATACTAACTTGGTAGGTATGATGTCCAAGTCATACTCCTGGAATTTGGATATCCAGTTACCTCATTGACTACCCAAATCCTATTGAGTCTAGATGGATTTAACTGTGGTATCAGGAATAACAACGAGAGTGTGAGAACTCAACACATAATACCTGAAATGCTTCACTGCTCTCACCACTACATAAGCATGTTTTTAAATTTGTGACATATTCAATTCATGTTCCTTTAATGGGAAGCTCATGAAATC
The DNA here is from genome assembly GCA_019776745.2 of Taxus chinensis. Classification (NCBI taxonomy): domain Eukaryota; kingdom Viridiplantae; phylum Streptophyta; class Pinopsida; order Cupressales; family Taxaceae; genus Taxus; species Taxus chinensis. Next base: position 116,511,043 of record CM034155.1, on the reverse strand, counting down.
GATGGGAGCTTCAATTCCTTCTTCATTCTCCTACATCAGGATGGTCGATACTATATGTGTGAAAGCATAGCTATACATGATGAAATCATTTTTGAAATCCAGGCACACCAAGAGGGGAGCATGAGAAATTTCCCTTTTGACTTCTTCAAATGAAAGCTTCCCCTCAGTGCTCCATCAAAATGGATTTTTACCTTTCATCATCCCAAGGATATCCTTGGTTTTATTGGCAAAGTCAGCTACAAATCTTCTTAGGAAATTGACCTTTCTGAAAAAGGAGTGCACCCCAGTTTTGCTCATGGGTAGGGTAAGGATTTGGATGGCCTTCACCCTCTCTAGGTTGATCTTGGTTCCTTCTTTAGTCACGATATGACCTAACAAATTTCCTGCTGTTACTCTGAATATGGAATTTTTAGGATTTAATGAAATACCATGACACGTGCACCTTAATATTACTTGTTCCAAATGATCATAATGATCACTTCACTTTTTAGAGAAGACCGTCAAGTCATCCAAATACACAACTATGACCTTGCCCATCAAATATTTGAAAGCTAAGTCCATAGCTATTTGAAACATGGCTCTGGCATTAATCAAACCAAAAGGCATCCTCATGTAAGAAAATGTTCCCCATGGGGTGGTGAATGTTGTTTTATGTTGATCTTCAGCAACTACCTCAACTTGATTATACCATGAAAATCCATCAAGCATGGATAACATTTCTACTATAGTAAAAGTCTGTAATACTTGGTCCATGATGGGAAATGGATTATTTTCTTTCAATGAATACTGATTAAGGTTCCAGAAGTCAACACAAATCCATATTTCACCATTATTCTTTCTTATAGGGACAATGTTAGCAACCCAGGTGGAATGATGGATTAGAAAGATAATCCTTGCAACTAACATCTTCTGAATTTCAGCAAGGATAGTCCCTGAGATCTTTAGGTTGTAATGTATTTGCTTCTACCTGTAGGGTTTAACCTTAGGATTTAAAGGAATACTATGTTGCACATCCTTGGGCTTGAAAGACTTTAGATCCACATATGACCATGCTAGGACATCCATATATCTCTTCAGGAGTGAAGAGAATCTTTATTTTTCCTCTAGAGAACAACATTTACCAATGTTTACCATCCGTAGTTGATCAACAGAGCCTAGGTTAACTTGATCTACCTCTGACGAGGAAGCACCTTCAGCTTGCCTTTTATCCTAAATGAAACAGTCATGCCTGCCAAACAGACCTTCCAGAGAAACTAACCCCTTTGGAATATTATTACCTTTAAGCTGGATGAATTCACCATCAATTTCTTGATATGAATTTGAGATGAACTCATGTAAAGCTGATTATAATCCTTCAAAATAAATATCACTGAAATTATCAACTTTCTCAAGAAAAGACAATATCTATTGATCATCATTAAACACTTGCCAATGTGCTGAATTATCTGGAACGCTTGGACGATGCACAATCTCAATGGTATACGTGTCTTGTTTGAACTTTCGGTGAGGAAGGAGAAGAGATGAAAATATGGATAAAGAATTATCTTTATCATTGTAATCTCTTAAGACTGCCTTAATGGAAAAAGCATCAAAGCATTTTATGATGTCCCAAACCTTGTTCCTGTAATGTCTTAGGTGATCATTTTTTACCTGATAGATCCCCCTTACTTGATTCACAATCAACTCGGCATCTCCCTGCACTTTAAGATTTCAGATTCCTTTTTATCTTTCCATTTCTAATCTTAATAACAAAGCTTCGTATTCATCTGTGTTATTAGTATTATATAACTGTAACTTGAAAGAAAAGGGAAAAATCTTGAAATATGGAGATATGAGAACCACGGCACAACCTGACCCAGTAGTTGAACAACTCCTGTCAAACTCAAGGGTCCAAATAGTATTAGGATCTTATTCTTTGACTTCTACAGAGGGCACCTTAGATTTCATGAAATAATTACCCAAGCCTGCATCTTCAAAGAGAATTTGAGCCTTAGGATCATCTGATTTAGTGACCAGATACTTTTCTTGTGCTTCGGGGAGAAGGAAACGAGGACCTCCATTTACTGGACTTCTATCTTTGGTCCATTCCATGTTGATTTCTCCTACAACATCTTTGAAAAAACATCTTCCCAAGATAATACCATAAGCAGTCGGGATATCAGCAACCATGATAGTCATTTTCACCCTCTTTTTAGGGAAGGCAACAAATACAAATTGTGCCTCCTTGATTTGGCCAATCAAGGGGAATTGTTTGGTTTCCATGGAATAACACCACCCATAAGATTTAGTCAAGGTGAGTCCAAGGGCATGATCTACTTTTGTGGGCATTACGTTATCAGAGGCTCCTAAGTGAATTATGCAATTGCTGAGTTTAAAACCATTTATAAGGACAAATAAAACGGTTCAATATTTCCTGAAGAAGAAGCAGAGGTCATATTACTCTAAGGTAAAGGATGGGTGGGGCTAGGAAAAATCCCTTTTGAAGATGAAGGAATAACAACATTGCTTCTAATGAATTTGGCAAGTTTCTCAAATTGCTTAGGGTTGGACTGCAGGTACTCAGCTTCCAACATTTGGATTTTGGTTTTCTTTCCATGATCAATGATGTTAAAAGTGGTATATGAAGGAATGATGGAGGGTTTAGTTCTAGTTACACTGGTCTAAGCCAAGGTAATGGCCTTGAGAGAAGGAGAAAAAGAGTTAGAAGAGTAAGTTACCTTTTTAATTGTCTCCTTTTCAGTTTGCACTGAGATGGGAGATCCTCTTTTAGCCATAACGACATGAGCTTCTTTAATTTTCTCTTTAGATTCTTCAACCGGATTTCTGGGGTTCTAAGATTGGGATTGAGTGAACACTACAAATTATTGACCATCATGCTCACCTTCATCTTGTTCGTACTCTAAGTATCCAATGCTAGATTTATCAACTGAATCGTCAAAAGACTCATCAGCATATCCTGAAGCTTCGAAAGCTTCATGAGAATCTTGATCTTTTGGTTCTTCACCCTCCTCAACTATTTCAACTGTTGCATTGACAGGAGGAGCTTCAATGGCCATCCTAGTGGGAGCAATGATCAACCGATTCTTGTCTCTTGTGGGAGTGCCATTGGCATTGTTGAAATTCCATCTAGGAATATCTTGATAAGGAATGTTGGTTCCTTGTTGATACATTTTCTTATTTAAAGTGATCAAGTAATTGGGCATCTTCTAAATCATAGGATCAGTAGTACTCTGAGAAGAACTCTAATTTTTAGGATTTGATGATTCTCTTCTGATATTTCCAACCAGAATAAGATCATCTTCTATTTCAGTGGTTGTAGCTTGAGCAGTAGCCAAATTGGGGATAACATATCTTCTCAACAAGAAGCTCACATTAGGGGGTTGAGCATTGATGAAGAAACACTTTTGATTTTCAAGAGTGGGAACGAATAGCTCTGGAATGTTACAAATCATCTTGTTGAATTTGGCTATGAAATCCCGCATGGGTTCATAAGAATCCTTCATGTGTGTATGATGTGCTAACAAGGCATGAGAGTCTTCAGCTGATTTGAATCTTGGTTCAAATACAGACTGCATGGTGGTCCAGTTGGTAATGCATTCATTCAGAAGATGGTAGAAGCATTATGCTATTACACCATGTAATGTATCAATGAAGATTTGAATAGAGACATCTTCAAGAGAAACTCCAAGAACACCACATGTGACAAATAATGAAGCGATGTGTTCATTAGGGTGTTGATTCCCATCACTGTTGAACTTAGGAATATTATTACATGACCCATGTGGTATATCGTGCAACGGTGGACTTAGGGAAAGAGGACCAATAGCCACACCCCAAGGCACAGGTTGTGCTGTCAATCTTCTGAATGAAGTGCATATAGGAATCCAAGTATTAGACAAGAATAACTCATTGCAAGTTGTAAAAAAATATTATTCTTAAAGAACCTGAGTTCTTCAGATAGGTGAAGAACTTCTCACTCAGCTAGACGCAACATTGTTGGGTGAAATTCTGAAATTATGTTGCTGAAGCAAATCAAAGAATGGATCAGTTTCACCCCTGGCTCAGCTTTACCGAGTGAAGATATTTCTAGATAGCTTGAACTGGAAAATAGATCTTCTAAAAATAAGGCAAATATGGAGTCACCAAACACCAACAGGATAAGCTTAGTCTTATATATCCATATTTCCCCAGCGGAGTCACCAAACACTGTTGGTTGGATATTTTTTCAAGCCAAAATATGAGGTTCAACCACAGTACATGGGATTAAATCCCTCCTCAAAGATAGGTGAGGATTCCTTTTTATTACTAATCTAAAACACAACAAAAATAATATATAGAATATTCACACTATTCTAACCATTGGGGTTGGGATAGAATCCCGAAGTCCATATCCACACAAGGTGAAGATATTGTTGTTTTATAAATGGAATGGATTGCAATGGAAATTATTATTATGGAAGAAACAAAATGGACAGGAAATGATAAGAACATATTTTCTTTCGAGAAAACACAAATCATGAAATACTCATACAAGTTTTAGATAACAAATGTAATGTTTGAAGCAATTAAAATAATCGAGAGTGCTAAACAAAGAATAGCTTAAGATTATGAACATAAGAATAATATCTTAAGAGATATGAATCTCACAACAAAAATTTTGAAAAATAACATCGGTTTCTATTCCTCAAATGTATAAAAGAAAACATAGTTTTTCTTCTGTACAATAGTTCTCAATATTCCAAAAATCTCAACCCTTTGGAATGCATAAGTATCCCTTATTTATAATAAAAAGAGCTGAGATAAAATGGGATAAATCCTAGAAAATAGTCTTTAAATGAGATTACTATTTTTCTTGACTCTCACGCAGGAGACCAAGTCAAAATATTCTTCCTATATGACGAAATGAAAATGAAAAAGACATGTAAATTTCAGGATTGAAATGACATGAAGCATTATGGCTATTCTATTTCATTATCTTTGTCTTCCTCTAGCAAAGCCTGCTTGTCCCAAAAAAATTGGAACTTTCAGATTATGCCCTGCATCTCATCTTCATCAGGCGCGGTGGAGTGGTCACTCGGGACCTCACATGTTTCCTGAGTATCACTTGCGTTACCAAGAAGTTTCTTCAATCTCTTGTTGAGTTTCCTTAGTGATTCCAAAGCATGTTCAATCTCCACAAACCTATCAATGCTTTCCAGACTAAATCCATAAGCTGGTTCGTGTTGAATTGATTCTTGGATCTGCTTGTAAAGATCATCAGTAGGTAGAATACTCAAGCTTTCATTTAACACTTTAGCGCAGATATTGATTAGCTCTTCTTCTATGTCATTTGTGGCATCAATCAATTGATCTCTGGATTCCCTCAATTTGTTGCAAGCTTCATTGAGAATATTTATTCTGAATCTAATGGCTTTGGTTAGTTGAAAATGATTTTCCCCATGTGGAATGATTCCTTCTTTGATCAAGACGCAGGATGGAACCTGTTTCATTGTATTGAGAGCTTCAAAAGTTAACTGTAGATTCCCGACTTCTACCAAAAAATCATCATCCATTTCTCACCATCCTTCTTTATATTCTCCAAGGATTTGTAGACATCCACGGTGTCATCAATGACCTCTTTTGCTTGCAGGAGTAGCCTCTCGATCCATTCATCAACCGTTCTCCCCTTCTCATTAATCTTCTCAATCCTAGGTCCTGATGAGAAATCAAACTTGATAGGAGTAGGGGTAGAGGATGATGGTGTTGAATCAGGAGGATTTTAGAGCTTGAGTAGTACTTATGTCAGCTGCTCTACTTTCTCTTTTAGCTCATCTTTGTTTGCCTTCATTTCCTTCAGCTTCTGGCACAACACATTCATGGAATCTTATGCATCTTGTTGTGCTCCCTCCGTTGTTACTTTTCCTAGATCAACCCTTGTGATCTGATAATCAGTGACCATTATATCATTCTTGGTTTTTTCAGCCATGGGATTGGAAATCTCTGAAAATTTATGTTCTGAGGCATCCACTGAAACCCTTGAAACCATTTTGGGTTTCTTGGCACACTTGACAGGGGTGACCTTGAGGGAACTGAAATCAAAGGTTGATAGGGGAGCTACCAATTTCCTCTTCCTTAGGGTATGATCTATTAACCATTGAGGCATACTAGAAGAATTTTCTCCCATCGTAGGTCTTACGGTCAAATTTGCAAGTGGAGGAAGGTTTTCTTGTGGAGTGGTGATCATTGCGAGTGTAGTGTCCATGAGAATGGACTCAGAGAATTAAGGTACAAAATGAGGCAGCATATCCATGGTTAACTTGGGTCCAGCAGGGAAAGGTGAGAGGTCAGAGAAGATGCTAGCCATGGCTGAGGAATTTGGTAAAGAAATCTGAAGCAAGGAAGGCTGAATGGAAGGAGATAATGATTCTGAAATTAAATCTTGAGAGGTAAGAGGAAGACTTAAATTTGATGAGCTGCCAACCAAAAGGGGAATGAGAGGTTGATCAATCTCTTCTCCTGAAGGAATATTTCCTTTTTTTGGTGGTGGAGGCGAATCAAGTATCTCAACCATTCATGGGAGAGTGGCCAATGATGTGGTCACTTGCTCCTCTCCCTTTCTAAAAAACTTAACCTTTGTTGGCCTCTTAGAAGGGTTCTTATCCTTATCCTTTTTTCCCTTGGAGGGTCCCACTTCCAAAGTAGCAAGCTTTGTAAAACTCTTTTCTTTATAGCTCATTCCCTAAGAAATGAACCACGCCTTAGTACGGGTAATAATTTTAGCATCTCTTCCTATGATAGAAGCTTTTTCAGCAATGGACCAATCAATGGCTGCGAATACATATTGGTCTTCATTCATCCCATCATACGAGGCATCAAGGAAACTTTCATTGACCATTGTGCCTTCTGGGATGTCAGATAAATCTAACATCTAAATCTCTTCAAGTTTTAACCTTTTATTGTCCTTTCTTCGGATGGAAAATTCATCCCGAAGATCAACCCAAATGTCTGCGATGCTTGACACATGTAGATATAAGGTCCCGTACGACTTAAGGACTCCTCGGAAAGCAAACAAATTTTTGTGCTTCATGTGATTCTTCAACTTTTCATGTAGCTCATGTACAACATTCTTGGCTTTAACAAATATTGAGCACGTGTACCTTTCGATATAAATAGGGAAGGAGACAATGACCTTGTGCTTACTCTATTGGAGTTTGTGAAAATCCAAAAATTGTCTAACCAACTCCATCAGGATCAGCTTATCACATGGGAACTTGGGAAAATATAAAGGATCACTAGGGTACATGATCACTCGAAGGTATGTGAACTTCTTTAATTACAAGAAGATACAACCCCATTTCGATACTTCAGCTTGTGCCTCATCAGAGACTCTTCTTTTCCTTAGATAATGGTTCATCCTACACATGTTTTCATAAAAGAAGGCATCGTTCACTCTTCTAAATTGATCCTCAGAGAACTTCATTGTCAATTGAGGGAAGTATTGATATATGTGTTTTGTTTCCCTATTGCCCTTTGTATCCAACCCTGGATAATTTCTCATGTCGGCTACTACATAGGTGACGTATGACGACCTATAGAACTTGCCAGTAGACAAGACTATTTTCATCTGGGAGTCTATTTCATCACTTATAAGACTTCTCCAATCGGTCCCTTTGACATTCTTCTTTATGATGACCATGAATTTATACATCTACCCTCGGAAGTCTCTCAACTCGGGGAGTCCAAATACTCTACTTAGCTTTCAAGGATGAAATCACTCCTAGGGACAAACTTCAGAAACCTAGAGATGACTAGCTTGGCCTTGATCAAGAACTTTTTATTTACATGCCTAATGTAATCTTCTTGATCATTGTCCCAAGCATTCTACGCTGATTGAAGATTCAAATCAACATATTCTTGAAAGTTTGGAAATCTTAAGAGGTCATCAAAGTAACCTCCGTCCAACTTCATTATGGTTTCTCTTGCTTGATTTCTCACTGAGCGGGAAGCTCAGTCATAATTGGAAGCGTAGGCCAGAATGAACATGGGGCATTGAGCAGACATTGGGAATCCTATTGCAAGAGGAAGGTTACTGCTGGCTATTGACTTCATCTAGGGACTATGAGAAGAATCCTTGATTCTATTCGAAAAGTCTTCCATGTCTATATTACCAAGCTCCATGTCCCGAATGTCGTAATTAAAATCTATGTAGGAAGGGGACTCCATCTTTTGGTACTTGTACTTCATCTTTCCTGACCTGTCTGACTCATCCTTAGATTTTCTAGGATTCGACATGAGAAGTCTTGAAGAAAGAATGCCTAGATGACTTCTGGTTGAATGATCAGGCTTGAAATATTGATGAGAAACACTAAAGACCCACCACACTAACCAAAATTTGGGACTTGCAAAGAACTTTGTGAAACCTGACACACTACAATGTATATCGTAAATTAGGTCATGTTGAAAACTTTGTGAAACCCGACACAAATGCAGACCTTAGGGGATGTTAAGCACTTCACAAAACCTGATATAAGTAGAGCCAGGGTGATGTTGAACACTTTGCAAAACCTGATACAAGTAGAAGTCAGAGGATGTTGATAAATTGGAGAAACCCAATACTCCATAGAAGCTGAACGATGTCAGACACCCTGTAAAACTTGAAACAAAAGCGTAGAGTTTCTGGGATGTCAAAACATGTAAAATTATTGCCAAGTTTATAAGTTAGGATTTATAGATTCTTCTCAAAAATCAAAATGGTATATCCCATGGGAAAAATAAGACAAAATTCAAAGGGTGAATTCCAAACAAGAGGTTTCGTGGGAATACAACAGGAAATGAAGAAAACAACCCAAAACCCAAAACCTAGAGGGAAGAAAGAGAAAAGAGGGAAAAATGTTAAACGAACACCTCAATAACAACCCCAATGACCTCAAAGCGGTAAGAAGAGAAAAATACCTTCAATAAATTTGAAAAATGGTCAAAGATGGATCACCAAATAGATCAAGAGGTTCGGTTGGGTTTGGACGTTGAAGGAACATACACGAAAAATCCACACAACAAAAATATACTAGGTAAAAATGACATGTAAAATCAAACTATTTATAAATCCCTAGCATTAATTACACCTCATCCAACACATGTATAAACTACTAGACAACTCAACATTAATGCCATGTCATCATGCTCAGAGTGTCCGAAAACCTGATACAAAGGTTTTACTATCAAATCGGGTTTCAAGAAACAACTGTTATGAAGCATGAGATGTTTGGATGTTATCAAGTTTCGAAAACCTGACACAAATGATCATTTCAGGATTTAGGTTTCGTTAAATAAGTGACATGGAGCATGCATTTTTCAAGGTATGTTCCGATGCTTCCAAGTTCTGAAAACCAGACACAAAGGATCATTTCAGGTTTTGGGTTTCGGGAAACAAGTGACATGGAGCATGTATTTTGTAAGGTATATAACACAAGAAGTAAGGCTTTCAAAGGGACAGGGGCTCATGACAAGCGAAAAGCTCCCTTACTTTCAAACATTCCTAAAGAGGTTCCTAATAAAGATCCATCTACTAAAATCCCTGTAGTTCCAAACAAAAATCATACCCCTCCTTATGCACAAGTTGTCAAAAACCCTATACCACCTAATGAGTGTGTCAGCTTTCCTTCTAATATTGCCTTGCCAAAGAATGTCCCATATGACATTGCCCAAGTTTTAAGTCAAATCAAAGTCTCTATCCCAATTGCTTAGTTGCTTAGGATTCCCAAGCACAAAAGGAGAGCATTTGAATACCTAGGATTGAAAGAAGAGAAGACTGCCCTAAGCAGAAATGTAAATAATGTGGAGACTCCTCTAATCATTCAAGAATTTAAGACACCACTAGCATTGGAGGAACTAGGTGAACCATCTGAGGTATGTTTGTGAACATCCTTGGTGGACTCTCAGCTGAATGTGGATCCTTTCTTCACCACTTTGATTATTAAGGACAAACTATTGCACAACTCCATGTTTGACTCAAGGGCATCATGCAATGTCATGCCTTTGGAAGTCATGAATGAGATGAATATCAAATTGACATCAACATATGGGAAGTGCACTACCATGGACTCCAGAGAAGGCTAGTTGTGGGATGTGTGAAGGGTTTGGTGCTGCATCTTGCAGCTTACCCAGGTAAAAATCCAAAACTTGATGTTGTCATTGTTGACTACCCAGCCAAGTGGGGCATGCTATTGTCAAGAAAATTGGCTGCAAGTGTTGGAAGGAGTGTCCAAATGGATATGTCATATGCCACCATTCTAATTGAGGGCATCCTTGTTAGGTTGTATGGGGAAAAGAAGATGTTGTACCTCATTGGGGTTCCTAATAATGCATCATATGAATTATTGTACAAAAATGTTGATGATGATAACTTTGTGGGATTTGCTGATGGAAAGGATCACAAGATTGAGGAATGCAGGTGTCTTCAACAAGCGGGTTCTCCTTTGACTCTATAGTTTGATGGAGCTTTCTCTAAGTATGGGAATGGTGTTGTTGTTGTTCTACTTTCTCCAGTTCAGGAATTTTTTTTTTCCTTCAAACTCAATTTCGAGTGCACCAGCAACATTGTTGAGTGTGAGGCACTATTGTTAGGTTTAAGAATTGCTTGGAAATATGGTGTCAAGGACATCATTGTCAAAGGAGACTTAGGATAAATTGTAAAACAAGTCAGAAAATTGTATGCCACAAAGAATCAACAAATGAAATAGTACAAGCATGTGGTTTGGGATTTCATTGAGTTGTTTGATTCATTCAACATTGTGCATCATGATAGGAAATTCAATGACTTGGCAGACAAGCTTGCAGTATTGGAGTCTCATTTTGACAACTGTACAGTGTCCCCATATTGTGAGTATGAGGTTGAGGTATTGACCAGACCCTCTATCCCTGAAAATATTAAACACTAGCAAGTTTTTGATGATGATACTTAGATCAGAAGATTCTTGCAAAACAAGGGAGAGTTTGTGGATCAATGCATTGATTTAGAACCAATGGTATGTACAACAGAGGGAAAGGAAACTTTGTTTGGCAAGGGCATCATCCCGCTAAAGACCAATACTATTCCTAGATGGTTGATTCCTCTTGAGTCTAATTTTGATAATGTTGATCGCATTTTTAACAGATGCATGGCAGCCTCGAGGGATATTGAGGAGCATGACCTTGGTACAAAGGAGAATCTAAGGAAAATTTGGTTAGGCAACAATCTCAGCAAGGAGGAGAAGTAGTCATACATCCAATTATTGAAGAAATACCAAGATTTGATGGCTTGGACCTATGTAGATATATTAAAACAAAAGAAACATATTCAGCTCCAGTCAATTAATGTTCATTCCTGTCAAATGACTGAAAAGTCCTAGTAGACCCAAAATAGTTGCTCGCACTCAGAAGGCCATAAATTTTTCATTTCTCAATGAAATCACATGAAATTAGTACCATTGGAATTGTGGCTCCGATCCTAATGCACATCAATTAAGAAATTATGGATTTGGTGAAGGATAGACAAATATTTTGTAGAAAATGAGGCCAAGTTCAGAATAACATTTTATTTGGTAGTTGGACGCATTCAATGAAGCATGGACTACCATTTTTCACTTCTGCAAGTCATGGGACAGTATGGAGAGAATTTTTGTAAGAAACAGAACATCATTTCACTCCATTTAATACCTCTTACAAGTGGTTGAAGCACAGAATTCAGGATTTCCCTCTCTCTCCCTCTTCTTATTTTTCTATAAATTGGAGTGTTGGGTTCATTATAGGGAGAGGTTGTTTTGTTGTAGAAAATCTCTATCAAAATTGCTTTGTGAAGCCAATGTGCTATATCCCCTTGTAGTTGACTCTTTGCATGGTGATCTAGGCCCTTATCTTGTAACAGATTAAACTGTGCATATCATGAAGTAATAAAATACAAGTTTGTGGATGCATCTTCCCCTGCTGTGTTTCTTTGCATTCTTCTTGCCCCTTCAACCTTTATTACAAGTGTGTTGTGTATATTTTATGATCTTGCAAGGATCCATTATTATTGTGCATGTATGAAATATTTTTTTGAATGCATTTTCAGGTGGTGGAGAACTATTATCACCCCTTCTAGTATGCATTTTACTTCTATTTTTCACACATTGGAAGACTACTTTCACATTCCTCCTTTTCTGGTGTATCACTGTTGTAGTGTAGGATTTCATTTTTATGCATTCTCTCTCCTTGGTCCCTTGGAAAGTTAGATTAGGATAGTTACTTTTGTCTACATTAGAGTAGATTGTGGCATGTAGTTTGGGAGAAAGAACCAGCTTTCTCTGGAGGTCTATCTCAAGTATCAAGTCCCACAACTTAGAAATAGTACCCATGTTACCCAATCATACCATGAACTCAAGTATATGCACTTGAGTAAACATAAGGATGTTTTGATTTGGTGATAACAGATCTATCTTAGAGAAAGTTGTGGCTCCCTTCATCTGATCAAGCAAATCATCAATACATGGAAGGGGATAACAATTATTTATCATTACCATATTCAGATGGTGGTAATCAATAAAAAACCACAAGGATCCATCCTTATTCTTTATAAATATCACCTCTGCACCCCAAGGGGATACCCTAGGATGGATAAGGCCTTTCTCCATAAGGCCCTCATGCTGTAACTTGATCTCATAGAGTTCAGGGGTAGTCAAACTAAAATGTGCTTGTGAGATAGGCTCTACTCCCAGAATTAGATCTATATGAAAATCAATCTCATGAGGGGGTGGTAACCCTAGTAGCTCCCCTAGAAAAACATCTACAAAATATCTAAAAATGGGATGATCATCTAGCGATGGTCCACTAGACCCATCCTCTGATCTGTCACTAACTATGATAGCAAACATCTGAAAACCTCATCGCAAACACAACTTAAGATGCATAGCGGAGATGGTGTGGATAGAAACGGGTCTCCTAACCACCGCTATCACTTTCTCAAATCTTAGATCATTTGTACAAGATATGATCTTGTGGTAACAATCCACTTTGGCTTTGTGTGTAGAGAACCAATCCATACCCAAGATGACTCCATAAGATCCCAACGAAAGGATATGAAGATCCGAGGTAGTGGTGAAAGGTCCCAAATCCGCCACACACTCATTTACTAAGGAGTCTACATAGATCTTAGCTCCAGAAGCAATCTCAACATCCCAACTATGACCATGCCTGACTGTCACTCACCTGCATCGCTTTACCAAAGATGGTGTAATAAAAGAATTAGAAGAACTAGAATAAAACAAAATGGAGGTAGGAATACCACCTATGTTACATGTAGAATCAATAATTATAATCTGATGCTTAGCCTGGTAGTTCTCAACTGTTGCATACATCCTATAACTACGCCCAATATCACCAACATTAGGTTCTTAGATCTGTGCCTTACCCTTGTTATTAGGGTTCTGTGGGAAGTCTCTCTAAAAATGTCCAATAACAACACACCCAAAACAACCACCTAATCCTCTCACCTGAGTAGTAGCTCTAGTCGGTACTATGGAGGTTTGTGGTGTGGATCATGATGACCCTACTGTGGACTGCTGAGGTCTCTACTAGTGAGATCCTACTGAGTGAGCTCTCTGGGCATCTTGTGTCATGATGGGACCCCTAGGAGGAGGCCCCATACTCGAACATCTCTATACATCAAACCTCTGTGGAGATCTATAAGGTGGGCGGGAAGCCTGCTACTGCTACTACTGTGGTCTAAAAGATGACTGTGTTGAACCCTATTCACCATGAGGAAGAGGTAATGACCCCCTCGATCTTTTGTCCTGCATCATCTGTATACGGCTTCAGACTCACTCTCTAGCCTGCTGGGTCTTTCCCCAAGTCTCCTCTGCTATATATTCCTTTTCAATGGCCTCAGCTAATGTCTTTTGACAATGGATCTGTACTATAGCTCTAATTTCTAGATTCAGTCCCCAGATGAACCTATAGATCTGCACCTACTCATATTGTATGTAATCAACATACTGGAGTAGATCCAAAAATCTACTCTCATATTCTACGACTATAAGAGATGCCTACCGGAGGTCATGAAAATCATCTATCCACTCATGTAAGAACCTCTGTGACAAATATCTTCTCCTGAATCACTTCTCAAAGAGCTCCCAGGTAACTATCTTAGAATCAACATGGAGCTTCTGCTCCTCTGTCCGCCACCAAACACCAGCTCCATCCTTCAATAGATGGATCACAACATGAGATTTCGTGTTGCTAGAACAAGGACAGAGCTTGAAGCATCTGCTCAAGCTCACCAACCAGGCCTCTACCTAAAATCCATCTGTGTCACCAGAATAATGTGATGGCCAAAGCTTCAGGATCTCCCTGATGTGATCTGCAGTTGTGATCTAACGGCCTTTAGGCCTCTCTGCATGCTCATCCCTAAGCCTAGGGCTCTGATAACTCTCTATATGCCCTAAAACTTAGTCTTCATGTCCCCTCTGTAGTGACTCAGCTCTAACTGACTCCTCATGGGATTTCTCTCCTCTATCCTCCTCGCTATGCTAAGGAGATGCATGAGCCTCAATGGATGTCATCCTATCATGTCTGACTAAATAGGCCCCTATGGTCCCTCTGTGTAGAGAAACATTAACATCCTGAAGAGTCTGTAAAATCTTTTGTAGGATGGATGCTACAGTCTGATATGGAGGTGGTATGCATAGGTCTATGTGAAATGGCTCCTCATCTTGTTTGTGCCTCCTGCAAAAAGAAAAATGAGAGTTAGTTCCTTATTCTAGGTTTTACTTAGTTTACGTGTTTACTAAAATGTGTAATTTCTAAACTAACTTGTTTTCTATATTTAAAATTATGCTAGGTTTAAATTTTATGTGTCAAGTTTTCTACTGTGCCCAATGGCCCAAGATTTTGAACAACTTCTTTGATACCAAGTGTAACGCCACAAAAACAACCCACTTATGACTCAAGAACAACCTAGGACTAGTTAAGAAAAATTATGGAATATTTTTTTTTTATCTAAAAGAGTCTAGAACCAGGTTACAAGACAGCAGTTGTCGCAAGTAAGTTTCAAGGCCAAATAATATTAATATCTTATAGTTTTATTAATACGACAATTAATAAAAAAATCACAAGGTCCAAACTTAGGGTTAGATTTATCAATTAGGTTAAGAGAGTAATTTCTCACTATACCATTCTCTAATAGGGTTAAAATATTAAACTTGATTTATCTCAAATGAACTCACTCAAAAATTCCCAACAACATTCCCATAAGATAGGAAATTTCCTCACCTTTCTGGTGATATACAGAAGTCCTCCTAACTCCTCATATTTATCAAGTTATGGGCCGGTGGACCTTCGGAGGAAAATTTTCCCAATAGCGGGTATGTGGGCCTAGGGTAGAAAATTTTTCCATACACAGGCCTACGAGCTGGGGAGGGAAGTTGTTTTTTTGGTGTTTGGGGTTAAAATCACACTTTACCCCCCACATGCCCCCCCCCCCCCCCCCCCCCCCCCCGCTTGTGAGTCTGCGATGGGACTCTATGCCTAAAAACAATATTATACCATGGGCCACAAGGGACACGTGGTATGTTCTAAGAAAACGCGGGGAGATGGGTTAGCGGGGAAAAACATGCATTTTTTCCTTAAGGGATAAAAAGGCACATGGGATTAAGACCCACCTGGTTCTCACCAGTACCTCATGATGCTATGTGAAAAACATCCATTGAATGTGGATCGGTGGGCTGGCAGGAGAATTTATGAAAATTTTCCCAAAATCTTCCGAAGCACTAAGATAAAAAATGGGATCTGCTCCTTCATCGATGCCTTGTGTTGCCACATGGCAGCACCTGATTCACTGTAGACCGACGGAGTGGTGGAGGTAACTAATAAAATTTTCCCAAAAAATTTTAAAGGTTGAGTTAACTATTGTAGGCCCGTGCGGCCGCGGAAAACAACGAAAAAGGAAAAAGTGGGGCGGTGCGTCCATGGGGGAAATTTTTCAAAAATTTCTTTTGTTGAACATGGTGATTTATGATAAAAGGAAAGGCTTGCGGGTTAGTAGAGTGGTGGGGGAATTCGTGCCTTTGGTGTTTTTGACCAAAAAGTGCTAAAGGAAAATTCAGGCCCGCGGGTCCACCAAGGAAATTTTCCCAATAATTTTTTTTTTACAGTCAGAATTATTTTTAACGCCAAATGAAGGAAAAATTAAAAAGGCCATAACTTTTGATTGGGATATAATTTTTAGGAAAACAAGGACTTTTTGGAAATCTCTCAATGTCCTCTTTGCATAAGAATCATTAGTCTTTTATTCTGATAAATTTCAGGGAGTCAATTTCATGAAAAACGATTTGCAGGATTTTAAAAGGCAAACGGGTCAATTTTGAATTATGAAATTTTAATCAATTGATCTTCTTCCTCTCTCAACATGTCAATTAGATACAGGGAATTATTCTTAGATGAATTTCGGATGTATTTGGAAGGTAACTTTGTTTGATTGACTCCTTATTTTAAAAAAATACAACTTTGACAGCAAAACGACATCAAATGGTTGAGCCTGATTTTGCTAAGTTTTCTAAGAAATTCCTCAAGTGTTTTTGTCCAATTGAATTAATTTAGGGCATAATATTTCAATTTAATCATTTAATTTGTTATTTCCTTGTTGCAGGTCCGAACTGTGCATTTAGGATAAAGTATTTGCAAGTTTAAAAATACAAAATAGAGATCAAATTTTTTAAACGGTCTATTTGCCATTTTCTTCTTCCAAGTATTAGAATTCGTTCCAATTCTAATCTAATTCATTTAGTTGATTCAAATCAAACTATTCAAAACCCAAAAAGCAATTCTGATTTCCAAATTTACACATTTCAAAAGACAAAATTTTGTGTTTTCCTCACATGCATTTATTCCTTTCATATAGAGATTTCAAATACATTTCAACTTAGATTTTAAACAATAGTAGTTTCAATTGTGGAATGGAATGAAAAATTTATTCAAAAGAAAATATTTTCCTCTTTTATAACTTCTCTTTTATGTTGTTTTTCACGATACAATATACAAAATACATTTCTTTTTTCTCTTTTTTTCCAAAACAGAGAAAAGAGTATATATCTCCTCTTTACATTTCAAAGTTAAAACTTTCATATTCAATACAACATATTTCCATTAAAGAACATATACAAGCTCATCCACTTCAAGTGGGAAAGGCTATAATAAGATTTCATTTCAATAAGGGACTATCAAACTATTTCTATATTTTTTTTTCTTTGCTCCAGAATAACAACATGTAGGTTTCTCATTCTTCTAATTCTGATCACAACAAGAGCAGGGGAAAGGAAATGCTTTCCACCCAACCAAGACATCCAATGATAAGGAGAATACATCCTTCTTCGTTGGCCCCCAAGCCCCAACCAAAATGCAATAAAGGATTTGTTTCAACTCATGGCAATAACAAGCTTCCACAAACACACATGCAAATTTCACATTTAAAACACAGTCCAAATAGAATGTAGTTTGCAACTATATTAAAGCATGAAAAAACAACACTAAGGCTTCATCAAGAAATCCAAAGGAGAAATAAACTATGGGGGATGCTACTTATGCCTCCCAAAGGGGAAATGGGTATCACCACTTGATTTCAAACCACCAAAATATGGTATATCAAATCCATGACATATGTCTCCCCCAAGTACCCCTTATTCCTCACATTTCCTTATGCCTCCCCAACCTCTTATGGTACCCCATAATGAATAAAGAAATGAAAGCTATTTCATTGTAAGGTGGAACCCAAATACCAACTCCCTCCATAGTTATACCTCCCCAAGACACTTGTGCCTCCCACAAAATGAACCCCATAGTCTTCTCCTATACCATACCTATGCCATCTACCCAATATCCCACAAACATACCAAAACATTCACAACAATAAAAAATTCCTACACAAAAAAGAAGCATTACAAGAGCCATGTTCCTACCTCTCCATGATGGAGTTGTTCCAAGTTCCAAAGCAGTAAGATTTATCTCAATGCAAGAAATCCAAATCAGCCAAGCACAAGTATGCAACAATATTCCAAAAAATTCTCTAAAGCAAGAGCTCCAAAATATCAAAAGAATTCACCCCCCCTAGAAGGAGTTTCCAAAAGTGAATCCACCCAAAACAAGGCAAGAAATTCAAATTAATAAAATAAGGGAAGAAAAGGGGATGAGGTGGATCCATGTAGGATGCCACATCACACATCCTCAACCCCAACCCAAAATTCAACTTCATTCTCCAATGCATAATGAATGGGTGGGTGAATAATATAATAGTTTACTTACATACTCAAATCCAACCCACACCCCAAAGGACTGAAATTAAACCATGTAAGAAAAGTGCAATTAAAAATTACAATTTGTCTTCTCAAAAAGCATTACAAAAGTCTAATTTCAACTCTCCAACCATAGGTATGGTTGATAATTAAATTTAAGAGGTATGGGACAAGTTTAAATTTTCCCACAAGCCTCCAAAATCATCCTCCAATGAAAAATTTGAATCTCCATGAAGGTGGAGTGTTTCACACTCAAAAGTTAACTTACACATCACTTACAACACTTTAATTCAAGGCCAAAAACTCTATTAATTACTTTCTAATGACATATTTTAATTAATTAACTGAACAACATGATTACTCACAACATTACAAACCATTTAATACATAATGAAAGGGTCAATGCACCACAAAATAAACACATGCAAACATAAACAAAGGAACCAGTAAATAAATACACATAACCCCTTAGTCACATTTAAAGGTGATCCCTCCCCTCCCATGGGAATTGCTAACACACACAAACACATAGAAAAAAATACAAGTTGCTATGGTGACCTTGTTAAATTCATCTAGAATTTCAATGTGGTTGGTCTCCAATCCTCTGATGTTTGTTGTGATATTTTAACCTGCAAAACACAATACCTCCTTTGGCCTCGTGGCCATATTAGAACATCTCAAAATGAATATAAATAAAATTCACAAAATCAAACTCGATATTAATGAATCACAACAACATCGAAGTAACCAACTACATCATTTGCAATTTGTAATCAACAACTATATCATCATCAAATAATTTCCATTTTCTAGGTTTACTCACAATATATCAAATATCACATGTCCAAACAACATCTACAATATAACCATGTCTGACAAGTATGTCAACATCTATATCAAAAATGTCTCCAACAATCATCATGCATCATATATGAATCAAGATCCAAAAATAATCCAGGATCTGACATCTAACACCAGTGTGTGAATCCAAACTATAAGGATGCTCCATGCATAATCCAGTCATACGAAGCAACAATGATCAGTAATAAAAGGTTCCAAAGGGAAGTGGGCACTACAATGAGCACATGTAGAAGTGATAGAATAAGGATGAGATGTAGAAGGAGAATAAACATGAACCTGAGCATCATCCTTGAGATGTTGGATTCCAGATTTAAGAGATATAATCGTGGATTCCATAGCCTAAAATTTATCTTGAAGTAAAGAATAAAGAGTTTGAATAGATGTGTAAATAGATTGATTGAGATTAGAATCAGGAAATTCATAATAGAATATATACTTTTTTAGAGGTTAGCATTGAATTCTGAGCCAGGTGGCGTATCTTTAAGGAAGATACATGGTAAGACATCTAACATGTAGATTTCCCTGAGAGAACACTCTTTTTATCCCAAACTGATCCCCGCACTACATTTGAAGTAATTCAAACAAAGAGATTTGACTGAACCATTCAAAGATCCATGAGACATAAGTAGACGGTCATCAGGATTCATTCCCATATTTTTCGGAGATGTAAAGAGTTCAGATCGCTCTGATTAAGTAAATATATAAATAAATAGATGTTAAATTGTAGACACAAAACGATACACTGGTCAGGTTGTCTGGAAAGTTAGTCCTGATTACATACTGGGTTGTCATATGCAATTCATAGCCGAGTAGGATTATAGTTGAGCTAATTAGATTCGAGTTGTAAATATAGGCCGAATGAATAGATTGGTTGGTCAGGTTGGTGTGTTTTTATTGTCATTTAAAAGTTTAGTTATAGTACGACGATGTAGCCATGATGTAGTTATGAGTCGACTCACTAGGTTGGATGCCTAGGTTGGATACCTGGGGTCATGGATGTCTGAATAAGTCGGTTTGGTTGAGTTGTCTATGGTTGTCCATGGTAGCATGGTTTGACCTAGGAAGAGTCATGGATGATAAAGCAGTGTACGTTCTAAGTTGTGTTGGAGCTTGATTCATGACCTCTCAAACATGGTCCACTATGATATTCCTCTGATCTGAGTGTCCATGAAACGTTTTGTTTCTCGCATGTGGATGTTTTGCAAGGTTTGTACCTCCATGGTTGAGTCAGGTCATTTCAGGCTTGTTTCTAGCCCTCAGAATCATGTACCTCCTGGTAAGGAGTCTGTGAGTATTTGGGCTATAATTTCAGTCATTTCTTCAAAATCCATGGTATTTTCTAGTGTTATTGCTAGTTTACCTTGACCAGGGTTATGGTGAAGAATAATCATGTCATATATTTATGACATTGATATGCCATATTTGATGGTCACAAGATGCTTGGGAAGCTACAAGTGAGAAACATGTAGTTTAGCATGTGTAAATGAGATTGGATGGAAATTTTGAGACATATATGGGTTATCTGGTGAGTTTGAGAAGCCAAATAAATTTTTCATGGTGCTTCATGCCAAGTTTCAGGTCAAAATGATCAAGAATTTAAGTTATGCAAGTTTTGGTGAAACTAGGTAAGTAACAATGTAATTTTCAAGAAAAGTTTGACCTTATGATCCATGTTGTGAGTTGTATGATATTCATGAGGACCTTATATCTTAGGAATAGATTCTAAACTAATTTATTAATCTTTCACAAAAACAATGATGTGTTTTGATCATCACATTTTTATGAACGATTGTTAAGAAAATAAAGTGGTCTAAAACCCTAGCTAGGGGCATCTTGTAGAAAAGTGAGTATAACAATCCTATTTTGATTCATTTTGAAAAATTTATGATTTTATTTTTTATGACTCTTATATATTTCCAAAAATTTAAGATAGAGCTTGTGGTCATATGTGGGCCCCCTAAAAATGGTAGTTTCTGAAGAGTTTAAGTTTAACGAAAATTTATCCAAAGTGAAGGTCAATGACAGCTATGAGTTTGGAATTGTGTAGTTTATCCCCCCAGTTTTCATTGATTTTCACTAGAGTTTTAAGTGACGATTATTCATGCAAGTTCATGGTGTTTCCTACATGTCTAAACAGAGATGACTGAGTCAAAGTTTATATCAGATTTTGGTGGGGAAAATCTCAAATACGTAGGGTCACAATTAAAATGAACATAACTTGAGCTACAGGTGGAGTTTTGAGGTGATTCAATTTATTTCTCATGAGTACACAAGGAGCCAGGTTTGATAGATTAGGGGTGGAAGTGGTTGACAAGTTGAAGAAAGAGTGATCTACCAGAAGGAGGAGTTGAATAAAAGATATATTTGATGAGATCTTCCCCTTGAGCACCTAACACCCTTTGGACAGGAATCTGTTTTTGGCAGTTCAAGATCGAGGATCATGTTCAAGCACTGGTGACAGTTTAATGTTGTTTCAAGCATGAGATGGATTGGGTGATGCTTCCTATTACCTGGAATTGAATAGGGTTGAATTGGTCATCTAATAAATCAATTTTAAGGTCTTTAATGATATTTCTAATAGAATAAAGCTTGACAGAGCCCGTAACCTTTGGAAACAACTTTTTGAGCAGCCTCTATATCTCATTTGAAGGCAAATGTGATCTTGTCAAGGTTTGAAGATATGCGAGTGTTTCATGGCATTGACTAACCTACTTATAGGTGTTCTAAAGGTTATTAAATTTCCATGATAAATTTGATCACACTTGTAGTTATTATTCTCTTGATCTTGAAGCTAGATTTGGTGGCCATATGAAGTTTCTAGGGTGCTGCAAAGAGATTTTCTTGTTCCTATTGAAATAACTGTTTTGAGAATTATAAAAGGAACTGAGCCCAGGTCTAAATGAAATAATATGATTAGATTAACTGGCATCTGCAATTTAATTTCTTAGAAGATCCTTCATCTGGGAGTGAAATAAATGATTTAAAATCACTTTTCTTTCATTTGTTCAAAGAGATTGTCTAAAAGCCTCTGGGTGTACCTCAGGCATGATTCAGATTATATATTGATGCTTTTTTGGGTCTTACAACTCAATCCTTCATGTTAGAGTCTCATAGGTTATATGAAAAAATGCTAATATGGGCCTCCATTAAAGCACATATTACGGTTAAAGAAACGTTTTTTATTATCTGTGGCATTCTACTGGTTTAGTTTTCCATTTTGTAAAAGCTTTCAAGGATCCAGTGAATCAATTTCATCATATCTCACCTCCCACAAAAATTCATTTAAAACAACAAATCCTACCCAAACTACCCCTATTTTTCCTATGTGTGTACAAATGCACAATTTCCATTACCAAAACATGCAGAAACAATCAGGATTCCAAATGTCTTTAGTAGCTTGAACCTTGCCCCAAGAATACCTCCACTATCTAGACTGACAACTCGTGAGGGTTAGATTTTTTTGCATTGATCATATTTTCTTCAAGGTCTCCTTAACAACTTCATTAGGAAGGATCTCTCCACCTCCTCCACAAACAACAGGCTACAAAAGGGTTCTCTTACCTTGGTTGAAAGGCACAACCTAAAATAGTGAGGATAGATCAAATCCTCTTGAGGGTGCTATCCATTTCTCCACATTTGAGTGATAGAGGCCCAGTTAGATCTCATTCCCAGCTACAAAATGAATCACCATGATCTATTTTTCTCTAAGCTTCCTATCAAACCAGTGATGCTGCTTAGACTTTGAGGGAGAATCAATTTGTGTATCAATACCTAAGTAGTGCCACTGCTGGGGATTACAGTTCACACTCAGACCATTGAAGACAAAATCCTGAGAAATAATATGTTTTAAAAATGTTTAAAATATCATATAAAGAATAAAGAATTAAAAAATGTAGGTTCTCTGTATCCATCTTCGCTAAAAAATAGTTTATACTAATGTCTTATAGGATATGGTTGCAGGATCCCACATGACAGGAAGTAAATACTACCTCCCATTCACTCTATGCAATTACGGTCTTAGAGGAATAACTTGAAGGAAATAATAAGGATATAATTAAGAGGGAAAGAGAGATCAAGGAGAAAGAGCTGATCATTTCTCAGTTTAAGCTTATGTTAAGAGAAGAGAAGGTGATGGTGCACGAGGTGTACAAGAAAGTGGAGAATATCTCATACTTAATTATTTTAGCGGAACGAGCAAATATAGTAGCGGAGGTTGAAAAGAAGTATGAAGTGATTGAAGGCCTGAGGGTCTCGATTAAAAATAAAGTGAAGGAATTATATCCCTAGGTTACTAGAAGGATGGACAAGATGAGTGACCTTATCAAGCAAATGGAGAATATGGTTGATACATTGAAGGCTATGGATGAGTAGTTATCATTTGATGAATTCAACGCATTAATAGGGGATCTATTTTAACAAGCATAAAATGAGGCAAATTCCTTGAGTAAGATTAAATTAGGCTTGAATAAATACTTCCCCATCCTTCTCTAGTAGTAGCAAAATTAACTCCATGCGCATTATGTAACACCCTGAACTATTGTTACTTCCTTCTGAGCATTCAAGTGTTGATATATGATTTCTTCTGTATAAGGACGTGTTCCTTTGATTTGTGAAGTCATGCTTGATATGGATTGTATCTTCTTTGTTCTTGAAGATCTTTGACTGAGTCAGAATATGCTTGGACTCTTTTATTTCTTTCATTTTTAGCACCTGAGTTCAATTTGATTTCGAGATGAATTGTGGATTTATCCATCTTTATGACTCAGCCTTGGATCAGTTGCATTGATCCAAGAGATGTTTTAAGCTTATTCAGGATGAACAAAAATTATTGACCTTACGAAAGTTGCAAGGTCTGAATGAGTTGAATGAGAAATTCCAGAGTTTAACTCAGGCTGATCGTGTTAAATGAATTTGGTTCCAAATATCATAATATCGGGAAGGCCTAGACCTTAAGCCAGGTAAGATGTTCTTGGGTATACCATAAGCTTAATTAGATATTCCCGATAGGATCCTTTATAGGGATGTTTTATCCTGTTTGGTTCCAATGCGGATCGGTCATACTTTGGAGACCTAGACTGGATTTGTTAAGATTAATAACCTTAACCTAAACTATAACCTATTGGTTAAATTATTGCTAATCTAACCTAGTCCTAAACTATAAGCTTAATGCTCCTAAGGTTAGCTACATCTAGCACTATGGAAGTAAGACTAATGTCTTACCTTACGATCTAACCTATGTTTCTAACCTATCTTAACTAATGATAAGAATGGAGGGGGACATATGAAGGGGCGCGAGTCATGGGTGGTGGTTTCCATGGCATTTATGAGGTGGATAAGGATGAAGGACTTGGGATTTGGCGGAGGTTGCAAATGGCTATTGTGACCTGACGTGGCAGTATCACCAAATTTGGGAATGGTTGTTTGTTTTCATTTGGAAATCACCAACTTTGGCTGTCGGTGGCAATGGAGAATAGGTGGGAATATGGGAGTTAATGCAATTGATGAACTTCGGTTCCCGAGCGCGGATTGCTTGGGAAGGCATGCAACTGGAAAATTGTTCAGTTGTTTGGTTTTCCATGCACTCCATTTTTCACTCTGCTTGAGCACTGGTTCTTCGAACCAGTCGTCTACTCTGTGTTGCATGGAAACTTTGAGAATTTTTAGCTCCTTTCTCTATCGGGGAAAGTTTATAAGGCATGAAGGTAGCAATTTATTGTTGTTTAATTTATCGTGGAAGAAGAAGAGAAGGTGTGAGCACATTCAGAGGTCTTCTTCGGATTTTTTTAAGCGACACTATCAGGCATGATAGGCCCTAAATTTTAAAAATCTTGCTTTCCTTCAAATGCTTTCATTAAAACAACTATGTTCAGGTGATTTTAGCACAGTTGGTTTGAAGCAATGTATTGGTTCTTCTTTTCCTGTGGATTTAGGAATCTCTAGTTATGCGAAGACTCTGTCGAAATGTTTTGCTGTATTTTTTTTTTTATGGATTCATCTTCGGCTGAAGACTCGGCTGTGTTAGCATGTTGTTGAACTTTTCTTGAATCTTTGTTGGGTATACTTAAAGATTCTTCTGATTAGAATGCTTTTTGTGTTTACATTTTGTTCGACTCTGTTGAATCTTTGCTGGGTATACTTAAATATTCTTCTGATTAGAATGCTTGTTGTGTTTACATTTGGTTCGACTCTGTTGAATCTTTGCTGGGTATACTTAAAGATTTTGGCTTCTGTTAGAATGCTTGTTGTGTTTGCATTTGGTTCAACTTCTGTTGAATTCCTTACTGTGTTTTCTTTTTGGTTAGACTCCATTGAAATGTTTGCAATGATTATATATGAACACGAATCTGTTGGAGTCCTTGCGACGTTTTCATATAATTTCAACTTCTTCTGAAGCCTCTGTTGTGAATACTTGTTGGAAAATGACTCTGTTGGAGTCCTTGCAATGTTTTCGTATAATTTCAACTTCTGTTGAAGACTTCGTGGTGAATACTTGTTTGATATGACTTCTGTAGAATTCCTTGCAGTGTTCTCATGTGAATGCGGATCCTGTTGAAGTCCTTGATGTGTTTGCGTGTTGGCTCGACTTCTGATTGAAGTCCTCGCTGTGCATACATATTGATTCGACTCTGTCAAAATGTTGCTGTGTTTGTATATGGTTTCGACTTCTGTTTATGATGTTACCTAGTCTCTTGTTCGACTGAGGTAATGAGTTCCTAACTGTGCCATAACAGGCGATGGCATTGGGTAATTTCATGTTTGAGGAATGACATGGAAGGAATTGTTGGGTCTATTTGGATTGTTTTATTGATTATTACTTGGTCGCAAGAACTCTTTATTTCTTAGTAGCTACAGGTGATTTTATAATTAAATTTTGATGAAACTGTAGTTTCTTCTTTTGATCTCGACTGATTTAGTCACATGTGTATAATGTATGTTATATTTGAGCTTGCATCTTTGTAAAAGGGTCTGGATGGTCAATAAATATAGATTCTGTATATGAAGAAATATTAATGTGATTATTGTTTTCTTTATGACCTTGCTTGGTTAATGGGAACACATTCTGACGGAGAGAAATCTTGCTTGAGGAACTCTGATTTTTAAAAAATGTATGTGTAATCCTGGGTCTGCATGGATGGAAATCAGGTTTGTATTTGGAAGGAATGGGTGTTGAGTTTCTTGCCTTCTCTTCTTCCTTATTGAATTCAAGCTTGAATGTATATGCGTTATTCTTAAGAAGTTGGTACAGTCCTGAGCATGATTGGAATGGAAATCTGATTGCCTCTGTTTCTTTCTCCTAAGCTGTAAAGTATATGTTGCTATATAACTGTAGGAATAAGAAAATATTCTCTCCTTGTCTAGAAACTATGAGTGCTTTCTTCTTTTGTATTCCTTATGTGAACTCTGCGGTACGGGCATAACAAGAATAAACTGTTAAATTGTATGGAAAGACTGGTAAATAATGTGTTGCAGTATAATTTGGTATACTTTTCAATACCATTGAAATAATGTTATGAATATAAAGGAATCCCGTCAGTTGAGCTTGCTGGATGTTATAATCTGCCTTTGTGGAATTGTTAAAAACATACTTGTTGGATACACGAACTGTTAGGAAATTCATTTTTGAATGGAATAATTTGTTGGATTATTGACTGTCCTTGGGATGTTTGTATTCATTTTGTTCTTAGTCTCTAACATATATGATGAATCATCTGAAAAGTATTTAGGATTAATTGGTAACTATAATATGAGTCATGCATTAAAAGTCATGTTAGAATTATAGAAAGATGATTAGCCTGATTTATGTTTAAGGATTTGAAGAAATGATTTCATTTAAACAGGTTGTTTAATGAGAGCAATTGGTAGAATGCAATTGTTTTAAGAATTAGTGCTTATCATGCTCAGTTCACAAAACTGACCTGTCCTAGCAAATTTTACAGATGGACATTGTAAGTAATAAAGGCACGCAGATCTGATATGATGCTCAGATTTTTTAATCTGGTTTTATGATGAATTCCTATTTGATATCTCTAATTGTACTATAGTAAGAAAGTTGTTCTTTTACTGTTGAGTATTGTATCCAATATGCCGAAGTGCATAAGTTGTAATTGTATGGCTTGGAAATAAATGAAAAGGGGAAAATTGTTACTTATGTGGCTGCATTTTTAATTGATGGAATTGATCTTCTTAGGTTTGATTAATTTTAAGTGCATTTTTATTATTTTATACCTTAGAGTTATTTGGATTCTCTAAGTAGGCCTTGTAAAGATTATGTGACTGAATACTTCGTGAATGACTAGTAATTCTTTTATGTTATGAATAAGGATAAATTGGAAATTAGTCCACTGTTTACGAGGAGTTAAGGTTAAACTACACCTCAATAGGTAGCTGAATCAGGAAGAGTAATCTATTACTCCCTATCCATGAACTAAGTCAAGACAACGTAACTGATGATTTTTAATCACTATATCTTAACAACAATAAGTAAGATATATTTCAGTCTTGAGAATTGATATAATACTCATATGGGTATGGTTAGCATCCTTATGAGAGGACTTAGGGCTATTGCCCAATTTCGTTGATTAAGATTATTATGAATCAATGATCTCCTTGACGAGATCTCAAATCTTATTAAACTTCTCTTTGTGAAATGGATCTTAAATAAGTAAGGCAACTCAAAGGTGAGGAACCCAGGGGTTGGGAAAAGACTACCCAGATAGGAGAGTCTTAAAGTATAATTTCAACTCAACGTAAGTAATACCTTGAAGTTAAGTAAATCTTTCCGAGGCGGTTTTGTAGGATGTCGGCACATGTCAACTGCACGTTTGTACCTTCGAGAAGATTAGGATCTTCTCGAGGATACTACAATGCAGGTGACTTATGGCGATACCGTTTGCATTGATCGTTAATATTTACACCTTAAACTCGAACAAGTTTTTACTCTGGAACCGGTTAGGACCATGGTCATGTTATGAGGCTGCCCTTTGAGACTCGGGGTATCTTGACACATGGGGTTAACAGTGGTTGACTCAGTATGTCAGCTTATCCTTGGTCTTCAACAACATCCTTACAACGTGTGTTGTGGTATTAATTTGTTCTTGTGTGAATGACTTGGGTAGGGGAAAACTGACAGAAGTCAGTGTAAGACATTCTAATTAACATCAGAGTGGGGTGAAGGACGTATTCTAGATTGATGAGTATGCCATAAAGGAATACGAGACATGAACAGTATGTTTCAAATATTTTTCCAAAGTATCGCAAGCTGTTGATTGCGTTGTCCTATGTCACCTAGTCTAGGGGACGTGATGCCGATGAATAATGGTAACAATTATTCAGATAGGTTCCTTAGAAAGAGCATTCTGAAATCCCAGATTAGGGAAGAGAACCGCAAGAGTGAAGTGTTAAAATAAAAAAGCCAACTCTATGATACCCATGAATAGATCGGTAGATCACCGAGTCATGGAATGAATAGATCAGTGGTACACTGAGTCATTACAGCTGCATATGGTTATCTGTTATAAGAATGATTGTTTTGATCTGTGAGTTCTAAATTATGTATTTAGAACTAGGAAGCACTTATAAAAAAAAAAATAAAAATTTCTTGTTCTAATGTACTAAATTGGGAATGTTACACATTATAACTTGCTCTCATTGTGGCATCCACCAACAGCTCCCCAACATAACCTGGATATGCCCCCTTTCCATATATTCTTGTACACGCTGACACGGCCTCCAATGGTGAAGATGCATCCCCTTGAAAATAACTAGTATTAAATGGATTTATCACTACTCCAGCAAAACTAGTGCCAATATTGATTACCATTCCATCAATGCCTACATCTCGATTTGGTGCAATAAGAGGAGAGGTCTGAGGGCCATAAATTTGCAAAAGCATAGTGATTTATATTTGTAAAAGTATAATAATCAACATGTTAATTGCAAATATATTTTGTATAAAATTAGAAATTAACACACTAATTAGAAATAAATTGTGTATATTGTGTGGAATATTTTAGTGTTTTTAAACACTGTTACAAAGCACATTGGTGGTTTTAGCCATGGTTTTCAACACGTTGAAAAGCACAATGGATTCGTAAATTTTTTAAATAATACTTATATTTTGTACTAAAAAATCAAATAATACAAGTATTATGTCATTAATTTATTATTTTGGAACTCTTTGATTACAGTGAAAAGTATATCTTAAATTTACTTAGTACCAATTAAATGACTTATAACATCATAAAATATATGAATGGTGTCTCGTTAACTTAAAACCTATGTGATAAGTTGTGATTGACCATTAAAGACTTTTAATAATTTAAATTAAACTCTTCTTTATGCCAATTTATTTTAAAAGTAGTTATTCTTTAACATGTTTTATTGTGGTTATTGGTTCCTAGCATGGTCATAGAGATATTTTCCATATATAGACAAAAAATTCCTATTTCCATTGACTAACAACTAAATGTCTATATGACAAGATCAATTTCATATTGACTCATCAAATACAACTAAGTGTCTACAAAAAAAAAATCAATCTCTCAAATTTGAATGGTAATTAATGTTTAGTGATTAACATGTGGAAATCACAACAGATTATTCAAAAGTGAAACCTATGAATAATTAAATTCACGCAAAGTAATGTGCCCGTAAAAACATTTTAGTCACTTACCAATAAAATTTAGGTTTGGTCGAGAAGAGTTTAGGTTGTCATCAAGTGTTTTCTTTACATGTTTCTTACCCACACTAGGGGTCTAACGTGTCCTTTGTGCCCTTGAGATAATATTCATGGAACATATTATATATCAACAATATATTCTTACATGGTTTTTCAAACACCATAATCTAGTATTCCTAAAATGGGTTATGAAACATAAAGTGCCAACACCTAAGTTATTACACCAAATTGATGTAGATCAAAATCATTTTTTATTTTTTTTGAAATTAAATTTATCTAAATTCTAAGGGCTATGTATATTATGCTAAAGTAATGAACCCTCAAATAAAGGAATGTGCCTTTATGTAAAGGAATGAAACTGATAGGCATTTTGAGGATACAAAATTCTTTGTTGTGGATGAGACAAATTGTTAATTACAATAGATTTTTTGATAGATGATAGAGTATATAATATTATACAATGTATAAATATGCGAAATAAAAATGTATATTCATTTGGTATAGATAAAAATGTTTAAGGTATAAAAGTGTTGTAATAAATGATAGAAGAAGTGGAAACAAAGAGTAGTT
This sequence comes from Taxus chinensis, assembly GCA_019776745.2. Classification (NCBI taxonomy): domain Eukaryota; kingdom Viridiplantae; phylum Streptophyta; class Pinopsida; order Cupressales; family Taxaceae; genus Taxus; species Taxus chinensis. The sequence goes on along the minus strand of CM034155.1, from coordinate 116,480,659 downwards.
GATAAATATTGAAAACATGGAAACAAATAGTTTCCACTTGATATTTGATAGATATATTCATGTCATAGAGGACTATGGGCTTGACCCCTTTTTCCAATGACTATATTTTAAATTTGATTATCTTATATGTTTCATTTAATCTTCTAAGCGGCATTCTTGAACTGGAATTTTACCTATGGAATCCTACATAAGCTAGTCAATATCTCTTCATAACTCACCTGGAACTTCCATAAGATGTATTGTAAATATCTTAACAAAACCCTCTTGAAGTATGACTCGTACATTCTATCATAAGATGTAGTAAAATCTACTTTGAAATTGTATATCTATCCCTAAAGCTATATTATAGACCTTTAGAAACATAGATTTTTGTACACATTCTGGATGTTTGTAGCAACTTAGGAAAATAAAATATATTTGGGAAAAAAAATCCAATGGTTTCACCCTCTGTTAGATGATTCCATCTAGATCAAAGATCTATTAATGGTTTTTATTTATAAATGTGAGTATGTCCCGATAACATATCTATTGTATTCTAAAGTTTGTAATCTTTATGTGTCTCTGAATTGCATTTCTATTCTTTGCGATAACCACATTGAATTCCCCCTTTTTTAAGGTGAGTGAGATATACTATAGATATCTCATCTCAAAATAATTGAGTTATATTCATGTCGTATATAACATATAATAATTGTAGAACACGTCTTCTCAAAATGCACTCCTAATAGAAATACTAGAGCACATCCACAACCTTATACAAAATGAAAAATAAATATACGTTGGAAATTTCATGAGTATGTATCTATACACATGAGAAACTTATCTACAAATGCGTATAACCATGTGCAAGTAATAATATAGAGAACCATAACTTTCTATCATAATCATATCCAAGGTAGAAGTATATGTAATTTAACGTGTTAGGGTATTAAGAAGTAGAGTTGAACCTCTTAATAGATTTTAAGAAAGGGAAAAGGATGAAAATTCTTAGATGAGTCCCTTTAATGCCTCCAAGGTGAGTGCATACTCCAGTATAGGGGATTCCCTTTCTCGATCTATATATGAAATTTTTAGAAATATAAACTCTCAATCTGATTCTTATGCAATACTATAGTTCAAGGAAAATTTCAATTTATGAAGTCTCGTAATTCTATTTGCATGTATCTAAAATTAGATTCCAATGCTCACTGATCTATGTTATATCATACACTAGGGTATGCACATGAATTTATGTTCTCTATCTATAAATTTCATTAGATATTTCAAATCCATTTGCACTTTTATAATTTACTAATAAATTTCTACAAGCATGCAATAATCTGCTCATATTTGGGCTTCTAAAAATATATCTAGACATTTTTTTTCATGGGCTCCAAATTCATGTAAGTAAAAATTACTTAAGATAACAAAAATGTAGCGATTAAAACATCTACAACAATGTAACAACCACATAATTAATGGTTGGTGATTAACATAAGGAAATCACAATGTGTCCTTCATCTTGATGAAAAACACAGTGTTTTTTTCAACATGCTGAAAAAATTAGTGTGTTTTTCAACACGTTGAAAAACACAACAAATTTCCAAAATTTTTCATTTACAAAATTAAAATTTATGAATTCACACTATTATGATCTTAATATTTGAATTCATATTTACTAACAAGAATCTTAATAATAAATGTCTTCAAATCTGAACTCAAACATTATTATATTTATAACTCGAACATCAATATACTTATATTGTAACGCCGCTAAAATAACCCACTTGTGACCCAAGAACAACCTAGGACTAGTTAGGAAAAATTATGGAATATAATTTTTTGTCTAAAAGAGTCTACAACCACGTTACAAGGCAACAATTGTCACAAGCAAGTTTCAAGGTCAAATACTATTAATGGCTTATAGTTTTATTAATACGACAATTAAAAAAAAATCACAAGGTCCAAACTTAGGGTTAGATTTATCAATTAGGTTAAGAGGGTAATTTCTCACTATACTATTCTCTAATAGGATTAATATATTCAACTTGATTTATCTCAACTTAATGCACTCAAAACTTCCCAAAATCATTCCCATAAGATATGATATTTCCTCACCTTTCCAGTGATATAAAGAAGTCCTCATAGCTCTTTGTATTTATCAAGTTATGGTCCAGTGGGCCTTGGGAGGAAAATTTTCCCAAGAGTGGGTTTGCGGGCCTAGGGGAGAAATTTTTCCCATGTGTGGGCCTATGGGCCGTGGGTAAATTTTTTTCCCATGCATGGGCCTACAGACTACAGGAAGACAAATTTCCCCAAGGGCATTTGGGTTGGCGGAGCTATGGAGGAAAGTTGGATATTTTGTGTTTGGTGTGAAAAGTGTACTTTACCCCTGTGCGCTCGTGAGTCCACGGCGGGACTCCGCACCCGAAAATGATATTATACCCTGGGCTGCAAGGGACATGTGGCATGTTCTAAGCCAACGTAGGGAGGTGGATTAGCAGAGATAAATAGGCATTTTTGAATTAAGGGATAAAAAGGAACATGTGATTAAAACCCACCCGCGTCCCTATCGGTGCCTCACGACGCCATGTGTCACATGTCCAATGAATGTGGATCGGTGGTCCGGCAAGATAATTTAGGAAATTTTTCCCAAAACATTCCAAAGCATTAAGATAAAAAAGGGGATCTACTCCTCCGTCAATGCCTTGTGTCACCACATGGTAGCACTTGATTGGTTGTCGGTGGAGTAGCGGAGGTAACTAGTAAAATTTTCCCAAAAAAATTTAAAGGTTGAGTTAACTATTGTGGGCCTGCACAACCATGAAAAAAAACCAAAAGGGAAAAATCAGGATGGTGGGTCTGTGGGATAAATTTTTCCAAAAGTTCTTTTGTTGAACATGGCAATTTTTGACAAAAGGAAAGGCTTGAGGGTCAGCAAAGTGGTGGGGGAATTCGTACCGTTGGTGTTTTTGACCAAAAAGTGCTAAAGGGAAATTCGGGCCCACGGGTCCGCTAAAGAAATTTTCCCAAAAAACAAAATTTGATAGTTAGAATTATTTTTGAAACTAAATGAAGGAAAAATTCAGAAGGCCATAACTTTTGATTGCTAGATTATTTTTGGGAAAACAAGTACTTTTCCTAAATATCTTGAGATCCTCTTTGTACATGAATCATTAAGCATGCACAAAGAGGATGATCAAGAAAGCCAAAGGAGCAAGAAACTATGGGGGATGATACTTATGCCTCCCAAAGGGAAAATAGGTATCACCACCTGATTTCAAACTACCAAAATATGGTATATAAAATTCCTAACATGCCCTTATGCCTCCCTCAAGTACCCCTTATTCCTCACATTTCCTTATTCCTCCCCAACTTCTTACGGCACCCCATAATGAGTAAAGAAATGCAAGCTATTTCTTTGTAAGGTGGAACCCAAATCCCAAATCCCTCCACACTTATACCTCCCCAAGACACTTGTGCCTCCCACGAAATGAACCCCATAGTATTCTCTTTTACCATACTTGGGCCATCTACCCAACATTCAAAAAATAGACCAAAACATTCACAACAATAACAATTTCGTAAACAGAAAAGAAGCATTACAAGAGCCAAGTTCCTACTTCTCCATGATGGATTTTTTCCAAGTTACAAAGCGGTAAGCTTTATCTAAAAGCAAGCAATTCAAATCAGCCAAGCACAAACATGCAACAATCTACCAAAAAATTCTCCAAAGCAAGAGCTCCAAAATAGCAAAAGAATTCACCCCCCCAAAAGGAGTTTCCAAAACTGAATCCACCCAAAAAAAGGAAAGCAATTCAAATTGAATAAAAGAGGGAAGAGAAGAGGATGAGGTGGATCCATGTAGGATGCCACATAACACATCCTCAACCCCAACCCAAAAGTCAAATTCATTCTCCAATGCATAATAAATGGGTGGGTGAATAATATGACAGTTTACTTACATACTCAAATCCAACCTGTTAGTGCAAATCAGCAGCACCCCCTGGATGTTGATCAAATTTCTAGTTTAATCATACTAGCATCCAGTGTGATTGCACAACATTGAATCCTTTCCCCAAGTGCGGGACTTGTAAAATGAGAAAGGAATCTCCAGTTTAGAGGCTGGTTCCTCAATTCCTCTGGTCAGATTTATCACTTACAAGTTGCAGAGGTCTATATTCCTAATCCTACCCTAAATTCCAAAGGAGACAGAGATAGAGAATGCAAATAAACTAAAGGTAATGCTAATAGGTGATACACCAAAGGAGTGGTAAGAATTTTTCACTTCTGCAGATTGACAAAATTCATAAAATGCAACAAAAGAAAATGCACAAACTGATAAATGTAATGAAGAATCAGAAACGAGTCAAACAACACCGGCAGAGGATGGAAAATTAATCACAGGGCCTGTATTGTTATTTTAACATCAAAATCACTTGCATTACAAAACCTGAGAGGCAAAAATGAGTTGCAGTTCTTAGAAAAGGTCTGATATTCCACCAAAATCACTTCCAAGGTGAGAAAGGGGACCTGCTATACACAAAAAATGTTCAACCCTTTGAAAATGAACCAAATTTGGCTTTTACAGTGCAAGGGATGAACCCAGGAGAGAGAAACATGGGAAAAACATGGGAGGAGTTCAACCATTGAACAAAACACATTCAAAATAGCATGGGCATCCTTACAGACCCATTCCCTGACATTTTTAACCATGCTGGGAGAGAATGCGAGCCATTCTTCATTAAAAATGGTGGTTGAAATGTCATTTCTTCCCATGACCACGTGCCAGAGGTGTTTTTCAATTTTATCTCTCCAAATTCCATCAAAATGCAAAAATTAACCCGGAATATTGTATAGAATTTCACCATCTTTCCATTGATATAAAGAACATGAAAAACCGATCTCTGGATCGAAAGATATGGCGATTTGAAGTTTTAGGGCAAAACAAGGCCAAATTGGGCGGTGGGAAAAAAATTTGAATTTTTACCTTTTTGGTCATTTTGGAAAATTATTCAAAATTTCCCTGCACTCCGCCACTCTAGGTGCCATGTGGCATGTTTCTATTGGGTGCGGGCCCATCCTGCTCTATTTTCCTTCATTTTTCCTTTGGAAAATTTTCTAAAAATTTCCCGCGGGGCGGATGAGCTTGGGACACGTGGCGTGCACTGATTGCACGTAGGCCTTTCCTTCCAGACTCTTCTGTGGCCTGTTTGATTCATTTCCATCCTAGACACATGTCAAAACCCCATTGGGCGCGGGTTTGACCTTCCAAAATTTCCTTGCGGGCTTGCTTTGATTTTTTGGCGCCATCTGGACACGTGGCGAGATTCTATTGGCTCGCAATAAGGGGCTGGGATTCACTCTCTTAATTTTCCTTTGTTTTCCCCATTGGAAAATTTCCCAAATTCTTTCCCCGCTCCGCCACTCTAGGACACGTGGCAGGTTTTTACTGGCTGTGGGCCCTTGGAGAAAATATTTCCTTTTCTGCCAACACTTTGGGAAAATTCCAAATTTCCTCCCGCACTCCACGATTCCGACTCCTTAGGACACGTGGCGGGTTTTTACTGGCCGCAGGCTTTCTTCTCAAAAATTCCATGCACCAACACTTAGCCCAAATTTTTAAAAATTCCCCCCCAGACACATGGCGTTACCTGACTCATCGGCGAGCCTGCGGGAAAGATCTTTCATTTGAAATTTCGCCAAACACTTGGTTAAAATTACAAGTCTTCCTCCGACCCCCGCCACTTCCATGACACGTGGCAGCATCTCATTGGCTGTGGGCCTTGAAAGGGAAAATTTCCCACAAAAACTCTGCCGAGCCATAACTTCAAAAATACATGGAGTTAGGAGAAAAACTTTACCTTTCTGGAAAGCTGAGAAAGAGCTCTATCCAATGGTGCCATTTATAGAAGGTTTTGAGTGCCTGAAAAGTAACAAATTATTTCTGAGGCACAAGAGAAGGAAGGATGAAAGGAGTTAGCCAAAAAAATGAGTAGGGGGCACATTTTGGATAACACAACCCACACCCCAAAGGACTGAAATTAAACCCTGTAATAAAAGTGAAATTAAAACTTACAATTTGTCTTCTCAAAAAGCATTGTTAAAGTCTAATTTCAACTCTCCAACTATAGGTATGGGAAAAGTTTAACTTGTCCCACAATCCTCCAAAATCAGCCTCCAATGACAAATTCAAATCTCCAAGAAAGTGGAGTGTTTCACACTCAAAAGTTAACTTACACATCTCTTACAACACTTTAATTCAAGGCCAACAACTCTATTAATTACTTTCTTATGACATATTTTAATTAATTCACTTAACAACATGATTACTCACAATATTACACACCATTTAATAAATAATAAAAGGGTCAATGCACCAAAAAAATAAACACATGCAAACATAAACAAAGGAACCAATAAATAAATACACAACCCCTTAGTCACATTTAAGGGTGATCCCCCCATAGGAATCCATAACACACACAAACACGCACAAATAAATACAAGTTGCCATGGTGACCTTATTGAATTCATCTAAAATTCCAATGTGTTTTGTCTCCAATCCCCTGATGTTTGTTGTGATATTTTAACCTACAAAACACAATACCTTCTTCGGCCTCATGGCCATATCAGAACATCCAAAATAATATAATTAAAATTCAAAAATCATCTAGACATATGAATCACAACAACATCCAAGCAACCAACAAGATCATTTGCAGTTTTACTCAACAATTATATCATCATCAAATAATTTCTATTTCTCGGTATACTCACAATATTCAAATATCACATGTCCAAACAACTTCCATAACATAACCATGTCAACCAATATGTCACATAAATATTCAAAATGTCTCTAATAATCATCATGCATGATAACTAAATCAAGGTCAACAATAATCCATGATCTAACATCTAACATCATACTATAATAAAGTCTATAATCATGTCCATAATATAATCACCAGTACTATGATTAGTATCAAAAGGTGTCAAAGGGAAGTGGGCACTACATCCACTTCCCCTTAGACTCAAATTCCTCCTAAAAGTAACTAGAACAAATGTGGAAGTTGAATTCGTAATATAGTAAAATCCTCCCAAGTAGCTACAGTCTCATCGTATCTTTCCCACTATACTCACACCTAATCAATCTCACTTCCTTAAAGGCCCTGGGTCCTACGATCTATGATGAAAATAGGCTCCACCATCACCTGTACCTATAATGAAGCCCAATCCAAAACATGAGAAGGATATGCAATATATCTCCTAAGAAATGAAACATGAAACACATCATGTACTCGAGACAAGCTAGGTGGCAACGCTAGATGGTAGGCCAAAGGGTCGATACACTCCAAGATCTCAAAAGTACCAATGAATCTAGGAGCTAACTTATAACCTTTTCTGTAATGGATAGGGATCTTATGAGGTCTAACATAAAGGAACACCTTTATGCCCACCTTGAAACTACGGTCCATCCTATGTTGATATGCATACTTATTCTACTTATCTTGTACCTCCTACAGTCTCAGTCTAATTAAAACCACTTACTGCTCCATGTCCTACATCAAAGCTGGTCTAAGAGAAACCCTGTCCTCTAACATGTCCCAACTAAGAGGTGTCCTGCACTCTCTGCCATACAAAGCCTAAAAACGAGCCATGCCTATAAAAATTTGAAAACTATTATTGTAGGCAAACTCCACCAAGTATAAGTACTCCTCCCATTTACACTGCTCATCCATTATATACATCCTGAGCATATCCTCTAAAATCTGATTCACCCACTCATTCTGTCCATCTGTCTCGGGGTGATATGTTGTACTGAAATTGATCTTTTTTCCGAGGGCATACTACATGATATTCCAAAAATGGGAAGTGTACAAAGGATCGTGGTCACTAATGATCTTCCACGGAATCCTGTGTAACTTGAAAATCTCATAAAGATATACCCATGCCACTGCACTAGTTGTATAAGTGGTCTTCACAAGAGAAAAGTGAACCACTTTTGTCAATTTATCAACCATGACCATGATGGCATCGTGGTGATATCTCAACATCGGTAGCCCAACAATGAAGTCCATGGAAATGGTTTCCCATTTCCACTTCGGTATAGCATGTGGAAATAGAAGGCCGCCTTGATGCTGATGTTTGACCTTCACTTCCTGGCACTCTAAACACTGTGACACAAACTAAGCCACATCTCTGCAAAGTTCTCTCTAGTGATATAACTGTCTCAAAGTAGCATGCATCTTCTTCACCCCAGGATGGGCTAAATAGGGTGCATGATGTGCCTCAGTCAATATGTCCTGCCTCAAGTCTTTGTCTATGGCAACATAAATATGACCTCTGTGTATGAGAAGGCCATGTGCCTCTTGTGAGAAACCATAAAAATTCCCTTCAAGGGGTCTCTGGGAATCGATCTCTGCTCTAACTGCAACGTAGAAGCTATGAAGAGGAAGCTACTAAATAATCCTACTCCACAAATCTATGCCCACTGAAGTGGCCATAATCACATGTCTCCATATGCTGAGAGCATTTACCACCACATTCTCCTTCCCCTTCACATGCTCTATCTCCATATCAGACTCACAATTTAAGTCCATCCAATGCCACTGAAGAGCATTGAGATTGGGCTGTGTGAAGAGGTGGTGAAGACTCAAGTGATATGTCCTAAGTGTGAATGTTCAACCAAGCAGAAAGATCCTCCATCGAACCAAAGTGTGCACAACTACCGCAAGCTCAAGATCATGAGTCGGATAATTAAGCTCGTAATATTTGAGTTTGTGAGACTCAAAATCCACTACTCTACCCTCCTCCATCAACACACTTCCAATTATTTCCAAAGAACCATCTGTGCATATGAAAAACTCACCCTATGGGTCCAGCACTGCAAGAATAGGCGTTGTAGTGAGACATTCCTTTAGTGTCCTGAAGGCCTTCTCACACATGTTTGACCAAACAAACTTATTCCCTTTCCCCTGAAAGGGAAGTGATGGGGTGTGCAATCTGAGAGAAGTCCTGAATAAATCTCTTGTAATAACATACTAATACCATGAACCTGCACACCTTTGTCACAGTAGTGGGTGCTGGCCAATCCATAATATCCCTAATCTTGGAAGGATCGACTGCGATACCTTCCCCAAAAATGATATGAACCAAATATTGCACCTCCGTCTTAAATAATGCACACTTCTCTAAGTTCCCGTAAAGCTACTGCTCTCAAAGACACTGAAGAACCTGGTGAAGGTTTCCCTCATGCTCCTCACGCATACGTGAGTAAATAAAAATGTCATCAAGGAAGATGAGCACGAAGCAATCTAAGAAAGTCCTGAATACCCCATTCATCAAACTCATAAATACTACGGAGGCATTATTCAAACAAAAGGTACCACTGTGAACTCATAGTGGCCATATATTGTTTAGAAGGTGGTCTTATGAATGTCTGACTCCGAAATCCTCAGCTAATGGTAGCCTGACTTAAGGTATTGCTATCCCAAATTCACCACCAAGGTAATTTTGATAACATGCATCAAATTATTCAATCCCAAGTAAGTAGAATTGATTCAAGGAAAAAAATCATGTTTTTGGGGTCCCCTTGGATTCTCTTTAACTTCCCCATCCGGGAAAAAACCCAAGAAGCTAGAGAAAATTTGAAAAAATATAAAAAATGGGTTCATTTTGGTGTTTTGTGGAAAAATCAGACATTTTTTTCCCAGGTGGTTCGTGGGACAATTGGGATGTAGGTACACACAGGACACGTAAATCTGAAATGGCCACAAGCAGTAAAAATTAGAGAAAGTGGAAGTTTTTGTCTTTGGGACATCTGAAACATAGGTACGCTTGGGACGTGAAAAGCTGATTTTCCTGAAAGTCAGTGCATTACGGGTGGCATGAAGAAATGTGTCTAGGAAAGTCGAGACAAAAGTATGCATGGGACGTGTAAAGGTGAAAAAGATGAAAAAGGAAAGTTGTGGTGAATGCAGAAGTCAACGGCCCTCACGGATCGGTCAATGGAGGATGGCAGGGACTTTTGCTGCTTAAAATAGTCTCACCCCAATTGTGCCTTTGAAAATTTATTGATTTATGGCCTTTTTCATTTTCGACTTCCCCATGTTGTGCTTGGTCAGTCTTTGTTGCCATTCTTAATCTACTCCTGGGTCGAAGATCATGTATGGGTCCATATTTGTCTCCGTGTTTCTTTGTTCCTCTGGAAAAGGTCTAAAATTTCAGTCTCCTTTTCTCTGTTCCTTCAAAAGCTCATGTTTTCTCATTCCCTCTATTTTCCATAGTTGGGATTTGTCATCTTTGTCGTTTCTACCCTAGATAATTGAAGAAAAACGAATTGATGTGTCCCTGAGGAATGTATTTGAGCTTCGTAACCTTTTTAAAATATCTTTCCTTGGAGAAAATTTCATTTTCAGGCTCAAATGGTCATTTTTCTGTATTTTATGGTTTGACAGGAGTTTCTCCTGGTCAAATTTGCATCCTTTCATCGACAGAAAATGTGGCCTCCTTTGGTTGGATGCGACTTGGATGGATACTTCAAAAATTCTATAAAAATCCTCAACTTAAAAATGTGTCCACGTTGAGGAATGACACTTATTTGAAGATCTACTTTTTGGTTTGGCTCTAGAGTAGCACCAGGAAGACACATGGACATTTGGTGGGATGGGGACACGTGGAGGCTTCCGCTGGGTCTTCCCATACTTAGTTTTTTTTCAAAAGGTTTTTTGGAAGTCCGAGACACGTGGAGGAACCGCACATGTTGGGGATTGGCCTTTTAAGTTTCATTCTAAATATGTGCCATGAAGACACTTGCAGTAATCTGCTCACTTTGTATTTTGCTTGGACTTTTCAATGGCCAAAGGGAACTGCCTAGGATCTTGACACATGGAGCCTTCTACTGAGCTTCAAGCCTTCAAACAAATTTTTACAGGGTAGGACATGTGGTGAGATCGCGCTCATTCAGGGTCTCAAATTTTGGGAACCATCTTAAGGTGCGCCATTGTGACACTTGGCAGTTTGAAAAGTCAAAAGGGGTAGGGAAGCAGACAATCAGGGGAAACTTGAAATTTTCACCTCTTGTATTTGAATGACTAAAATCATCAAAATAACCCGCGGGCCCAATGAAAAAAGGTCGAAACTTTCTCCAGTCAATGATGGAGGTGCGGGATTTCAGAAGAAAGATGAGAAATTTTCCCTTTGAGGGAAAAGGAGTTAAAGGCATAGAAGGAAATGGGGTTCGAATAGGACCCACATTAGAAACTAGAAGCAGAAGGGCATAGCTGCGGGGGAAACTTGGAAAATTTTCCTTTTTCCAAAAGAGGGTCAAAAGATAGAATTTTTTCATGTTTCTTTTAGGACCCACCTTAGGACACATGTTAGGCCCATTTTTTAGAAGCGGAGGTATATAGAAAAATGTAAATTTTTTTACATTTTTTCAAAGGGTCATAAAAGGTAAAAAGGAGGCCCCCAAGCCCGTTTTTTATAATCTTCCACGTGGAAATCCAAAATTCAAAGTAAAGATCAATGGAAGTTGTGTGTCTAAATCTGATTTTCCCCACATTTCTACTGTAAAGCTCCTGGAAGTGTGAGTCTTCATGATTTATTTTTATTTTTTACACACCAAATAGAGAGGCGAGTTAATTTTGATATCTAGAGTTTGGTGGGAGAGATTTGGGGACGTCTTTCACCATGAAAATGGTCTGACTATCCAGTTGGATTTGGTTTTCTGTTTTTCTTCTCCCGAGAATGCAAGGAGCCAAATTTTACATATTAGGGGTGGAAGTAGTTGGTGAATCAAAATAAGTGTGATTTTTCAGAGGAAGGAGTTGAATGCAGGAAGTATTTGAAGAGATCTGCCCCGTGAGCACCTGGTAACTTTTTACAGATCAGATTCTAGGAATTGTGATCGTGATCATGGAAAACACTAGTAACACTCAATGTCTGGATTTTTGGGTGGATAAGGGGTCTGTTGTAAATGTTATAAACGGTACAAATTTATTGTGCAAATGGTTGGGAGTTTTTGGAGAGGTCACGGACTGATTTTTCTAGCAGAAAATTTTGACAGAGACCATCCTTTTTGAGGAGCTGTCTAAGAATCCTCTATATCCCTCTTTTTTTCAAATTTAGTTGTGTCAAGGTGGTTGCAAGTTTAGAGTCATTGAAATTTTTTGAGATTGTTCTAGAATCTTTCCCTTGCTGATAAATTTGACCAAACATGAGTTATTCTATGTTAATTTTGAGCAAAGTGTATTTATTTCATTTCTTAATGCATGTAAGTAGTTTTCCTTTTTTTTGTTGCAATCTTGTACCAAATTCTGGTCCAATCACACAAGTCTCAATCCTTGTGATAATTTAGTGGCACCTGTAATTTCATTTCTTAGAAGATCCTTCATCTGGGAGTGAGATAAATGGTTTATAATCACTTTTCTTTCATTTTTTGACAGATATTATCGGTAAGCCTCTAGGTGTACCTCAGGCATGATTTGGTTTGAATCTTGGTGCTTTGTTGGGTTTTCAGACTCGAGAATTCATGATAGAATCCCTTAGGTTATATGAAACACTGCTAATTTGGGCCTCCATTGAAGCACATATTCTAGTTGATGAAACATTTTTAAATATTTGTGACATTTTGTTGGTTGAATCTTTCCATTTTGCATAAGCTCTCAAGGATCTGGTTAGTCAATTTCATCATGTCTCCCCTCCCACCAAAAATCTATTTAAAAAACATCTAATCCTACCCATACTACCCCTGTTTTTTCTCTGTATACCCACACAAGACCAAAACCCATTTGCTAAAGTACGCATAATAGATAAGGTTTCCAAATGTCTTTAGTGACCTCTACCTTGTGTTGAAAATATCTCCATAATCTGGAAGTGACAACTCATGAGAGTCAGATTTTGTGTGTTGATCAATTTTTCCCAAGGTCTTCTCTATAAAATTTATACAAAATAAAGGTACTATATCTCCTTTCAGATAACATAGGTTACAAAATATGTTCTCTTACCTTGGTTGAAAGGCACAACCTAAAATAGTTAGGATAAGATCATATCCTTTTAAGGTGCTACCCATCTCTCCAGAAATCCAAGTAACAAAGGGAAAGTTAGATTCCTCCCCAGATAAAAAATGAAATATATTTATGATCTACCTACCTCTAATCTCCCTATTGAATTTGTGTTGTTGTTTGGCTTGAAAAGAAGGAAAAAATTGGACACCAATACCAGTGGCGCTGCTGCTGGAGATTACAACTCACATTCAAGCCATGGTAAAACACTTCTTGTATTCTCCAAGTGCTATGCACAATTATTTCAGTGTTCACACCTAGTACATTAGCTTTGATTTTTTAAATCCGGGTAACGAAAAGCAATATTTTTTCCATTTCTAGTTTTGAGCATTGACAGACATTTTACAGATCATATTTAGTGCATTTTCACAGCTAAGGTGGAAATCCTTAGTGGATACTCCCTCTTGATCTGATTTTTAATGAGTACCAGTGTCTTAAAACTCTTTTAATGTCAAATTTGTTACTAATATTTACAAAGCTGGAAGGAAGAAGATATTTATTTTCTAGGGATCCTGTTAGGACATTGTTTGTAGAGTTAGGAAAAGTAAAATCAGAAGGAAGAAAAGCCTGGAGAGTTGTGGGACATTAGCAGAAAATAAGGGGGATATCCATTAATGAAAGTGACTGGCCCATCATTGAAGACTACCATTCAAGTGATTCTAAATTGGGTAGCCTCTTTGTGGAATTGAAATCTCCAGCTGGAGAAGGGCATTCATTTTATTTTTAAAGGTTTTTTTCACATTCTGCACCTACCTTTTTTGAGTTTCATAGAGATTTCCAAGAGACAAGGCCTTTGGGGGATATCCATTTTGAAAAGTATGCTTCTGTGTTCCAAGGAGCCTCTGCCTCTTATCAATTTGTCACCCCTCCAGGATCACCTCCTCGAATCAATATGGATCAGCCCCCACCACGACCCCATTTTGTTGTAAACACCTTTGGACCTCTAAATTTTGTGGGAATGGTTGGCTATCAAAATGTTGTCCCTCAAGATGTAAGGAACATACTACCAAAGTTCCAAGGAAACAATGCTATAACTAGTGATCAACATCTAAATATTTTTATCAATATGATGGAAGATTTTGAGATTAAACATGAAGATGTATATATCAAGTTGTTTATCCATACCTTGGAAGAAGATGCTAGGGAATGGTATAAAGATTTGCCAGATAACTCTATTGATTCTTGGAATGAGATGAGCAATGCATTTATATTGCAGTATGGTGTAGAAACTGACCCTAGGTTTCTTTTGATAGAATTTGAAAACATCAAAAAGAATCCTAATGAGTTAGTACATGATTTTAACACAAGGTTTGATAAGACCTTGAGGAGATTGCCTATTAGGATAAGGCCATGTGATGCATTTGATAAAAAGGCTGCATATTAATTAAGGGATAAGAATCCCACAAATTTGAGGTAGGCCTTCACCATGGCTCTGAAAATAGAGAATAAAATCAAGGGAATTGGAAAGCCTCCAAAGAGGGAGGTTGTAAAGTTGATTAACCTAGAAAAACCTCAGACAAGCAAGGCTACTGATCTGGAGGAGGTTGTGAATTCTTTGGCAGGGCTGTTAAAGAAATTTCCTACAAATTGACCTGGGATGATAAAGGAATTGGGATTAGATCACAAGGTCAACACAAGAAACAAGGCCAAGACATGTTTGCAAATCACCAAAGATCTGATGACAGAGGAAAATGACTTGTTGGATTTGGAAATAGTCAGCCACAAGGCATGGAAAATAGAATGGTTCCTGATCCTATGGCTCTCAAAGTTGTTGTGGAGGAGACAAATGTCATTGATTGGTGTGATAAAAACTTCATGCCTCATACTCCTTGTGAAGAAGATCAACATGAAGAAGAGGAAGCTGATGATGATAATGATGATGATGTATGCCTGATGGGTTGTTCCACTAGCTCACAACAAGGGGAACTGAGGTGATAAGTGCCCAGACTGTTGCCACTTGTTGGGACTTCATTCATAGGGTACCTATTCTTCATCCCTATCATATTTTAGAAGTACATACTATAAAAGCTTTTGAATTGCCCAATAATGTTTTTTAATATTTAAGGGTTTTAATGATAAAGAAGTATGATGGAGGAATTCCATCTGAGGAAGAAATGAAGTTACTGATGAATTTCATTGTTGCTCAAGAGAAGGGATATAACACAAGAAGTAAGG
The DNA here is from genome assembly GCA_019776745.2 of Taxus chinensis. Classification (NCBI taxonomy): domain Eukaryota; kingdom Viridiplantae; phylum Streptophyta; class Pinopsida; order Cupressales; family Taxaceae; genus Taxus; species Taxus chinensis. The sequence goes on along the minus strand of CM034155.1, from coordinate 116,465,435 downwards.
CTATCAAAGGGACAGGGGCTCATGCCAAGCCAAAATCTCCCTTACTTTCAAACATTCCTAAAGAGGCCCCTAATAAATATCCATCTGCCAAAATCCATGTAGTTCCAAACAAAAATCATACCCCTCCTCACGCCCAAGTTGTTAAAAACGTTGTACCACCTAATGAGTGTGTTAGCTTTCCTTCTAATACTACCTTGCAAAATAATGCCCCATATGACATTGCCCAAGTTTTGAGTCAAATCAAAGTCGTTGTCCCAATTTTTGAGTTTCTTAGGATTCCTAAGCACAAAAGGAGAGTGTTTGAATACTTGGGATTGAAAGAAGAGAAGACTACCCTAGGAATAAATGTAAATATTGTGGAGAATCCTCCAATCATTTAGGAATTTGAGACACCACCAGCATTGGAGGAACTGGGTGAACCATTTGAGTTATATTTATGAACATCCTTGGTGGAATCTCAACTTAATGTGGATCCTTTCTTCACCACTTTGATCATTAAGGATAGACTGTTGCAAAAATCCATGTTTGAATCAAGGGCATCACGCAATGTCATGCCTTTGGAAGTCATGAATGAGCTGAATATCAAAGTGATAGGAGCAGATGGGAAGTGCACTACCATGGACTCCAAAGAAGTGCCAGTGGTGGGATGTGTGAAGGGTTTGGTGGTGTAGCTTGTAGCTTACCCAGGTAAAAATATAAAACTTGATGTTGTCATTATTGACTGCCTAGCCAAGTGGGACATTCTATTGTCAAGAAAATGGGCTGCAAGTGTTGTCAAGAGTGTCCAAATGGATACGTCCTATACCACCATTCCAATTGAGGGCAGCCTTTTTAGGTTGTATGGGGAAAAGAAGATGTTTCACCTCATTGAGGATCCCAATAATGCATCATATGAAGTATTGTACACAAATTTTGATGTTGATAACTTTGTGGGATTTGTTAATGGAAAGGAGCACAAGATTGAGGAATGCAGGTGTCTTGAACAAGAGGGTTCTCCTTGGAATCTATTGTTTGATGGAGCTTGCTCCAAGTTTGGGAATGGTTCTGTTGTTGTTCTACTTTCTCCAGGTTGAGAAATTTATTTATTTTCCTTCAAACTCAATTTTGAGTGCACCAACAACATTGTTGAGTATGAGACATTGTTGTTAGGTTTAAGAATTGCTTGGAAATATGGTGTCAAGGACATCATTGTCAAATGAGACTCAGAATTAATCATAAAACAAGTCAGAAAATTGTATGCCACAAAGAATCAACAAATGAAATAGTACAAGCATGCAGTTTGGGATTTCATTGATTTATTTGATTCATTCAACATTGTGCATCATAATAGGAAATTCAATGACTTGGCAGACAAGCTTGCAGTATTGGAGTCTCATTTTGAAAATTGTACAATGTCCCCATATTATGAGTATGAGGTTGAGGTATTGACCAGACCATCTTTCCCTGACAATATTAAACACTGGAAGGTTTTTGATGATGATACTCAGATCAGAAGATTCCTACAAAACAAGGGAGTGTTTGCGGATCAATGCATTGATTTGGAACCAATGGTATGTACAATAGAGGGAAAGGAAACTTTGTTTGGAAAGGGAATCATCCAGCTAAAGATCAATACTATTCCTAGAGGGTTGATTTCTCTTGAGTCTAATTTTTATAATGCCGATCACATTGTTTATAGATACATGGCAGCCTCGAGGGATATTGAGGAGCATGACCTTGGTACAAAGGAGAAACCAACGAAAATTTGGTTAGGAAACAATCTCAACAAGGAGGATAAGTAGTCATACATCCAATTATTGAAGAAATACCAAGATTGCATGGATTGGACCTATGTTGATATGTTAAAATAAATTAAACATATTCAGCTCCAGTCAATTAATGCTCATTCCCATCAAATGACTGAAAATGCCTGACTGACCCAAATTAGTTGCTCGCAGTTAGAAGGCCATAAAGTTTGTATTTCTTAATGAAATCACATGAAATTGGTACCATTGGAATCATGGCTCCAAGCCCAACGCACATCAATCAAGAAATTATAGATTTGATGAAGGATACCCATTAAAATCCTTAGCCCGTGCTCATATGGTATGGTCATATGAGGGCTTAAAAATTGTGATTCCTACTAGTAGGTGCTTAAATTCAGCCCCCTTTAATTTTATTTGTGTGGTGAAGGCAACAAAATTTTAATTTGTTTTAGTGGCACCTAAAATAAATAATAGAGCAAATATTAAATAACTTGTAACTTTTGATTGGTAACTTAGTTTCGAGTGGCATTTTTTACAAAAGTGCTTTTTTTTTGTGCTCTTTTCATTCAAGTTATTTATTTTGAGACTTGAAATATAATTATAAAGTGCCAAATATGGAGGAATGTTGTAATCAATTTTGGATGAAATTTCAGCTAAGCCCGACGTCCTAAATTTTTGGGAGTTACAGTTTGTACCTATCATGGATTCTAAGAATGATATGCTTTTCTCTGAAGTACGTAGACTTCAATAGGATATTATAAAATTTGTGGAAGAAAATAGATCGCTCAAGAAGTGAAATTCTCTTCTACAATCACTCATTCATGATAAGGATACAATAATACACTCCCTGCAAAAAAAACTTGCTAGCCTACAACATCACCATCATATTGTGGACAACCATATCCATGCTCCTAGTCCACTTGCAGTTGTTGCTCTTGTACCCACTAACATTGATCTTCCAGTCTTTGAGCCTGAACCTACTTTTGATGCTTTTAAACCTATGAGGCTTGTTACTGCATGCTCTTCCACATCTGTGCCTATTACAGTACCACATGTTGTGTATCCTACTTCTGCTTAGCTACATAGCTTTTTAAATAAGCATACCACTGTATTTAGTTCTTGCACGCTCCATTCTTTGGGTCTCATTAGCGGAGTCATTGACAGACATTCACAGGGTATTGTTTCCTCTATTCCACATGTTAAGTGGAATTCTCACCATGACATTGGTTTTCATGCAGATACTTCATTGGGATCACACATTGACAGAGATCCATTTTTTGTTCGCTCGACTCTTTCTGAGGATCATGAGAAACACATGAGTTCTGCACCTTCACTCGGACATGAGAAACCTAAGATTTCGGCTATTATACATGATCAACCTAACACACATTCTAATGTTCTTTTGCATGCACCCATTTTACATTTTGCACCAAGTCATATGTAGGCATCTTCTTCATCCATCCGTGTTGATTTGGGGTGGATATCTGATCACTTTTGGAGGCGACATAGGCATTCATTGAGAGGACTCTAAATGTATGGATCCTCCACCATTTGGCCTCTTACTCCACTTTCTATACCTTCTACATTGTGATGGTTCTTATTTTGAGCATTTTTCTTTAGCAGGTGTAGTGTATCTCTCTTGTTTTTTGAGAGATTTTGTATCTGTATTTTCGATACTTTTGGCATGTTGATAGTATCTCTTGTGAGGGATCTATTCTGGTGAAGTCCAGTGTTATTTTTTTAGTGTTCCAGTAGTTTTTATGACAACTCATATAGATTTTTAGCATCACTCCACCGATTTAGTAGTATGGGAGGGTGTGGTGTTGATCTTGCTTCTTCAGGTTTCATGTTCTTTCTTTGTTACCTTGGCTTTTCTTAGATCATGACACTCTCGAGTTTGTGTCTTTGCCTTGTTGATTTGGTTATTTTTCTTGGATCGTGGCACACCTATTTTCAGCAGTTGATCGAATTATGTTTGGTGTTTTTTTTCCACTTTCGACATCACTCCATTGACAGTCTCCTTGTATGGAGCTATTCTGGTGAAACCCAGTGTCAGTTGTTTTTTATTTTTGTGATCGAACAATGGATTTAGACCATAGTGCACACCAAACTTCTTCAGCATTGTACAATTTTTTTGATCTGAGCTTCTTGGGATGCCTTGGAGTGGGTTTTTACTCTCTTTACTTTGTTGTTACTGGTTTTGGGTACCTTGTGGTGTCCCTTTTTTCCTAGTTATTGTACATGAGTACCTCATCAGGCGTAGTTGCCAAGACTCATACTATGGACATGCCACATCTATTTTGTCCCCTAGCTTCACTTGAGGGGGGTGTTAGAGTAGGTATTTACCTTAGCTCATGTTCACCTAGGTACATTATTTACCTTTATTGTATTTATCCTCACCCACTTATGTGTGTGGATATTTCTTTTATCTTATTTAGATATTAGGAGATATTATCTAGTTGTTAGGTATAGTTATTTCCTTAATCTATGGTATTGACTAGTTCTTTCCTTGATCTATGGTATTGACTAGATCCTTGATGTCTAGTTCTCTCCTAAATCTATGGTCTTGACTAGTTCTTTGATGACTAGTTATTTCCTTGATTTATGGCTTGATCTACGACCTTGACTGGTTCTTAGATTGTTATTCCTTGCCTATTTAAGCAAGGCCCATTCTCAATGTATTGTATTGAGTTCCATAATAATATATGATATTGTTTCTCATTTGTTTGCAAAGGTTTTATGTAAAGTTATTCTGGTGAATTGCTTTCATCTTATTGATTGTGGTGTTTGATTAGCATCTGTGTTCTTGGCTTGGTATGATCTGGTTTTTGTTCCTTTCAGGCCTTTCTCGAGAAGGCCCTCTAGCTGTAACTTGAGCTCATAGAGTTTAGGGGTATTCATCCTATAAGATGCTTGTGAGATAAGCTCTGCTCACGGAATCAGATCTATATGAAAATCAATCTCATGTGGGGGTGGTAACCCCGGTAGCTCCCCTGGAAAAAAATATGCAAACTCTCTCAAAATGGGATGATCATCTATCAATGGTCCACTAGACCCATCCTCTGATATGTCACTAACTGTGATAGCAAACATCTGACAACCCCATCGCACACACCGCTTAAGCTGCATAGCGGAGATGGTGCGAATAGAAATGGATCTCCTGACCCCCGCTTTCACTTCCTCAACTCCTAGATCATTTGTACAATATATGATCTTGTGGTAACAATCCACTCTGAATTTACGTGTAGACAACCAATCCATACCCAAGATGACTCCATAAGATCCCAATGAAAGGATACGAAGATCCGAGGTAGTGGTTAAAGGTCCCAAATCCACCACACACTCCTTTAGTAAGGAGTCTATAGAGATCTTATCTCAAGAAGTCATCTCAACATCCCAACTATGACCATGCCTAACTACCACTAGCTTGCATCGCTCTACCAAAGATGGTGCAATAAAAGAATCAGAAGAACTAGAATAAAACAAAATGGAGATAGGAATACCACCAATGTTACCTGTAGTCTCAATAATTATACTCTGATACTTAGCCTAATGGTTCTCGATTACTGCGTACATCCTATGACTACTCCCCATACCACTAACAGTAGGTTCTTAGATCTATGCCTTACCCTTGTTATTAGGGTTCTATGGGTAGTCTCTCCAAAAATGTCCAGTAACACCACACCCAAAACAACCACCTGATCCTCTCCCCTGAGTAGCAGCTTTAGTCGGTACTTTGGAGGTCTATGGTGTGGATCTTGATGACCCTGTTATGGACTACTAAGGTCTCTACTAGCGAGCTCCTGCTGAGTGAGCTCTCTGGGAACCGTGTGTCTTGATGGGACCCTTAAGAGGAGGCCCCATACTCAGACCTCTCTATGCATCAAACCTCTGTGGAGATTTATAAGGTGGGTGGGACTGCTACTACTACTACTGTTGTGGTCTAAAAGATGATTGTGCTAAACCCTGTTCACCATGAGGAAGACATAATGACCCCCTCAATCTGTTGTTCTGCATCATCTGTAAGTGGCTCCAGACTTGCTCTCTAGCCTGTTGGATCTGTACTACACCTCCAATGTCTAGATTCAAGCCTCATATGAACCTATGGATGCTCACCTACTCATCCTACATGTAATTAAAATACTGGAGTAGATCCATAAATCAACTCTCATACTCTACGACTGTAAGAGATGCTTGCCAGAGGTCATGAAACTCATCTATCCACTACTGTAAGAATCTCCGTGACAAATATCTACGTCTGAATCACTCCTCAAAGATCTCCCAGGTAACTATCTTAGAATCAACATGGATTTTTTGCTCCTTTATCTGCCACTAGACACCAGCTCCATCCTTCAATAGATGGATCAAAACAAGAGCTTTCGTGTTGCTAGAACAAGGACAAGGTTTGAAGGATCCACTCAAGCTCACCAACTAGGACTCTACCTGAAATCCACCTGTGTCAATAGAATAATGTGATGGCTAAAGCTTCAAGATCTCCCTAATGTGATCTGCAGCTATGGTCCAACAGTTTCTAGGCCTCTCTTCATACTCATCCCTAAGCCTAGGGCTCTAAGACCTCTCTCTATGCTCTAAAACTCAGTCTACCTATCCCCTCTGGGGTGACTTAGCTCTAACTGAATACTTATGGGAGTTCTCTCCTCTATGCTCTTTGTTATACTGAGGAGATACACGAGCCTCAATAGATTTCATCCTATCATGGCCAACTGAATGGGCCCCTACGGTCAGTCCACATAGAGTGACATTAACATCCTGAAGAGTCTATAAAATATATGGTAGGATGGCTACTACAGTATGATATGGAGGTGGTATTCCTAGGTCTATGTGAAAATTCTCCTCATCTTTTCTGCACCTCCTGCGTAGAGTAAAATGAGAGTTAGTTCCTTATTCTAGGTTTTACTTAGTTTCCGTATTTACTAAAATGTGCAATTTCTAAACTAAGTTGTTTTCTAGATTTAAAATTGTGCTGAGTTTAAAGTTTATGTCTCAAGTTTTCTAGTGTTTCCAATGGACCAATATTTTGAACCAATTCTCTGATACCAAGCGTAACACTGCTAAAACAACCCACTTTTCTGGAATATATTTTTTCGTCTAAAAGAGTCTACAACCAGGTTACAAGAAAATAGTTGTTGCAAGAAAGTTTCGAAGCCAAATACTATTAATAGCTGATAGTTTTATTAATATGACAATTTAAAAAAAAAACAAGGTCCAAACTTAGGGTTAGATTTATCAATTAGGTTAACAGGGTAATTTCTCACTATACCATTCTCTAATATGATTAAGAGATTTAACTTTATTTATCTTAAATTAACACACTCAAAACTTCCCAACAACATTCCCATATGATAGGAAATTACCTCACCTTTTTGGCGATATAAATAATTCCTCCTAACTCCTCATATTTCTCAAGTTATGGGTTGGCGGATCTCGGGAGGAAATTTTTCTGAAGAGTGGGTATTTAGGCCTAGGGAAGAAAAGTTTCCCATGTGCGGGCCTATGGTCCGTGGGCAGAAATTTTTCCAATGTACGGGCCTGCAAGCTGTGGGAAGACAAATTTCCCCAAGGGCATTCGGGTCAACAGAGTTAGGGAGGGATGTTGGATTTTTTGTGTTTGGGGGTGAAAAGCACACTTTACCCCCATGTGCTCGTGATTCTGCAGTGGGACTCTGCACCTAAAAATGATATTATACCGTAGGCCATAAGTGACACATGGCATGTTCTAAGCCAATGTGGAGAGGTGAGTTAACGGGGACAAACATGCGTTTTTACCTTAAGGGATAAAAAGGCACATGGGATTAAAACCCACCCAGTTCCCACTAGTGCCTTATGATGCCACATGTCAAACATCCATTGAATGTGCATCGGTGGGACGATGGGAGAATTTATGAAAAATTTCCCAAAATTTTCTAAAGCGCTAAGATAAAAAAGAGGATCCGCTCCTCCATCACCACCTTGTGTCACCACGTGGCAACCCTTGATTAGCTGCAAACCAACAAAGTGGCAGAGGTAACTAGTAAAATTTTCCCAAAAAAATTTAAAGGTTAAGTTAACTGTTGCTGGCCTGCGCGGCGGTAAAAAACAACAAAAAAGGAAAAAGCGGGGCGGCGGGTCCACGGGGGAAATTTTTCAAAAATTTATTTTGTTGAACATGGTGATTTTTGATAAAAGGAAATGCTTGCAGGTTAGTAGAGTGGCAGAGGAATTCATGCCTTTGGTGTTTTTGACCAAAAATTGCTAAAGGAAATTTCGGGCTTGCAGGTCCACCAAGGAAATTTTCCCAAATTTTATTTTTTATAGTTAGAATTATTTTTGACGCTAAATGAAGGAAAACTTCAGAATGCCATAAATTTTGATTGGGAGATCATTTTTACGAAAACAAGGACTTTTTGGAAATCTCTCAACGTCCACTTTGCATAGGAATCATTAGTCTTTGATTTTGATAAATTTTAAGGATTCAATTTCATGAAAATGATCTGCAAGATTTTAAAAGGCAAACTGGTCAATTTTGACTTATGAAATTTTAATCAATTGATCTTCTTCCTCTCTCAACATGTCAATTAGACATGGGGAATTATTCTTAGATGAATTTAGGATGGATTTGGAAGGTAACTTTGTTTGATTGACTTCTTATTTTAAAAAAATACAACTTTGATAGCAAAATGATAACAAACGGTTGAGCCTAATTTTGCTAAGTTTTCTAAGAAATTCCTCAAGTGTTTTTATCCAATTGAATTCATTTAGGGCATACTACTTCAATTTAATCGTTTAATTTGTTATTTCCTTATTGCAGGTCCGAATTGTGCATTTAGGATAAAGTATTTTCTAGTTTTGAAATACAAAACAAAGATCAAATTTTTTAAAGGGTCTATTTGCTATTTTTTTCTTCCAAGTATTAGAATTCGTTCCAATTCTTATCTAATACATTTAGTTGATTCAAATCAATCTTTTCAAAACCCAAAAAGAAATTCTAATTTCCAATTTTACACATTTTAAAAGACAAAATTATGTGTTTTCCTCACATGCATTTCTTCCTTTCATACAGAGGTTTCAAATGCATTTCAACTCAAATTTTAAACAGCAGTAGTTTCAATTGTGGAATGGAATGCAACTTTGATTCAAAAGACAAGATTTCCATCTTTTACAGCTTCTCTTTTCTATTGATTTTCACAATACAATGTACAAAATACATTTCTTTTTTTTTCTTTTTTTTTGAAACACAGAAGAGACTATATATATCCTCTTTAAATTTCAAAATTAAAACTTTCATATTCAATACAACATATTTCCATTACATAACATCTACGAGCTCATCCACTTCAAGTGGGAAAGGCTACAATAAGATTTCATTTCAATAAGGGACTGTCAAACTATTTCTTTTATTTTTCCTTGCTCCAAAATAGCAACCTTTAGGTTTCTCATTCTTCCAATTCTGATCACAATAAGAGTAGGGGAAAGGCAATGCTCTCCAGCCAACCAAGACATCCAATGACAAGGAGAAGCCAACCTTCTTCATTTTCCCTCGAGCCCCAACCAAAATGCAATAAAAGATTTGTTTCAACTCATGGAAACAAAAGGCTTCCACAAACACACATGAAAATTTCACATTTAAAACACAATCTAAACATAATGTAGTTTGCAACGATATTAAATCATGAATAACAACACTAAGGCTTCATCAAGAAAGCCAAAGCAGAAAGAAACTATGGGGGATGCTACTTATGCCTCCCAAAGGGGAAATAGGTATCACCACCTGATTTCAAACCACCAAAATATGGTATATCAAATCCCTTGCATATGTCTCCCCCAAGTAACCCTTATTCCTCACATTTCCTTATGCCTCCCCAACCTCTTATGGCACCCCATAATGAATACAGAAATGCAAGCTATTTCTTTGTAAGGTGGAACGCAAATCCCAACTCCCTCCACACTTATACCTCCCCAAGATACTTGTGCCTCCAAAAAAATGAACGCCATAGTCTTCTCCTATACCATACCTAGGCCATCTACCGAATATCCCACAAACTTACCAAAAAATTCACAACAATAAAAATTTCATAAACAGAAAAGCAACATTACAAGAGCCAAGTTCCTACCTCTCCATGATGGAGCTGTTCCAAATTCCAAAGCAATAAAATTTATCTCAATGCAAGTAATCCAAATCAGCCAATCTCAAGCATGTAACATGCTTCAAAAAACTTCTCCAAAGAAAGAGCTCCAAAATAGCAAAAGAATTCACCCCACCCCAAAAGGAGTTTCAAAAAGTGAAGCCACCCAAAACAAGGAAAGAAATTCAAATTTAATAGAAGAGGGAAGAAAAGAGGATGAGGTCGATCCATATAGGATGCAACATCACACATCCTCAACCCCAACCCAAAATTCAAATTCATTCTCCAATGCATAATGAATGGGTGGGTGAATAATATAATAGTTTACTTACATACTCAAATCCAACCCACACCCCAAAGGACTGAAATTAAACCATGTAAGAAAAGTGTAATTAAAACTTACAATTTGTCTTCTCAAAAAGCATTATAAAAGTCTAATTTCAACTCTCAAACCATAGGTATGGTTGGTAATTAAAATTAAGAGATATGGGACAATTTTAACTTGTCCTACAAGCCTCCAAAATCATCCTCAAAGGAAAAATTCGAATATCCAAGAAGGTGGAGTGTTTCACACTCAAAAGTTAACTCACACATCACCTACACATCTCTTACTACACTTTAATTCAAGGCCAACAACTCTATTAATTACTTGCTTATGAAATATTTTAATTAATTAATTGAATAACATGATTACTCACAACATTACACACCATTTAATAAATAATGAAATGGTCAATGCACCACAAAATAAACACATGCAAACATAAACAAAGGAACCAGTAAATAAACACACATAACCCCTTAGTCACATTTAAAGGTGATCCCCCCCCCCCATGGGAATGCCTAACACACAAAAAAACACAAACAAATACAAGTTGCCATGGTGACCTTGTTGAATTCATCTTGAATTCCAATTTGGTTGGCCTCCAATCCCCTGATGTTTGTTGTGATATTTTAACTTGCAAAATACAATACCTCCTTTGGCCTCGTGGCCATATCAAAACATCCAAAATAATAGAATTAAAATTCAAAAATCATCTAGATATATTAATCACAACAACATCCAAGCAACCAACAAGATCATTTGCAATTTTACTCAACAATTATATCATCATTGAATAATTTCTGTTTCTAGGTCTACTCACAATATTCAAATATCACATGTCTGAACAACATCCATAATATAACCATGTAAAATAGTATGTGACATAAATATCCAAAATGTCTCTAATAATCATCATGCATCATAACTAAGTTAAGGTCAACAATAATCCATGATTTAACATCTAACATCATACTATAATAAAGTCCATAATCATGTCCATAATATAATCAGCAGTACCACAATCAGTATCAAAAGGTGTCAAAGGGAAGTGGGCACTACATATAGTTAAACAAATTGAACACATTTAATGTTATAAGTGTTTGATATTATTCTTAATATTATCTATAATTTTAAATAAGTTCTATATGTCCATGTCGAAATGTTACTATCATAAGAAAATATAAAAAAATTATTTAAATATGCATTCGATCTTTGAGCTCTTAGTTTCATTGCTCTTCGCTATGTTCAATGGAATACATTAGGAAAATTTTTATTTTTTTGATTCATTATAGTTTTAAATATTGCTAATGTGTAGATATTTTGTATGTATACTTTTTTTATTAGGTGTTAAATATTAGTAATTGCAACGTTGTGAATGTTTGATGTAAGTTTAAGCTATAAAAATTATGTGTTGTCATACTCTCACTCTCAATTCGGCATATGGGGGCAAGTGCCTCTGGAAAGATAGGAATCAGTGCAAGGTGAAGGGGCTTGCACCTTAGGATGCCACATCAAATACACCCAACTATTGTTACATGCAGAAAGGGATTGCCCCTTAGGATTCCACATCAATAGTTGGGTGGTATACTGTGTTGTGAAGAGGTTTTTAAAGCCGATGGCCAAAGAGAAATTTTCAAGCGAAGGCTACCCTTCACTCAAAATGCACCCTCCCATAGTATCAAAACTCTCCCTCTTGCAGTGGACAGTTGTGATATTATAGGAGGGTGCATTTTGAGTGAATTTCATAGCCACTGGCATTTATTCATACTTGAATTTGTCATGGATATTAACTTTCTAAAATTTTTATTATTTTATCATATTGGATGATGTATATTAGATTTTTCATGTAACATACTAAAATTAATTATAAACTTCCTTTATGTACTAGTTGCTCTTTTGCATAGTGAATATGAATACCAGGAGCCTAATTTCTCCTGATCCTATAAATGTAAAATGAAGACATACAGAAATACGAGCCTACACATAAACTGAAGATGAAGGGAGTTCACATAGAAAGTTTAAAAACTGTAGAAGTTCATAAAAATAGTCCTCAATTTATTAATAATTTATAAATTATATGTATATTATAGATAATTTAGTATGCCATTGATTACTAGTTGTTCATAATGTCTAGTAAATAATGTTTATTACGATTCAAAAATTTAGCACCATTTCTAAATTTCAAATAAAAGTGCAAAAAATTCTACACATTATAATATTTAGTTTATATTATCCACAAAATTTGAAATACATACATTGTGGGAAATTTAATATGCTAGTGATTTCTATTTTTTTAATAATATACACTAAAACAATATAAGTAAAATTATAGATGTAGATAGTCTGCGCTATTATAATTTACTCACGGATGATAAATCCTTAAACAAGGTCAAATTTTTCAATCATGAATAATATTCATAATTTCATGCAAGACAAAATAAAATTTTCGGAATATCCATATTTTATAAATTTCATTGTGGAGAAATCACATTTTTCAATTTAATTGTTTTAAAATATCTATATTCTTCAATTTTAGTTTGTAAATTCACCTTTAACAAAATGTAGGGTACATGGGTGTTGCGAAGATTATTATTTTATTGTTGTTTAATTATTATGTTTTGGCATGCATATATATATTAAAGATGTTATCAATATTTTAATAGTTTAATTTTCTAATTTGTAACTTCTATTTTAAATAAATATGTTTTTCTTTTGTTACTTTTTATTTTTTTAGCTAAATGTAATAATTTCTATTTTATATACATCATTTTTTGAAAAATATTATTTTAGAAATAAAATAAGCACCATAAAATATATTATTATACAATGTGAATTATATTTATAAGTTTAATTTTAATATTTTTTATGGAAGTTTCTCTCAACATTGAATAAATGTATTATAAATAATATTAATTTTGTAACAGTCTTTGTCACATTATATTTAATATGTCGCATTCTTTGTCACATTTATAGATGACCATATCGTGATATGCTTGTGCATTGGAAGCAGTAGGAAGTCCTATAAATTGTTGTTTTCCTTTCATTTCAATACTATATTTTATACAAGTGGCTTTTGAGTTAGCCCAAAAATCAAATTCTTCCAATGTTTTGAGATGGTATTCATGTTGATGATGATCAATCACAACTCAAAATTTATTTCAGAAAGTATGAAATAATTGATTCATTTATAATGCAAAACTGCATGTAATAATTTTTAGGATGGGAAGGAGACCCAAATGGCAGAGTATAATCCATCTTCATGTCAAAGAGATAATAGAGGAAAAGAGTCAGTTTTCATATGAAGACTAGAATGGACACTAATCGGGGATGAGATGAACATTGACATTTATGCCACCATACCACTCACAAGACTAGAGGAATTTGTAAAGAGGGATGTTATCCAAAATAAGCTCATGCTTATTTTTGGTTAACTACACCCATTTTCCCTCCTTTAATGCTTCAATCCGTTTTTTTACATATTTCAAGCACTAAAGGTTTCCTAGAGATAACTTCATTAGGTAGGAAATTCTTTCCCCTTTCCAAAAATATAAAGAATTCCTTCTAACTCCTCATATTTTGAAAGTTACGGGTCGGTGGGCCTAAGAAGGATTTTTTGCCAAAAGTGGGCTTGCGATCCTTGGGAAAATTGTGGACCGACAGAGTAGCGGGATATACTTTAGCACTTTGGCATTTTGTGCAAAAGGCACAAGTTTCAATTTCCGACCCATGGGCCCGATGAGATTTCCTTGTCAAAGTGGAAAATGTAAATGCGCAATTTCAGGGCTGTGGAGGAAATTTTTCCCAAGTTATAATTCGGACTAGTGGGCCTGGGGAGACATCTTGGCACTTAGCGCTTTTGTGCTAAAAAGTACAATTTGCAATGGCAAGCCTGCGGAGAAAAGGAAGGAAAAAAATTCTTAAGGCCCACAAGGAGCACGTGGCCATGTTCCAAATCAAATCAGGAAGGCGGGTCGTCTGAGGCAGTTTGAGATGTTTGGATTTTTGTTTGAAAAGTGTAAAAGTCATGATGAAAGTCGCACCTCTGTCGATGCCAAGGAAAGCCACGTTTCATCCCTTTTTAGCTGCGGGAAGGCAAGCTATTTGAGAAACTTCAAATTTTTTACATCTTTCTCAAAAAGTGCACAATTTAAATTTTGGGCCTATAGAAGCTTTGTGCACATGTGTCATTTTGGAGCTGCGGAGCCGTAGAGGGATTTTTGGTAAATTCCAATTTTGACCGAGTGGAGCTAAAGGCGCAAAGTGAATTTTGGGCCCACGGGGTTTTTTTGCCAAAAGTGATTTTTGAGACTATGGAGTTGTAGGAGGTTTTACAATTTTCGTAACTTTTTGTGAAAAGTGCAAGTGGTAATTTTGGGGCCGTGGATCCGCTTTGCGAATTTTCGCCATTTTTGCATAGAATCTTCAGAAGGCCATATCTTTTGACTGGAAGCTTGGTTCTGAGCAAGAGAGGACTTTTTGGAAAGGTCTCGACCTCATGTATGCCATGAAAGCATAAAATATAATTTTTAGAAGGCTTAGGTTGGTGAAAATGGGAATACATCTTTCAATCCATTAATATGGGATCTGATTGCTTTACCAGATCATATTTGATTCGATCTGCCTATCCTTATCCAACATACCAAATCATGGAGAACTGTGCTTGAAATATTGTAGGTAGATTTACAGGGATCTGGTTGGTGGTTGAGCTTTTTAAATCAGATTTTCCTCATTTTATTCTCTTCTCTTCTATTAATCTATAAATGTAAGAGCTCGGCTCATTGTTGTTGGTCATTTTTCCTCTCTTCCGACCTCTCTCTTTCTTCCCCAGGGTTGAATGTGGAGTATAAACCTCCTCCCTTACTTTGTAATGGCATTTTTGTTGGGTCTTTCCCAATAATGATGTACTGTGTAAACTTCTTGATCAGTAAATTTTTTTTTGTGATGTGTTTTGTCCATCCTTGAGTCATTTTGTTGTCTCTTCTCGCCTCTCTTCATTGTAAGGTATTCTTTGCATGCTTCTGGTGTTTATTATAGGTTTTGGGAGCCGTGTTTAAGGGTTTTGAAATGGTACTCTGTGTGAACCTTATCCTTGGTCTATGATGCATCTGGTGTATCCTCTCCATTGTTCACCTCTCTCAATTTTAGGTAGTTGGATCTATGATCAACATCTTCCTTTACGTGTGTATCACTGCTTTAGTGTAGGCTCTTTTTTTCTCTCTCCCTGTCTCCTTGGAAGATTAGATTAGGATTATAATAGTTTTCCTACATTGGAGTAGCTTGTGGGAGTTAGTTTAGGAAGAGGAACCAACCTTCTTGGTGGATCATCTCAATTTTACAAGTCCCACACCTTGAGATATGATCCAATGTTATGCAAATTACACCAGAGTATCATTATCAAACAAAAAATCTTAAGACATCTGGGGGTGCTATGATTTTGCACTAATAATTACATTAGAGGATGGTTGTAATGGAGGTATTCCCATCTACACCCATGCATAAAAATTAAGTACATTAACTTTCACACCTATATCAATTAATATGTTGCTCAAAATCCATCGATCCACAAAAGAATTCATGGTGATCTCCTTGTCGTAATCCAAGCTGAGGAGGGAGATTAGCATGCAGGATCTGCCATCCATTCTCAATAGCTATGTTTGGAGTGTTTCCTTTTATCCATTTCCCTTGTAACAGGATAATATCCTCCTAGCACAACATCTTACATACCTCTTTCATATCATCAACATTTGACTGGGACGCCTCCACTACTTTCTTTTTCTCCAACTTCCATGACTACTCCTTTAAATGATGCATTTCACCCTAAAGACTTCTCAGCACCTTCATAGTCTCCTGATAAATCTCCTTATGATGTGTAGGATTGAATTATATTTCATGTAAAACCTCCTCCTTAGTAATGGTAGGCTTATGTTGTAATGTTACTCTAGCGCGCGCAACCTCAACACGTGTAGTAATCTTCATAGGTACTACCTCATGTTTTGGTGTTACCTTTGACATCCTTTATTTTTCCATGGCATGCTATATTCTAACCATACATGTGCCCTTATTCTCCTATTTACGATTCTTGCTAAGATGCTCATATAAGTCTAGGAACTCTTCATATTTATGATTCTTTCCGCAAAAAGAACAATTAATATTCTGAGGACATTCACACCTGTAGTGGTCAGGAGATCCACACGTATAACATTTTCCATGATGAAAATCACCTTTTCCACCACCAAGGACTGAATCCCTTAATCTAGCATGATATCCTTGGCTTCTACCATGACCACCTTCAAAATTCCCTTCATTCTGATTGTAACGCCCTTGAGTGTGATCATGATCATGGTGCTCAATTTTACCTTTAGATTTATTCAAAACTCCTGTCTATTATACATCAATATCAATGGAATCATGGATATGATCAATCAGTCTATAATCTTCAGGATTGTGAGTCATGGACTGGAAAATATTACAGTAGTGACATAAGTTCTTCCTTATCACATGTTGTAATAGTGGGCATCAGCTCGCATTGTGGTCTAAATGACATACCTCACAGTCCAACAATAATGAGTGCATTGATCTACGGGGAAAAATATTCTTAGTGTACCCTTCCACTTCAACATTTGTGAACCACACTCCCATGCGTGTCTCATGTGGTGAATTGATTGATAATTTTTCTAACTACTTTTCCATTGTAAAAATATGATCTTCTAGGAATGGGATCACTTTAGTGTCTAAACTTCTGAATATTTTTGCGCACAATGATGCTTCAAGTACTTCATGCAGATCCATATTTTTATTATGTGACAACACCCTCCTAAAAGGTATGATAAATCCTCTAACAAACCCCTATGCATGTTAGCTTGCATGGATATCATAAAAAAATTTATACAAAAGTGTTTTGAAATTGGAATCATATTCTTGAACACTCTCAGTAGTTCACTACTTAATATCTTTGAGTGTGCTTATAATTTTCTGCATGAACTCAAGGATATAAAATTTCTTAAGGGAAGCATTTTGTAACGTTCTATAATCCACATATTTCTAATTAGGGTTAGAATTATTTTACCAATAGTGAGCACATCCTTGCAACGTGGTTGTAAATTAAATTTCCGTACGCTCAAAATCCATGATCCCTTTTGCATACCACAATATCTCACACACATACACATGCTCAACAACATCTTCTATTCCCTTGTATTTTAGAAGACGCAGTAACATCTCAATGGATATATTTTGGGGTTGGTGAGGACCATGCCCACCTGATCCAAAACCTCCTTTGTTACCTCTACCTCTAGATCCACCAGATCTAGCCACCTATCACCCCTGATCGCCACATGTAGTAGGGATTGAACCAGAGGATGCACTACCCTATGCCCCAATAGTAGTACTGAACTGAACTCAAACCGTCTGAGAAGTGGTACTACTTCCAGAGGTGAATCCAAAGTTTTGAGTGCATGTATTCTCTGCTGACGATGTGCCTGAACAAGTACCTCCGAAAGGTCCCCCAAATAAAAAGGAATACATTTACCTACCCATGAAATTACTTTTTATTTTATTCACTCATGTTCTTGCTGATAAGTTAACTCCACCTCTTCCTAGTTTAATTCTCAAACAAGTTTTCTAACTACTAGTTGTACTAAAAATTATAAATTAAAGTGTAGGGGATAGGTCTCTAGGTAGATTCAGATGCATGATCGTGGGCCATGTCGTCTCTGATGGCGCACTCTCATAAGAGGCTAAGGAGGGTTCCATGTCATGCTTACCCAGATGGGGGAGAAATAAATTCCCTAGCTTTGTTTCCTCTGTGTGAGCTCAAATCCTTCATGATCGATCTCTCTCCTTAAAACCATCCACTCAGCAACATCATGATACTTTTCTAAATCCCTCTTGCACACCTCATTAAACTTTATCTTCCTTTCTTCTCTCTATCTCTCAGTCACCAAGTCTTCCATATTTCACCAAATCTACTCCTGCCCCTCTGCATGGTGGGGCTTAGCCAACCATCAATTTCTCTTCCAAATTCAAGGTTACCAGTAAGATCTTAATCACTAGTGGAATTCCTTGCATATAGGTTCCCTTTGGATAACGTAAAAAATGAAACTTAGCTACCTCTAGGAAATAATAAGTGGAAATTGATTATTCCAAATTATATCTATTAAGAACACCACAAAACCAAGTATTCGTAGTGTGCGTCAAAATTACTTCAACATCATAGAGGGTCTGAAATTATTCCTACATCATAATAAGTTTGTGAAACCTTCAATTCCTTTTACATGCATAAGCAACCAACTACTCGTATAGCTAACCAATATTCATCATACAAGAACCAAATTCAGCCATGTCTAACACCATAATCGAGCCAATATATTCAATTTCATAAATATTTTACCACACAGAATCTTTATACACTATAAAGTATCTGCAACATTCATGTACACATAAAAATCCATAGAACAAACACTAATTCAGTACTACTAAAATACATAGTTCAATATATATTTGTAGGGGTGGGGACTTTCCCTTCACCACCCATGCACTTATCAAAATAGGTAACAATAGATTTCCTTTAGTTAAATTCAAGTAGAAATCCTATTATTAGCTTAACCTATGGATGCCTCTTATCTGCTGCTTGTTCCCAAAATACCATTGCGTGGAGTGCAAGTATTCATCTCTATGTGTGCTCCGTATGTTATCTCCAAAAATATCCCTTATCCACAAAATAGCTAAGTCCTGATCCTAGGTGCGTCAATCCTATTAGACCGCCACATGCTGTTAGTGCCCTATATTTGAAAATATTTAGATTATTTTTTGTTATTCAATATTGAGGTAGCCTGTTTATCTTATTTTTTCTTGGTATGTGTTCTTTTCTGGTCTCTCCATTCCTAAGGGATTTTGTCTTGGTACTTCTTTTCTGGTATACTTGTGTGTCCTTCAAAAAATTGAATGATTCATCTTCTCCATTATCGTCTAGTTGTATCCTAATCACATATCTGACATGTTTTACTAGTACTTTATCATAATAATCCTCATCCTTCTTTGTTCCATCTTGTTCATTTTCTATTATACCATATTTTGACCTAATTATACTTTTCTTATTCTCATTTATCACCTTTTCTGTTTCTATTTCCTCATGGTTTGGCTTATTTTTTCTTTATTTTCCTTTCTCTACCTTTTCCCTCCTTTATTCTATAACATCCTCACACAATGTCATATTTTCATTTTATACCTTATTACTTAACTTCCTTGTCTCTAATTTTTCATTTTTGGTTTTCTATTTTATCTTCCATATGATTCTTATTTACTTACCATGATTTTTCTTCTTATGGTTTGGATAATTCCATGGATGCATATTTATCAAATGGTTATATTATTTTCATCTCCTTTTCTATTTGTGTCCCTTCCTCTTTGTAAAATATCTTTCAAATATGTATCTTCTTCTAACAATTCCATAGTATAGGTCCATTTTTTCCATGCCAATAACATGTTATCGACCTTCTCCATTGAACATGTTATCTGTATTTTTGATATTTTCCATCCCATCCTTTATTGTAGTTATTTCCTCCATAATAATGATGAAAGTTTCCCTTATTATGGTTATTTACTCCATACCTCCCATGGTATCCTCTATAATATCCTCTTTCATTATATCTCTAAAATATTTCATGATATCCATTACCTCTTTGATAACTCCAAAGGTATCCTCTTTCATTACTTTGATTAAGTTTTTGTCTTAGTTTCCTTAATTCATTCTATAACTTCTTTAGTTTTAATACTATTTCACACTCTCTCCTCCATGGTTCTACTTCTAGTTTTGATGCCCACTACTTCAATGAGTGTTAGGAACTCTTTTCCATCAATCAATAATCTTATATAAGGTAACAATACCAAAATAAATAACTCAATTCTCTTTTTCTCATTTGGTGGTTCATCTAATTTCTGCACTATATTCTTGAATATTTGATCAAATTACTTAACTGTCTCTCCTTCCTATTGAAATAAATACAAAAATTTTCTCACACGTTCCTCTCTCTACCCTCCTATAGATATTAGTTAGCTGGACTTGGGCTCAACACCAAATTTTGACCTAAAACCCTGACAACAGTGTGGGTGTAGACACCAAATTTGGGTCTTATGACACCCTTTACCCCGTATCTCGTCTCGCAACCTAACCCTACCTCACCACCTAAAACCTTACACACCTAATGATTTATTAATTACCTTATAATTAATAAATCCACATCTTCAAACTTGCCACCTCATCTCGCCACCTTGCCATGACCTAGCCCTAACCCTAAACCAACCTAATTAAGACCTATGACTTGGTCCAAACCCACACCCATGACTCATTACCCCTCACCCACACCAAAACGAGCCTAATAATGACTTGACCAAGCCCACAACTGATCCCTCAGGAGAAAAGGAGGGAAAGATGGTTGTTTTACTAAAAATAGCCACTTTGACCTAACCGATATCGGTTCCTACTCGACCGCCATCGGTTACGTAACCGCCATCGGTTCCCTATTAATGACCTCCCCCAACCAAAAAGAAAGGATCCGGAATTCATTTGCAAGACAGAGACAAGTGAAGAATAGAGAAGAGTTTGCAGAGAAGAGCATCGAACCGAAGACTACAACTGAGCAACTGGATCACTGTCACCCTCGTTCAAGCATTGGAAAAGACTGAGGATAGCTTCATCAGCTTGATTTCTAATACCGGATCATCCCAACTAAGCCTTATTGTCGCCACCACATTCCTTGGACCTGTATCTTCATCAGGAACTAGTAAGTATTATCTTGTACTTCTTTGTTATCATCTTGCTTTAATTCATATTAAATGGGGAACTGACCACCTTCGAAAGGAAGTCTAATATTTCCTGGGCCTAAGGTAGTTCCCTCACTTGTTGTCTAACTAAAATCTAGTGGTCTTGCGTTCTTATTTACAGGTAGTCCTTCCCAGAAAAAAAGGATTTCTTCACAATCGATCTGATCTCTCTACGATATGCGCACTCCTTCCCAACATTCAATAGGTATTCCTCCTAGCCCTAACCCTTATCTGTTTCTCAAGAGAATGAAAGGATAGAAGTAACTCTATTCCAGAACTGAAATTCTATACGAAACATTTTGGCATGCCCGGTGGGACCCATTTCGGGTTTCTTTCTTTCTTACTTGCTTTCGTATAGGGAACATACTTGCTGTTTGTTTCTGCTAAATATTCACAAAATATTTTTTCATTTTGGTAAAATAATTTTTCTTACTTTCATATCTTTTCATTTAGTGAAATTCATCTTCTTTGCTTCATCGAATATCATTTTCGATTTGGGTTTAAAACACGTGCATCACATTCTTGCTTGCTGTTTTTAATTCTAGTGAACATAGATTAAGTAACAGGTCGTACACGTGGGAGTGATATCCACGTTATTGACAAGAAATTAATCTTACTCTCACTGCACAACACATACCAAATCACATCATAATCAATACAATAGCTCAAACCTCCCCCCTTTCCGCGGTATTCCTCCGCCCGATTGAGATAGCCTTATAAGCCACAACAAACTTGACATCTCCCTTAGGTCTTTCGTTTAGGATTGACATCATCTGGCGTCTAAGGCATAAGCCCAAAGTGATTAAAACTAATCCTAGGGTTAGTCTATTGGTTTGCGTGTGCATCTTGCTTGTTTTTAGTTTTGTTTCTCTGTCATTCACTATTTCAGTGATCACTTCAAGATAGTTTGGTAGGTATATTAAGCATTGTTATCCCCAAACCAACAGCTTCTTACATCCTCTCTTTGCTTTCACAGTGACCGACACTGGTCCCATGCTACGGAAATCGATTAACTGACCGACGCTGGTTACATTCTGACCGACATCGATTATCTGACCGATATCGGTTGCTGTGTTTAATAGTTCTTGACACACCAACAACCTATCAATTCCAGCATTTTGTTGTTGTTTTCATTCCAGATTGACTAATTCACTTCTGTTTCCCCTTGTCCATGGTTGTTATAACCTGGAAACAAGCCACAGCCATGGTTTCACATGCCTATTTCGTGCCTTTGCCTGAATCACCCCCTTCACATCTGATGGGGAATCCTACGGATACAAGTAATTTTCCCAAGATCCCTGTAGGAGATAATGACTTTGTCAAATTTTTGGATGCTAATCCTAGCGCCGTGCAACATTATTTGTCTCATACCCCTGACCGTACACCCAACAGTCAACTCCTTGTTGGTATGCCTATTAGTATAGCAGCTCATTTGGATCCTTCTCCACCTAATAACTCCGCCTTACCATCTTCATCCTTAGCCCCGTCTCCCAGCTCAGTAGCTTCGGTGGTTCATACTGCACCAATTGGTTTTCCTCTGGTTAATCTGGGATCCCACATATCACTACCGTCCACTGCCCCTACCTCATCTCTCTCACAGGTTTCCTCTTTCATCACTTGCTCTCTGCCAACTATACATACGAGCTTTCCCTCACAAGCTCCGCCCACCTTTTCATTTCCACACACTCATCCGGTAGCATCAACCTCTTATATAGGACACCCTTATTCGGATGCCCCAACACATTCATCACCATTATCTTATCAACATTCAATCCCATCATTGTCTATTAGCGGATCTTGGACCAATCCTCCTCTGTTTACAAGGACAGTGCCATCATCTAACCCAACCAATGATTTAATCAAACAGATGATGGAAAAGATGCAAAATCTTGAGGCTTCTGTTTCAGGAAGTCGTAACACCCTGACATATGAGCAAGTTTTTCAGGAGCCTATTCATCCTTCTGTCCCCCTTCATACATATCCTCCTCAATGGGAATTACCGAAATTTACTCACTTTAATAGTAAGGAGGACCCTCAACAACACTTGCGATCGTTCAGACATGCCTGCTATCTGATTGCTCATGACGATGCCCTACTACCCCGTACCTTTCCCATGTCCTTATCAGGACCTGCCTTGGAGTGGTACAGTTCTTTAACCCAGCATTCAATATTCTCCTTTAACCAGTTATCCCAATATTTCTTGGATCACTTCTCCATCAAAATTGCCAAGAAAGTATCCATTACTGACCTTTATGCCATCTGACAATTTGAAGACGAGTCTATCGCAGATTTTGTTAGACGATGGCGGGGACTCATCAACCAACTTACTTACGCCTTACCTCAGGCCGAGCTCATCGAACTCTTTACGTGGGCCTGTGCTAAACACATTTCTCCCACCCTCCAAATTCAAAATATCCGCACCTTTGTTGAGGCCTTTACTATGGCTCAAAAACTAGAGATTCGAGCCTTAGAGGAAGAGAAATTGAGGTTACGCAACAAAAGCTAAAATTTCCGGACCCAAGACTCTACCACCAAACCCAACACCAACAATTTTCACACATCAGCTGCTTTGAAATCAAAGGGTTCTGTACACGCTGTGATGGTCAAATCTCAAGCATTGTCTAATACCCATCCGAAAGCCACCTATAAGTATAAAGCTGAGCCCATCAACTATACTCCCTTGGGAGAAACTTATGGTGTGATCTTAGAAAATTGCTTAAAGCAGGATTTATCACCTTGCCTCCTGTTAAACCTTACTCCGGGTTTGATTCCACTCGCGCTATTCCTTCTTGGTATAAAGAAAATGACTTCTGTAATTTCCATCGCGTGAAGGGACACAGTCACAAAAACTGCAAGATGTTGAAAAACATAGTGCAGGAAATGGTTGATGCAGGGAATATAAATCTCGACAATCCTAATGCCCCCACTAATTGAAATTTAAAATTTTCAACAAACCATTTCCTAACCATGCATCTAACAGCAACACAAATCAAGACACCTCAGCCGAGGAGAAGAGTGTTCATGAAATCCATGTAGTTTTCAACTCCCAACCAAAAGCTTCTATCGAGGAAATTCTGAATCAGGCCTTTTCACTAATGCAGGGATCCGCACCCCTTACACCCCCATCAAGACAAGATGATAACCTTGCCATTCCTTTACCCATAAAGGAATTAAACGCACAGAGTTCTCTTCTCATGAATGAGTCTTCTTACACCACATCCTTGCAAGACTGTGAGCGGATGTTATCTAACTTATCTATTTCCCAAACATTTCCTTCCACCACTCTTGATGTAAAAGAAGAAGGTTCGTCACTGTTTCTGTCATCCTTAGAAGAGAAACCTCTCGAACCGACATCACCAAAATCCTTAATCATGATGGATCCCCTCAAACATGCCTTCCTACCTATTAGTTCTTCATCGCCTAAATCTTTTCAGTGACCGGTTGACCTCTTAACACCCATTGATACATCGCCTCATTTACCCCCTGTATCACACCCATAGTGGACCGGAATCACAACCCACCTCTCTTCCATACCAAAGTTCATGTTCACACGTGAATATTGTCATCCCTCAGAAGATAGACGATTCCTATGGGAGCGTTTGAGTACACCATGCTCTACTCAAATGCAGATGACCGATCCAGACACCTCTACCATATACCCAAGGTGTTTAAAAAAGCTCAAAATGCCCATGTCCTCATCTTCAGCCCCTCATCTCTACCGAATACCTCATCCACCTCTATTAACCTAACCAAACCTTCCCCTACACCTGGGAATTCACCAATACCTAGCCTAACACACCCACCTAAATGGTTAGATTTATCCAAAAATAAAGGCGTCCATCCACTTAGGAGACAGACCCAATCTCCTCAAGTCCAATTTATGCCTTTGTCACAACTAAAACCCTCGCCATCACACCTACCTTCTATATTGGGACCTCACCCCTATAGTTTTCCTCAATACATCATACCTCCTGCGTTTTCTTTAAAACGACCTATACCTTCTGCACCCATACTGAGATCCACAGGTGTATCAACACCGTCACCCCACGTATCTTGTCCACCTACTAACCCTAAACAAACTCCATCATGAAAGGATTTGTTTTCTGTCACTCCTCTTTCCCCGTGGTTGTTTCCTACCACCACGTCATCTGTGGCCTCATCATTTAACCAGCTAAACATGAATTCTGCGCCAAAGAAGCCACGTTTAGTTAAATCTAATGATCAAAACCCCTTGTCTAAACCACCACCCATATGAACCAACCATACCCAACCATTACCAAAACCCACCCAATCAATAGCCTCATCTTCTTCTGACTTTGACCCGCTCAAAGGATCTTACGCCAAGATCCTTGATATGCTGGTGGAGAATGCGACCATTTCCCTACCCCCACTCAGACCCTATGATCCATCTAAACCTCAACCTATAGGTTATGATGAGTCTAAAATCTGCGCTTACCACCGCACACCAGGACATGATGTAGAGGGATGTAAAGCTTTGAAAGCCATCCTTCGTCAGTCACCTATCTTGGATAGAAAGGTTAAGAAAGACAACTTACGAAGGGAGGAACCTTTAGCTTCAATCCCCTTTCCTATACCACCTATCCCCACCTCACCAAGATCTATCATTATTGCAACCCCACCTCTCGAAGACAATGACTTATCCTTGCCATCTTCCTCCTCTCGTGTTCACGAGATCAACATGATTAGTATTGCTACTCGAGGGCAGAAAAACAATGGGAAAGCTAAAGAAAGCACACCTGCGGCCTCTCTTTCTCCGTCTACCATCCCGATCACACCACCACCTAAAGTGGTTATTCATGGACCTACCTACCTCGTCTCTGATGGAGTTTCCCATCGTACCATGATCAAACAGCTTCACCAATTGCTTGTAAAAATGACATTGTATGATCTCATTCAAACATCTGAATCGCATCGACAAGCTTTAATTGAGATCCTTCAAGGGATAGAGGTCCTACCTAACAAAACCTGGCCCGTTGCCTCCATCTTAACACCCAACCACATTGCTTCTCTCACTAAACAATCTACCACTTTTGTCCCTATACAGCAAGTCGTTGCTGTCAGTTTCTCTGAAGATGAAATTGTCGTCTTTGGTGCAGAAGATCCTAACCCCACTCTTTTCATCTCAGCTTACGTCCAAGACATCTGAGTACATCGTGTTATGATTGACGGGGGTGCTAGCCTAAACATCATCTCTTCCAAAGCCTTCCAACAAATGAATATCCCTTCTAGCTGCATGTGTGCCAACCCCACCATGTTGCGTTCATTCAATGATGCTATTACTTCTACTTTAGGCACCATGATCCTTAACATTCGTGTAGGGCCACGTACCTTACCCAAACTCTTCTATGTCCTTGAGGGAGAATTCCAATACAACATGTTGTTAGGCCGCCCTTGGATCCAGCCTATGGGATGCCTTCCCTCCACCTTACATAGATGCATAAAATTCGAGTATGAGGGGAAGTCATACACCGTAAAAGCTGACGCTCCCCCCTTCAAAACCTACAATATGTTATATCACCCTAATGATGTGATTGTACCAGTCAAGGCACCCATTTATCCAACCCAACCATCTACTTCACCCACACCTCAACCATTCACCTTAGCCGCACCTACACCTTCAACCAATGAAACTGCCACCGCAAATACCACTTCCTTCCCCGCGGACAACATCCCAACCTCAGATCCCTTGGTAGATGTTTTTCAACACCTTACGCTAGGGGAGTATCACCTATATAACATTAGCACTTTCCATACCCCACAGGAGTACGGACAATTACATGCACATCCTACCTATGACCGTCGTGTGGGTGAGGTGATCTCCTATGGACTGCCTAATTGCCGCACCAACCTAACGTATGGGGTGTCGACGCATCCTCCGTTACCCTTGAACCTCCACTTGGTGTGGTTCCCTTCCAATCTGATTTAGAATATCTAACAAATCATCGTTTTTTCCCTCACCTTCTTGACTCACTGTGCTTGAAAAGGTTTTGGTTGCGGTCTTTATGAACAAGGCCGACATACAATCATTCCTGTGACTACACGCAAACACAAATATCGTAGTGGTCTTGGATTTTCTAAAACAATTACACCAAAGAAACCTTGTGTCAGTTGTATCCAGGAAGACAATGACATTACCTCTTTTGAACCATCATCACCTATTTTTCCATCTTCACCCACAGAGTCAATAGACCCGAAATCTATCCCTCCTAACTTTTTTTTTCTTTTTCATAAATGCTATCTTCCTGGGTCCTCTCACTTATCAACAGGATAACGAAGACCCATCTTCTCTTCCCCTTCTGTATCCAGACATGATCGAAGAAGAATCACCTTCAATTAATGTTGTTGAGTGCCAGGATGACGACTCCATCCTCACTTACCTTGGCATGGACGACTCTTATATTCAACACACCTTATAGAAATCAACATCCACAAATAGGACGATCCTCACATTGTGAAGATCAGACAATCTCTTAACGCATCAGAACAAATTACCTTCACTACCTTCCTCCGTTCTCGCTAACCAAGATTTCGCTTGGTCCTACGCTGACATGCCACGAATCGATCCTATCATTTCTATCCATAACATTACTCTGAGACCCGACTCCAAACCAGTTAAATAGAAATTGAGAAAAATGCATCCACGCATTGCCCTCTTGGTCAAAGAAGAGCCTCAACGACTCCTTTCTATTTCCTTCATCTTACCTATTGACTATCCTCAATGGATTTCTAACATCATACCTGTCACTAAAGTGACGGGGGGACTTTGGATATGTACGGATTTCCAGGACCTTAACCTTGCTTTCCCAAAGGATGAATTCCCCCTACCTAGTATTGATCAACTTATTGATCTCACTGCAGGCCATGAGATACTTTCTCTCATGGATGGCTTCTCGGGATACAATCAAATTTTGGTAGCCCCAGCTGATCAACATAAAACAACCTTCATTACTCCTTAGGGAACCTTTTGCTATCATGTCATACTGTTTGGCCTTAAGAATGCTGGTGCGACCTATCAACGGGCTATGAATTACATTTTTCATGACATTATGCACACTATCCTTGAGGATTATGTCGATGATCTTCTTAGCAAATCCAAACATCACAGTGAACATCTCGATGTTTTAACCATTATTTTTGATCACCTGTTACAATACTGTGTTTGTCTTCAACCAAAGAAATGTGTCTTTGGTGTCCTTTCGGGAAAACTCCTTGGTTTTATTGTCTCTTTGCATGGCATTGAGGTTGATCCTTCAAAATTCAAAGCTATCCTAGAAATGCCCCCACCCACTAACCTCAAACAATTGTGTAGTTTACAGGGAAAACTCCAATCTATCCAGCATTTCATCTCACAACTCTCAGATCGATGTCAACCTTTCCATCATCTCCTTAAAAAATACATTGTCTTTCAATGGAGCAAGGAATGCCACCAAGACTTTGAGGCTCTTAAAACTTATCTCTTGCAGCCACCCGTGCTTATCCCACCTCAGGACGATCACCATTTCTACCTTTACCTTTCTACCACCGACCATGCTGTAGGAGCCATGCTCACACATCATGACTTTGAGCATCGAGAACAAGCAGTTTATTACATAAGCTATACTCTTGTGGATTACAAGACTAGGTATACACACATAGAAAAGTTGTGCCTAGCCCTATCATTTGTGGCCACCAAACTTTGACATTACCTCTTGAATCAAAAAACTTTTGTCATCACCAATGCTGACCCCATACATTATATGTACGCCAAACCTCATCTAAACCAACACATCGCCTGATGGCTTATGCTACTCACCGACCTCGACCTTGAGTTTGTACACCAAAAATCAGTCAAAGGACAAACTATCGCAAACCAACTCGCAGAAGCCCCTTTACCTGGGGAACAATTTACCAATTTTACTTTCCCTGATGAACTCATCACAACTCTTTCACTCAGTGATGTGTCGTATCCAATGACCCTCTTCTTCTATAGATCTAAATTCCAGCGTGGTGGAGGGGCAGGCATTGTTCTCATTCCTCTTGAAGGTGAACCTATGCCTCTTTCATTCAGGCTCAATTTCCCCTGCACTAACAACACAGCGGAATACGAGGCCCTTGTTTTGGGTCTCCATGTTGCGTTACACTTAGGTGTTAAGTCTATTAATATTTTTGGTGACTCTCAATTGGTAGTAAATCAAGTTACTGGCATCTACCAATGTAAAAATGAGGAACTTCAAAAGTATAAACATTACGTAGATTCACTTTTGACCTTATTTTCCCATTATTCTATCCAAACTATTCCCTGCTCAACTAATAAATTTACAGATACTATGGCTTGCTTGGCCTTGCAAATTCCGGCCTCACCAACTGACTCAGACATATTTGTCTTAGTCTAACAACTCTTTTCCCCATCTTACTTAGTTCTGGATGTTTGTATGGTACATAATGTATCTACTAAGTCGCAGGATACCTGGTATCACCAGTTTCATGACTACCTTACAACCTCTGTTCTCCCACCTGACCTTACTAGTAACGAAAAACGTGCTTTTCTTAAAAGTGTTTCTCGTTATGTCGTCATGGGGGGACTCCTCTATAAACGTGGCTTTGATGGCATCCTCCTTCGATGTCTAACCGACGCGGAGGTCACCTATACCATCAAACAAATCCACGACGGACTTTGTGGCGGGCACTTTAGTGGCCTTGCCGTGGCTAAACAGATCCTTTGCCTAGGCTATTATTGGCCTACTCTTAATAACGTCTGCTATGAATATGTTAAGCATTGTGTTATGTGTCAACAACATGCCAACCTTCAACATACTCCTAGCCACCCGCTACAGGTCACACGAGATCTTTGGCCTTTCTCACAATGGGGTTTAGACCTTATTGGTGAGATTCACCCACCTTCTTCATAACGTCACCGTTGGATAATTACGGCAACCGAATATTACAATAAATGGGTGGAGGCCATTCCACTCATTTCAACCAAAAAATAAAAAATCGTAGAGTTCATCAACCATCACATTATCTGTCGTTTTGGTGTTCATCATCACCTAATAACAGATAATGGAAAATATTTCAAAAATAAGTTGTTACAAGACCTTTGTGACAACTTTGGTATCAAACTTAGCTTCTCATCACCTTACTATACACAAGTAAATGGTCAAGCTGAATCTTCTAACAAAACCCTAACCAAAATTCTCATGAAAGTCGTTAATGATTCTGGAAACAATTGGCCTGATCACATCCCATTTTCCCTTTGGGCTTATCGTACCAGCATTCGTACCTCCACTAATGCAACACCATTCTATTTGGTATATGGTACCGAGGCTGTCTTGCCTCTCGAAATACAAATCCCCTCCCTAAGAATATCTCTCAAGGATATTCTCACCAATGATGATTTCTGCCAAGAGTGGTTAGCCCAATTAGAGCTTCTTGATGAGCGTCGTCTTATAGCCCTTGGCCACCTTCAAATCTATCAAAAGTGCATCAAGCATGCTTATGATAAGCGAATTCATGAGCATATCTTTAAGATTGGTGATCTTGTCCTCAAAGAGAATCAACATGTATCCAAACTAGAAAAGAGAAAACGTGGAAAAATTTTCTCCTAATTGGATTGGGCCTTACATTATCACTCACACTTACAGATCAGACACTTACCATTTAGCTTCGTTTAATGGTAAACCTGAGCCTGAACCCCTTAATGTCTTGCATCTACCGACCATTCTACTGTTAAATTTAGTGTTACATCACTTCTTATCTACCTTGCGCTCGTCCCTTGAGCTCATTTATTACCTCATAAACCTTTTTTTTCGTCATGCATCTCAAAGTAAAATCCAACCCACGTAGTTTGATCATCACCTCCTCTTAAATATGCCTTCTCCTTTTTAGTCTGTTCCATGACTTAAAAGTATCAAAATAACAAGTTCTCAATTATACAATTCTAGTATGTTCTTGAGTCAAACTTCCTGCAAAACTAGATGCTTTATCTCAAATAGACATCTAGACCTCTAAGCTATAAACTAGACTGTTCCCTCGAAGGACAGCTATGTGCAAAGCTGCATCTGCTATTATAAACTAGACTCTTCCCTTGAAGGACAGTTATGTGCAAAGCCACATCTGGTATTATAAACTATACTGTTCCCTCAAAGGACAGCTATGTGCAAAGCCGCATCTGCTACTATAAGTAGACTGCTCCCTCGAAGGATAGCTATACAAAGTCAGCCTCTATCAGAAGCTTCTCGCATTGATCAGCTTTGTGAAGACCTCAAGAACAACAAAATGCATATCCCATATAGACTTCCCGCACTGATCAGTCTATATCCTGAAAAATAAAAGTAGTATTCAAAAGTACTTTTGAGTCATGGACTTGTCTATTTTGGTTTGGTTCTCTTCCATCAGAATAATCACCTTATAACAAGTTCTCTGCGCCCCAGCCATACCATCCACCTCACATCACCATTCTTCACAATAACAAAACTCAAGGGACGTGTGTATATCTGATATATTGTGATTATATAACTCTTTTCACCTATCGAATTCTTGCCTATGCAATGTACCTAGAGATTCAAGTTCATCCTATGATAATACGTGATGTGTTTAGCTCTTTCCAACTATGGGACATTTTTACCTCTTTTACCCGAATTTGAGATTATATGTTGAACTTAATCAGGACATGGTTCCCTTATGCTTGGGTAAGCTAACCCTCACTTCACCTATACCTTACCAACTCCAACAGCCTTACCCTACCAATATCAAAAATTTTACCAACCAACAAATTGCCTTAACACAACCAAATTGCCTAAATTCATCTCTCCCTAGTCCTAAGGGAGAACTACATCGGTCTGAGGCCCCTCCTTGCTTTGTGCAATGGGCTATGTAGGAAGCACTTGGGAGACCTGGGGTCTCCCAAGGTTGGCTCGACCATTCCCTACCATAACCTATCATGTGTTGTGTTTTTGCTTAAAAATATAAATGATTTCGTATATTTATATTGATAACACTCACCTTTGTCCTTTATCAATTCAAAACATTCAAAACACAAACATTTCTTATTATTATCATAAACTCAAAATCACCATACATATTCATTTTTATTTAGATGTTAAACAAATACATCTTCTCTATCATCAACGCGCAGGTCAACATCCTTATTTATTCTTCTACCCTTATAAAATTCACATAGACCCTCGCGCCTCATCCCGAACCAGGTAGTGATGGTGATCGTCGATGCCGCTCACTTGGCCTTTCCATCCTCAAACGTGCCACTACTATTGGTTCCTCCCACTGATCTGCCAATCTCTCCTGTAACATATCAATATGCCCTCTCGCGTGGAGGAATCTCGCCTCTAGTCTCTCCACTCGTGACTGCGAAACCGCTAACAATCCCGTTTTCTCATTCACCTACGTTTGAAGCTGGTGAACTAAACCCTGTAGGTGATCTCTCTCCACTGTAATCACAGCTCTACAAGGATGATCGTCCCTCTCACATGTACCTCGCAGCTCTGTTACCCACCATAATCTATAAGCCTCTATCACTCCTGCATCCATTACCCTGCGATCGGCTGCTGTCTCTTCTGGTCCTTCTGGAGGTGTCGGCCAGGGAGGTGAGAATGCTACCTCAGAGTTTATCCTCATGCATGGTCTATAAGCCATGGGTATATCCTGAACAAATCCAAATTGTTGCCACACGCGATCTAGAGGAATCCTCTCGTACTCACCTGGCCTGTGTCCCGCGATCCACCTCAATCGATCTACACCCCTCAAATCCTCAGCTATGTTCTCCATCACCATATAGTTCCCGTAAGGACTCCAACAGATATCCGCAATCGTCACCATCTCTCACATCTACCTATAATACTCGACATCATCTGTCATGGCCTCGGATCTCGCCTCTTGCTCTGTCTGGACCCATCGTCTAAATCCCAACCTCTACACTCCTGTCTCTCATCCTTGGATTGGTCGGCCTATTGGTCACACACACACAATGTGCTTATAGGCCCAACAATGTAATAAGCATGCACAATCTAGTGTAGTCCAGTGATTTCACCTGCAGGCCCATAAACCCCTGTATAGCTTCGTCAGATATGTGGGTGCGCATGTGAAAGTCATGCTCCTTTCTATCATTTCCCAAATAATACACATCAATGATTTTGGAAATCTTCCCCCATCCACCCTCGGTAATGCATTTAATACCCCACCTCTATCATTAATACCACTGCCAACCTTGTTGCCTCAGGGTATGCTGCAAACATTATACCATAAGTGAATGTCAAACCTCGCTGTGTCAAATCTCGTGCAGCTGGACCAAATACTACTGTTATCGCTCCCCACGCCGCGTTAGGCCCTGCCTGATACACTGGTCTTCCTGTAATTGGGAGTCTCAAAATTCGGAACACATCTTCTAATGTCACTGTCATCTCCCCTATTGGCAGATAGAAGGTATTCTTTTCTGGATTCCATCTCTCAAGCAACACCTGCAACATAGCATGATTGCGTGTGATTCGTGAATAATAACGGATTCCACTTAACCCCACATGGTTTATCAATGCTCACTCAGCTAGTGTTACATCCGCTCGGACCCATGGCAACAAAGCTAACACCCTATCATTCATCCTCAACCCTGCCTCTGCCTGCATACATCAAATCAGCAAACAACAAATCAATAAATAAAATCCCCAGGTGTTTTTTTATCACATTCTAGAATTTTACACAGTAACCGATATCGGTTATAGGTAACCGATACCGGTTACCTAACCGATACCGGTTATCTCTAAACGATATCGGTCACTGTCAATTCTATACACCCTGCTTAAAAACACCACCTACAATAATTATTCACTTATTTACCCCTCTCTGTACCTACAAACATACCCGAAAGCCCTGATTACCTACCCCATAACACTCACCCCATCCCAAACCCTTTCCTATCACCTTTTCTTTTTCATCTCTACCCACTTACCTTCTCTCATCCTATTCATAAACATGCAAGAATTGAATTCCAACCAAAACTTATACCTCTTGGGATGCAGAAGCTTGAGGTGAAACCTATCTTCCCTCTCTTATTTCCTGCTGGATGCTTCTCCTTGTTCAGCCATGTTCACCACCCTCTTCAATATAACTTGCCTTTCTGCCTTCTTAATCTAAGCCCACAATTACTTTACCTGTCTCTTTCCTCCTTATCACTCAATTCTCCCATGCAATTACCTATATAAGCCGTCAACAGCGTCGCATTCTCGTATTTAACTTGTTGCATGAATCTAAAAATAAGAACTTAAGTTGCCTCCCAAGTTTTTCTATTTTTAGAAAAGCTCATTTTAGCATAACCGATATCGATTAACTAACCGGTATCGGTCGAATGATTACCGACATTGGTTCCCTAACCAATATCGGTCACCTCTCTCCCTTTGGTTATCCTAGGCCATTTCTTTGTTTTTTACAAATTTTTGGTGGTGCCCGCCTCTTTTCCTTGAATAACAACATAGTTATCAATATCTATCATCAGAATACCATCAACACATATGTAAAACTTCATCAACATCATCTATATATACATCAAATTTCAATACCATCGACAAAACACATGAAACATTCTAATACATGCATCAAATCAAAAATTTTACACACCATGTGGAGAAAACTCATCTATATATCATCATCAAATCAATGTCAAAATATACAAATTTCCCTGCATGGGGCCTCTATCATACAAACCAAAAATACAAAGTTGGCACGCAGGCTGCTGTCTCTGTCAAAATCTCGACTCGGCTCGTAGGCCGGTCTCTCATGTCAAAAATATACTCGGATCGCAGGCCGGTATCAACTATACAAAATGTACTTAGCTCGCAGGCCGGTATATACAACAAAAATGAATAAATAAATCCTATGTGGGCACGCAGGCCTCTATATATACACTCGGTTTGCAGACCGGTGTCTCTATCAACAAATCCTCTATATACCCATCTCTGCTCTTGGGGTGACTCAACTCTCTCCCCCTACCTTGGCTCGTCTCTCAGCTGGCCCCTATGTCGGATCTCGCCTCCTACCCGTCACTAACCCACCGGCTGTGGCTGCGCCCCCCTGTGACCTATGACTCCGGGATGTCTCCACCCTGTGAGCCGCATATGGCTGATAATCGGCACCGGTACCATCTAGCACGTCCTGATAATATTGGGCCCGTGCCACCATGGCTGGTGGGGCTAGTCCCCCGGATCCTAATAGAAGTGGCCCCTGACCTGCCTGTACACCCTGTGCCTGAGGCGGTGCCTGTACCTGCGCCTGTGCCTATCCCTGTGCTTGTGCCTGTGCCTGTGCCTGTGCCTATACCTGTGCTTGGGCTAACTACCCCT
Organism: Taxus chinensis; assembly: GCA_019776745.2. Lineage (NCBI taxonomy): Eukaryota > Viridiplantae > Streptophyta > Pinopsida > Cupressales > Taxaceae > Taxus > Taxus chinensis. The sequence continues at coordinate 116,430,079 of CM034155.1, read as the reverse complement.
GTAGCACCCCAATCTGCACCTGTGCAATAGTAAGCTACCCCTGTAATAACTACACCTGGCCCAAGAGATGATCCCTCTCTGTTATAACAGCCGCCAAATCTGGCTGTGTGGGTTGTACTCTCATGACTGGCCTCTGCCCTGCCCACCACACCAAAAATGAACCTGTCACCCTGGCATCATCCACCGTATCATCCGCCGGTCTCTCTGCGACCCAGACAGAGTCCAATGGCTGTGGTACAGGCAATGGTGCCTCTACATCCTCACTCCGATACTGTGGGAAGGGACGTGGCTCGTCGTGTCGTAGACCCAATTTTCGGCATACCCTCTCTAGGGGAATCCGCTCATGCTCCCCAGGTCTCCGTTAAAATATCCAGAAGATATACTAGATCCATCGTAGCTATGCTCGGGCTCCTCCTTGGGGCTGATGGCCTCTGTATGGCCTCCATGTAATATCGAGTGTCGTCAGGCCCTCTAACATATTCCGGTAGTATGCCACATCTCACCCTGCAATCACTGCTTGTGGCCAGCCCACAACCCCCAACCACCTCTGAAATCCATATCTATACACTACCTATGGCCCTAGCTACTGGGGAAACCCTACTGGTCGTATACAGATGATATGCTCATAGGCCCAGCAGTGTAACAAAAATGTCGAGCATATCCCGAATCTCCTCATACGGCGATAGCCCCAGAGCTCTCTGTATAGCTGCACCAAATACACCGGTGCCCATGCATAGCAGGCGTGCTCCTCCACCATCTCATGCAATACTCCCATCAGTGCCCGTGGGAAGTAACCTCCCTCTGAGTTTGGGAGGGTGAAGCAGGTGATACCAATCATCATCAGCACTGCAAGCCATGTCTCCTGTCGATGTGCGTGATACATATTGCCGTAGCAGATGCTCGTGCTATGGTACGTAATCAATGGGGTTGCATCCCCGAATACCTGCAGTATGCTGTCCATCGCTGTCTCAGAATCCACTTGGAACACTGCCTCACCTATGATCGGCAGTCTCAAGATGCGATACACATCCTCTAGTGTGACCGTCATCTCTCTAGTAGGGAGATGGAAGAAATTGGTTGCCAGATCCCATCTCTCGATGAGGGCAACCATCAGGCTATGGTCCCTATCCATAGCCCTATATCTCTGGACTCCTCCGAGTCCAACCTCCCGCATGACTGACCACTGTGCTGCAGTCATATGTGCCCGCATCTACCCCAGTAGAGGTGGCATCTGATCCCGCATCGTCAGCTGCTGACGTGCCTATAAAAATAACCCACTATGTATTAGGCCTACTCTTTCCAAAACAACTACCCAATAACCCCAATATCACTAACCCCACCCAATAAAACACCTACAATATCCCCTTTACCTATCCCACAACCTACCAACTACCCCACTCATACTCCACCCGCTTTACTCTCGTCCTCTAACTATATCCCAGCCCATTTAACCCCTCCTAATTCATCCACAACCCATAACCTATCCTACTCGAACCAGCCCCCGACCAACCGATTACCCCCCACCCTAATAACCTTTCCTACCAACTCTACCTTTTCCCCTTTCACCCCACAATTCTATCCTACCCACCTACAATAAACCAACACAACAACTTTTACACCCTTTACCCCTACCCATGATAACTGGTACCGGTCACCTTCGACCGCCGTCGGTCTCCCACCCCTTATCTATATCCTATTTTTATGCACCGACATCGGTCGGCACATGACCGACGCTGGTCTCTGAACACACAACATCTTAAGAGCTTGCGTGGTGGCCGATGCCGGTCGCTTAGTGACTGACATCGGTCACTGTGGGATTTTGGGGCCGGGTCGAAAACGGCCCCCAAATCCCCTTTTTTCTATTTTTAACCTATCTACCTAACCGAATTACCTAAAAACTTACCCACCCTGCTATTTTGGCCTACCTAACATACCTACCAACTCCATTTTATGATTTACCTTCATTTATCCATTATTTTATTAAATTTTGGATTCCTACCCCAAAACCCACATCCTAGCTAAATGCTTCAACTTCATGCAAAAAGGGGTTCAGAGCCTACCGGTACGACTACACGTCATTGTGGTGGGATAGGTGGCAGTGGTCCAGCTCCTCCAACACCTCCTACTCCTCTAGGTTGTGCCATGGCTCCAAATCTCCTCAGCAGGGTCCTCAACCAATCAAAATATGTCTCTTGATCTGTGGGGCCTACCAATAACTTACTCCCCCACTTAACTAGTGCCAACTCAGCCCAAAATTTCAACCCAACTAATTCACACCTCAGACAAGACAAAAATGGGCACTCAAATTCACAAAGTGACAATGATATGCCGTATTTTTCTTTTTTGTTTTGACATATAACCGATGCCGGTTACGGTGCGCCCTAGAAGACCGGTATCGGTCTTGTGACCGATATCGGTCACACATAACCGATATCGGTTACCTACTTACTTAACCTAACTCCCGCCCTTATCCAACAATCTCCATTTTTCACCACCTCACCTACCCCCAACTTTGCTAAATAGCCTTATTTTGAATTCATCGGCCCGACCCAAGGCCACAACCAACCAATCAGCCCGACCCAAGGCCACACTCAACCAATCGGCCCGACCCAAGGCCACACCCAACCAATTGGCTTGACCTAAGGCCGCAACCAACCAATCGGCCCGACCTAAGGCCGCAACCACCCAATCGGCCCGACCCAAGGCCACCACCCACTAATCGGCTTGACCCAAGGCCACAACCCACTAATCGGCCTGACCCAAGGCTGAAACTAACCAATCGGCCCAACCCAAGGCCGCAACCCACCAATTGGCCCGACCTAAGGCCGCAACCAACCAATCGGCCTTACCCAAGGCCACACCAATTAAGTACCTCGACCAAGACCCGTAATTTACGATTCTATCATGAAGCTGTTTGTTCCATCAAGCTCACCTGTTCATGTTTTAGCATTACTAGGATACTTGACTGGGACAACCACTACCTATACCCTTAACTGGGGCAACCACTTTTTATTTTTGTCAGTGCACCTTTAAAATACAAGCTACACGATAACAAGGGGCAAATGTAGACACCAAATTTGGGTCTTACGACGCCCTTTACCCCGTATCTCGTCTCGCAACCTAACCCTACCTCACCACCTAAAACCTTACACACCTAATGATTTATTAATTACCTTATAATTAATAAATCCACATCTTCAAACTTGCCACCTCATCTCGCCACCTCACCATGACCTAGCCCTAACCCTCAGCCAACCTAATTAAGACCTATGACTTGGTCCAGATCCACACCCATGACTCATTACCCCTCACCCGCACCAAAACGAGCCTAATAATGACTTGACCAAGCCCACAACTGATCCCTCGAGAGAAAAGGAGGGAAAGATGGTTTTTTTACTAAAAATAGCCACTTTGACCTAACTGACATCGATTCCTACTCGACCGCTTTCGGTTACGTAACCACCATCGGTTCCATGCTAATGACCTCCCCCAACCAAAAAGATATGATCCGGAATTCATTTGCAAGACAGAGACAAGTGAAGAAAAGAGAAGAGTTTACAAAGAAGAGCATCGAACCGAAGACTGCAACTGAGCAACTGGATCACTGTCACCCTCGTTCAAGCATTGGAAAATACTGAGGATAGCTTCATCAGCTCACTTTCCAATACCAAATCATCCCAACTAAGCCTTACTGTTGCCACCACATTCCTTGGACCTGTATCTTCATCAGGAACCAGTAAGTATTATCTTGTAGTTCTTTGTTATCATCTTGCTTTAATTCATATTAAATGGGGAACTAACCACCTTCCAAAGGAAGTCTAATATTTCATAGGCCTAAGGCAGTTCCCTCACTTGTTGTCTAACTAAAATCTAGTGGTCTTGCATTCTTATTTACAGGTAGTCCTTCCCAGAAAAAAATGATTTCTTCACAATCGATCTGATCTCTCTACGGTATGCGCACACCTTCCCAACATTCAACAGGTATTCCTCCTAGCCCTAACCCTTCTCTATTTCTCAAGAGAATGAAAGGATAGAAGCAACTCTATTCCGGAAACTTCCGGTACGACGACACGTCATCATGGTGGGATGGGTGGTGGTGGTCCAGCTGGTCCAGCACCTCCTGCTCCTCCTGGCTGTGCCATGGCTCTAACTCTCCTCTGCTGAGGTCCTCCACCAATCAACTGCTGCCTCCTCCTCACTCAGGTCCACTAACCACTCACTCCTCCACTCAAATAGCGCCACCTCAACCGAAAAATTCTCCAATCTCAACACTCCACCTCAGACAACTCAAATTGGTTTTCAAATTGACAATGTGACAATGACAGGCCATATTTTTCTTTTTCTAGGTTTTTGACCTATAACCGTGTTGTCTACTCAAAATTTCCCGCTTTGATAAGAGTAAATTTTTCAAAATTTTGAGTTGAAGGGTTTTTTCTCTGAAGTGCCTAAGTCGTGAAGTTAAAAAATCTGTGTTTTGGGTCTGTTTGTGTCCCATTTTCGGGCCTGTCGAAACTTTTTTGTCCCATCTGTCCCAAGTACGAAACTGCATTCTGTTCCCCGATCGGCCGAAGTCCCCGAAGCTATCCCATTCTCGGGCCCATCGGAAAATTTCGTCCCAAGTGTCCCAAAACTTTTTGTGCGAGTTGTTCCAATTTCGGCCGAATCATCCTTCCCGCGTACTTCGCACTTTCCTGTCCTAAATGACCCAAAGTCAAAAGTGCGAGCTTTCCCATTTTCGGCCGAAACTCCCGAGTCGCGTACTTCGCAGCCCTTTGTCCCAAATCAAAAAATGCAAGATGTTCCAATTTCGGCCGATTTGCCCGAACCGTGTCCTTCGCGCATTTTCGCCCCAAATGTTCCATTCTCAAAAATGTGCCCCTGGTTCATTTTCGGCCGAGCCGGTCAAGTCGCGTACTTCGGAACTTTTTGCCCCGAATGTCCCAAGTCCAAACAGGCCCTTTGTTCCAATATTCAGCCGAAACACCCGAATCGCATACTTCGCACATTTTTGTCCCATTTGGTCCAAATGCATTTGTGCATCCTCTCCCTGTTTCGCCCGAACCGGCCGAGCCGCGTGATTCGCGCATTCGCGTCTCACCCGTCCCAAGCGTACCAAGTGTCATTAATACTTATCTTTTTCCCGCTCATTCTGAATATGATGCTTTTTCAAATTGGTGGTTGTGTATTCAATGCGCATTAAATTCATTCTGCCCCTCAAACGGCTATATAACCAAGCATACCACCTTCGCATTTTTCGCATTGCTTCCTTGCTATCGTTTGCTCAAACCCTTACGATCTAATTCCCTGCGCAAATATTCCTTCCCTTTGCAAATTCCTTCCAGAGCCTAGGTTGTAGCTTCGAGATCTATCAATATGAAGATCAAGTTTTAAGGATAGGAGCAAATCTCTCCGCTTGAGTCTGCTGTTAGCAATATTGGGGACAGCGAAGCTCGTCATCTCGACTTCGGCGATTTCTAGGTCAAGAATGACAGATGCAAACCCCTACACCAATGGCGCAGATGATTCACGATAGTGGTTTAGCTTTTGCCGGAGGTTTCCCAATCTCAGTGCAGTGTGCTGATACTGTGCTGTCATGCGGAGCTCACTTCGACCCCCGCTACGATCGAATTGATAAATGTACACGGGGAGCTCATTACCAAGCTTGACGCTGCCGCCATTAGAACTGCTCTGAGGATTCGGAAGATGGACAATGCTATAGTCCGTTTCCCGAGATCAGGCACAGGCTATGTTCGACCAAGACAGTGATAAGTATAAGGCACGAGTAGCGAAATCCTAGCTTAAAAAACCCTAAGAAGGGAGCTTCTCGTCTGACCAAAACCCTATTCCGGGTTGGATTTCAACGAAGAACTGTCAGATTTCATAATCCCTACTGGCTCGGGTCATGGGCCTGCCCTCCACCAACAAATTTCATTTCTGGATGTGCCCGCTTATCATCATGGTGTGTGAGGGAACACAAAATATCAACTGGGCAGAGATCATCAGTATGAATTTGGCCGAGCACCTATCTAACGTTCAGCAGTCAAAGAAGTTATTCATGACTTCGTATCTAATGTATAACCCTAGCGGCTTCGAGGCAGTGGTTTGGCTTCTCCTACATAGATACACACAAAGATGATCCAGTGTATGGCCTATTGCCCGCAGTTCACCCTAGAGACCAGCAATCGGAATTTCAGAAGGGTCAATGATGCTTTCACCATGTACGTGGTCAGATTGCTCGAAGGTGAACACTGCTAGAAGGTTTTCAGATGAATCCATGAACCTGATATCGCAATATGGAGCCTATTTCATTCAGTTCAGGAAATTTTCTTATATCAGGCTCGTTGGTTATGAGAGCACTCCTCTGCGGCTTCCCATGTTCTGTAATGACAAAATAGCCTTGATTGAAATATGCAGGCAACTAGACAAGTTGCACAAAACTTGCAGAGACAAGAAGATTTCTGGCTTGCACTTTCCCATCTCTCTGGGAAACTACACATGCAAAACGGATTTGGATGCTCAGAACGTAGAAAGAGCCCCTGGTCCCTATCACTGTTCATTTCTTCAAGCCAAGAACCTGCTTTGACTTGAAGAAGTTCATTGAACAGAACATCAAGATAGTCTATCATCATAGGGCAGGATACAGAAGACTATTGGGCTGACTGTGCAGATGATTTTGAAGCCAGAAGAAGGCTTTAGTGGCAGGTTCTCTTTGCAATTGATCCAAGAACTTAGTCTGTGACCAAGTTCCTGAAGGTCTCCAGGATGACAATTCTGAACTATTACTCGTATGAGTATGAAAATGTGATTAAGCACACTCCTCTGGAGGACCTGGATTGGAACAGGAGAGAGAAATATGATCTGTGCTGAGATTCTTGCTCCAGTATTGATTAGAACTAGGGTCTGGTTCAGTAAGAAGATCCGAGAATTCAAGAGGCACTCAGGAGAATCCAGCTCCAAAGATGATTCGACACCCATAAGGGAGGCATCAGTTCCAGAGTCTGGAACACCAGTGAAAACCCCCTTCTGCCCCAACAGCTCAGGGACCTGTGGAATCTACTCCTCTCTCCATCTACCCAGGTATACAAAAATAAACTCAAAGAGGTAAAGAAGGAGCCTGCAGAGAATGATCCTCTAAGAAAGTAGGCAGAGTTGCCTATAGGGCCAGAGAACATCATTGTTCTCAGTGAAAGTGAAGAAAGTGAGATGCCCACTCCTGCAAATGCTCCTGAAGACCCAGCAGATAAGGACAAAGAGGTACAGAGCACTGAACTTTCGGGTACTATTGATTCTTCTACTGCCATTGCCTCCAGTGCTCTACTCACATCTCAGCTTGAATCAACAGCAGCACAGACCCTGAGTGTCATGAGCTCCCTGTCTCTTGGTCCCCTTGCCTCTCCTGCAGATTCTTCTTCCTCTTTTGCTTGGGTGTAACCTCTGGTTGACAAAAGGAAGAGGAAATCCTCCTCTCAAAGCTTGGGACCCAATTTTGATGCTGTTGTAGCCTTGTTGGGCACCACTCCTTCTCGTGCCAAGAAATCCAGAACTACTTCCAGAATTGTGTCTGATGCTCAAGGTCAGCAGTTCTTGGAGATTGCTAAACCTACAGTGGATAAATCAGAATCAGACTTGCTGGCATCTGACTTGGAGCTTTCAAGGATCCCAATGGGAGAGTCTACCCCTGAAGGTGAGATTCATAACCTTCAGGAAACAGTCACCAGAGTCATTGGAAGGGTAGAGAAAGGGCAGCAGACTATTGAATAGCTGGAAGAACAAGCCCAAGTTCTCACGAGTTTTATCAAGTCACTTTTGTCTAAGGAAAAAGTTTTGGACCCTACTCCCTTGACTGCTCTACCTCCTCCTATTCTAAGCCAAGATGAAGTGCAAGGTATTAAAGATATGCACAATTATTCTATCTATGGAAGAGCTATTGAAGCCATGGTGGATGACATGCTTGTTTCCGGGCTAAACTTCATCGATGAAGCCTTTAAGCTACATGGAAAGGTAGACAATTTGCAACAGAAGCTATCCTCTACCATTGGGGTTATGGATAAGGAGCTTAAACTCTGGGGCAGTTGCATTGTAGACCTTCGCCTCATGGGACAGACAGATGAGAACATCTTACTGGCGAATAAGATTTTTGATGATGCCAAAGATAATCTATCAAAATCCTGGGTCTACAGCGTAGAGTGGAAAATCAGAGTCCTGGAAGAAGCTGTAGGAGAAATGAAGAATAACTGGCAAAAGGGAGAAGCTTTTAAGACGCTAGCAGCTGCTGCTTTCAAAGATATGCATTGTCATCTTCAGGATGAAAACTCTGGCGTTCCCTTGTCCTTGCAAGAAATCAAATCTCAGTTCAGAGCTTTTGTCAAAGATAATCTTTTCAAGGAAGACTCCATCTCTAAGGACAAGATAAAGGAAATTTGTTCTCTTCAGTCTGCCATCGAAGAATCAAACAAAGACTATCATACTCACGTCGAGTTTGATAAAGAGATGGAGAAATGTCTGGGATTTTGGACTCAGTCTGCAACCAACACGTCAGTCCCTCGTGGCAAAGATATAGCTGAGTCATTGAAGAAGTTCAGGCAGTGGATTCTGAAGACAGTGGGTCCCTCCCAGTAGCCGGCCACCTGTCTCCTTCTCCTTCCTTTCCTCTTCTTTCCTTTCTTTTCGTATTCTTTGTAATTAGTTAAGGTATTGCAATTGGCGGTACTTAACTATTCTTGGTTAAAAGAAACGGTTACGAAGAGTAACCGACTTGTAAGCTATATAATGGCCTTTCCACGCCATTTTGAGGAGAGGAAGAACTTGGATATTTGCTGAAAGTGTAAATAGATCTTAAAGAAATCAATACAAAAGGGCTTTCCATTCTTTGTCTATCTGATTCTTGTTGTCTCTGCGTTTTCCTTTAGATATTGTGAAGATCATTTTGTTCCTAACTCGTTTAGTCTCTCTGATTGCATACTGTCTAGTTTTGCAAGTACAGTGATCTTGTACAACCAAGGAGGAACTTTGTGTCCTTGATTAACAAATCTGAAGAAGGCTATTTATGGAACTTTGTGTCCTTAAATTTAATCTCACTCGACCATCGCAAATGATCTTGTCTTAAAATTCCTTTGAAGCTTCGCATACACGAAGAATTATTCTACTATCTATAATTCTGAATGTTGCTATTCTGCTCATCTTCTTATTCCCTTTCCTCAGTCCTTCTGTAACTGATGACCCTTGTGGAAAACACTTTCGTAATATCCAAGTTCGACCATAAAATAATGTTCTGTACTTTTGTAAATAAGTTTGTTTCAGAATAAGGGAACCTCTCCCATTAAAGAGGAGGGACTTCTTGTCCCCTGACTGTTGTTCTTCTAAAAAGTCCTATTTGAAAACCAACACATCCCAAAAGTAACTTATTTTGATTCATGCCTTTGTCATCTTATGTTTTGTACTATTCTCACTTTTCTTCAATCCACAACTTTATGTCGGCTTCCTACTGAGTAGTGTGGATTTTTCCCATATCTCATGGATTTCTCAGTATGCCACAGGTTTCATCCTTTTTTCATGGCTCTCTACAGTCTTTGAAGGATTTCCTATGTTATTGCAATTTTTTTCTTATAATCGTGGTCTCATCCTTTTATGTGCAACTTATTCTAGGCTTTAGCGGTTATCTCTTTAGCTTCGTAGTTGTCTCAAAATCCAATGAAGAACCCTGTCAACATATGGCTTGTATAGCTCAACCTTTCAAGGGTTAAAGTAATATACATATTTAATTATATAGTCAAATAGATATATACAACCATAAAATCAAATGCATAATAACATTCATCAATGCTAAAATAGAAGCACTGAAACCTGATTTTGGCCATGCATTATTAAGAGATCTAAATGCTATAAATGATAAATATGAGTGGGAGGCAATCTCAAGCTTGTAATATGTTTGTAGAAGACCAATTCTGCTTCCTCTTATTCCCAGAAATATTCCAAATCTCACATGAAAAATAAGACTGAATAATAACTTCAAATCGAAATAGGAGGTAAAATAAATCCATATCTCAGTGTTATTTATTTCCTCATAAACTAACTGGAGACAAAATTGTTAGGAATTATATTGCATACATATTGTTAGTAATATTATCGTTAGTAACAATAATGCATATAAGGAGATTGCTATTATATTATTTTTTTACGTGAGTGGAGTTGTTCAACTAACTCACGTATATAGGAGATTGGGAGATATTATAGGTAAGAATAATCTCATAAATTATAGGATGTTATCCTATATATTTGTATTGTGTTGGAAGTAATACTGAGTTAGTGTGGAGCATAATAATATTGATATTATTATTGTTTATTATGTTGAAAATTTGTACAATTTTCTAGATTTGGTATCAAAGCATTTTATGATCTTATGTCTATGAAAAATGAGAATCT